>OY757940.1:48060970-48210970 GCA_963585895.1 Sepioteuthis lessoniana | reverse complement strand
TTATCAATTTAAGAAGAAAAAAAATGAAAAGAAAACTATTTTCAACCAAAATGTGAGTTCTTTTTTTATTCATTTTTTTAATTTATTCCTTCAGTCATTCAATATTTCTTCAAATTCTGTGATTTGAGTGAGTTTTTTGGAATATAATCGTTTTCAAAAAATAAAAAAAAAGTATAAGTCAGTGTTTCAAAAAATTCGATATCTTTTGAGATGTTATGAAGCACAAGATGGTTTTTCGGGTAGTGGTGAATGGTTGTTGGGAAATTTTGAGGATGGTTACTGACTCCTTCTTTCTTATCCCCATTCACTGATTATCTTTTCATTTGCTGAACCTGTAAAAGAATTTAGGACACAAAAGGAATTCTACAAATATACCCTTAAACTCAATTTTTATTTTTGGGGTTTATGACTATTTTGTGGTGTGGAATGTTTTCCTGACCTTGCTAAGATAACCACACTCCCCAGTGAAGACGTTTGAAGAATATCATGGAACCATTTATGGCAAATTGTAAGTTTGAGGGTCCACCATGTATCTATGTTCTATGGGTAAGTTTCGCAGAGGCTGCTACTAGCAGGAGACAAAACACACTGCTAAGTACTCTGGCCTTAGCAAGCACATGCATTCCTACTTGTAACCAAGAGAAAAATGGCGCATCTGTTCAGTCAAGGTATGTTGAGGTAACTGAGAAAGAATTTCTCTTTGGTGCCAGGAAACCCCCCTTTTAGGCATGCACTGATTTTGCTTCCTGTAAGAAGCCTCCTGGAAAACTGTTACTTTTGCATTTATTTTATTTCATTTTTTCATAGTATTGTCTACTATTATTTCTTATTTAATCCCTACAATATAAAGAGTATCTAAAAAAAACTGATACCATTTTGTAATCTAATCACTTAGACAATCCTCATCCAAAAGATCTCTAATTTAACAGCATGTATAGGAACTATTGAAAATTCTATGTTTAATTTTTAAATACCTTTTCTTTGCCTGTGAATGGCATTTCTATACCTGAAAAAAAAAAAAGAACAAAGACATCATTTTGAGTTGTTTCAACACATGCTGTTGAAATTTGACATCATTTAAATGAAAATTGGTCAAGTTATTAGATTACGAAATTATATCAAATTTTCTGAAACCGCCCATGTTATATTTGAATATTCAAAATGAAAACAAATTAATCACTGCTTCCACCATCACCATCATTTCTATCATTATAGTTATCAATGAAAAAAGTCTTCTTCTTCTTCTTCTTCTTCTTCTTCTTCTTCTATCTACTTTTTATCCTCTCCTCCTCCCCCTTTTCTTACTCATCTCTTTCCTCTTCTCCTTTTATTCTCCTCTTACTTTTCTCTTTACTCTTCTCTACCTTATTTTATCATCCTTATTTGGAATCTTCTTCTTCTTCTTCTTCTTCTTCTTCTTCTTCTTTCTTTTCCTCTCCTCCTCCCCCTTTTCTTATTCTTCTCTTTCCTCTTCTCCTTTTATTCTCCTCTTACTTTTCTCTTTACTCTTCTCTACCTTATTTTATCATCCTTATTTGGAATCTTCTTCTTCTTCTTCTTCTTTCTTTTCCACTCCTCCTCCCCCTTTTCTTATTCTTCTCTTTTCTCTTCTCCTTTTACTCTCCTCTTACTTTTCTCTTTACTCTTCTCTACCTTATTTTATCATCCTTATTTGGAATCTTCTTCTTCTTCTTCTTTCTTCTTTTGTTTTTTTTCTTTTCTTTTTCTCTAACTTCTTCTCCTCTTATTCTCCTCCCCCTACTTGGCTTTCCTCTTCTCCTCCTCCTCTTTTTCTCTTTTGCTTTCTCTTTTTTTCTCATCCACCAAGCCAGCAGAAGTATCTGGGGAAGGGTCACCAGTGATCAAATAACAGTAAGTTTCTTCAAATCTCCAAAACCTTACTTTGTATTCTTACTGCACCTGTGTTTATGGGCACATTTCTCTTTTACAATTTTTTTTTTAATTTTTAGAAAGCCCACAAGAAAAGTCTTCCTTACACTACTACTACTACAACTACTGTCACTTGATTTATCAAAGTATCACATATTCTCAAGTAATGAACAACTTAAGAGTAATTTTTAACCACAAAAAGGTGTTTTTACTACTAGGTTAGGCTGAGAAAGAAGGTAAGCTTCAATGAACAACCCCTTGTTTTTAAGGTGAAAAATTTAGTCTTAAAAGTTGTTCATTACACAAATATATACGACAATCATTTTCTGTCTATTTTCTTATTAATCCTCTCTGCTGCCTTTCCACTTCTCTACACTTTTCTTAAATTCTACCTTTTCCTTCTAAAAACATTCTTTTTTATTTTTCATTTCCTTTCTTCCTTCATTTTCTATTTGTTTTCTTTTTTTTTCTTATCTCATTCTTCATTCATCTTCTTGTAATACCACTATTTTTCCTTTCTTTTTCTTTTTCCTTCTTCTTATCTCCTCTTTTTTTCACACCTCTTTTTATTTTGATTAATTTTCTTTCATCCCTTTACTTTTTCCTCCTTTCTTTCATTTTCATTCCTCTTTCTTACCATTTTATTTTTATTTTTCATAGAATTCATTAATATTTTTTTAAAAATCTTATCCTCCCAGCTACGGATAAAATAGTACCACTACTGTTCTTCTAGAAGGATGGATTTTGAATTAAATAACCCAAGAAGGTTGATATGCCATTAAATAACAAAACAAACAAACTAATATGCTTTGCTACATTTGCATGCAACTACAACACTTTCTCACCATTTTCATTAATCTTGAATTATACAGGGTTGTGGTTTTAAAGACATGTCAACCTTTAATGGATTATTTACTGCCCATGTCAGTCTTTTTTCTCAAGCAATTAATAATCATTTGTAAGCAACTATAACTTTAATCAATGACCAATTATCAATTACACTGGGCGACAATTTTTTACTTTTTGAATGTTGTCTAGATTTCTACAACTGATTTAGGGTATTTTTGCACTGCTGAATCAGGAAATGGCATCCGTTTCTCACCATCTGGGCAGATTTTTTTGCAAGGTTAATTTGAAAAAAATCAGATCTTTTGACAAAATCGATTACATTTTTGTGGCATTATCAGCTGATTTTTGTCAACACATATCATCCTAAATATGTTTTTAAGAAAGAAAAAATGCTTTGCCAACAACATATATTGATTACCTGAGAGAAACATCGATTACTGTAAACTGAATGGTGGGCATTGATAAAGGTAAGTACACGTAAATTGCATGTTGCTTCACCATTGTTCAAGGCTTGAACTCCCATTTCTTCAAACTCCTGGAATGCTCAGCGGCAGGGAGGTCTCTCTTCAGATTCCAACTGTAGTCACCCATTATGACTGCATCCCAGTGACCCTGATACTTGGTCTCCATCTCTTTCAGGTCCTGATGGAATCTCTCCCCCTGCTCGTCACTCTTTGAACCCAGGTTCTCAGGAAACCAGTCCTTATGTGAAAATAGGTAGTGCATCTTGATGCTCATATTGCAGTCCAGGTTTCTGAAAGCAGTCAGCATATTGTTGACAAGTTCTGCATAGTTTCTGGCCTTATTGTTGCCAAGAAAGTTCTTCACTACCAGAACAAATGCCTTCCACGCTTCCAGTTCCACTTCGTTCATTGAGTTTTCAAACTCTGGATCTCTGATCAGCTGCTGGATCTGAGGACCGTCAAAGATGCCAGCTTTTAACTTCTCCATGGTCAATCCTGGAAAAGCCTGGCATAAGTAAGTGAAGCAGTCACTATCCTTGTCTAGAGCCTTGGTGAACTGCTTGATTAAGCTGAGCTTGACGTGCAGCGGTGGGAAGAGTATTTTGTCTCTGTCCACCAGAGGGTCATTGATGAAGTTCCTTTCTTTGCAAGGCACCAATTCCTCCCGCAAAGGCTAGTCCTTATTTGTGTAATGCTGAGCACAGTCCCTACTATCCCACATGCATAGAAAACATGGGTACTTGGTGAAGCCAGACTGTTGTCCCAACAAAAAGTTCACCATCTTCAGGTCAACACAAATAAACCACTTATCCTGATTGTAACCAATTTTCTCCAGCTCATATCTCACCACTTCATACTTCTCCTTCAGTGTAGCCAAGTGAGTGATGGGTACAGAGGCAAACTGGTTGCCGTTGTGTAGCAGAACACATTTCAGTGATCGCTTGCTGCTGTCAATGAACAGTCTCCAATCTTTGAGTTCATACTATGGCACTCCAAACTTGAGCAGAAGCTGCGCAATATTTGCACAATACACCAAGTTCTTCACTGAAGAGAAAAAAATGGAGGTACTCTTGATGCCTGTTGCGGAAGAAGCTGATGCGAGCACTGTCAGAGAGGAGGTTTTTTTCCTTCAATCTGGATACCAACAGTTCGGCAGAGTCCATTAACAAGCTGAGGTCGTGAACTAGATCATTCAACTCCTTTTGAGAAAATGGATGTGGAGCATCATCTTCGGGAACCACTTCTTCTTCGTCTTCATGTCCTTCAACACTGAAGGCATCTTCATCACTAATGTCAGAAAGTTCTCCGAAGACAGGCACTGGAATTTCAACTCAAAGAGCTACAGGACGACGTGCTGATTGAAGATCAGGATACTTGAGGCTGCCTCGGTTCTTTCTATTGATCCCAGTCACATCAACAGCACAGAAGTAGCAGTCAGTGACATGGTTTGTCGGCTTTCTCCAAACCATGGGAATTCCAAAGTTCAGACTCCTCTTGCCATTGGTCCACCCACGCAGAGTCTTGGTGCATGCCTTGCACACCATGTGTGGTGCCCAAGCTTTATCCTGGTCAGCAAGTTTAATACCAAAATAAGCATGGTGAGCACACGTTATGAAACATGTGACTGGCTTCCAATTAGGAAAATGGTATATTCTCCACATATGTAGCAGCTTATTTCTGTACATCGGGCTTATTTCTGCACAATCTTCTGGCCGAAACCATCTCATTCACCTGCAAAATAAAAATAGGTACAAATTAGTCATAGATTGGTGCCACCGCGTTCCGTATTTGGCAATATTCCGCAACACACATGAAGCGAAAACACCCGTACATGCGTGGGTAGAGTTTCCTATACACTTCCTGGGGCGGCTGTCTCATTAACTTTAGTTTTGATCCACCAACTTTATGCTTTGCCGCACCAATTTTTGGAAGATTTCGAGGTTTTATGACTTCAAACTGATCCCTTTTCTACATAATCACCCAGAACTATTGGACCTGAATACTTCTTGTAATTAAAATAATCATTTCCAACCAAAACAATTATTCGACCTGGCATTTTACCCCCACCAACTTCTTCTTAAATGCTACAAACATGCGTACATGTGAACAAAAACGTAAAAAACAACATGTGGCCATAGCTCAAAAACTTGACCTGATTGAGCAAAACCAATATGATTTTCAGATTCAGCGCATCAGATTCATCCTAAACCAGCTAAAAAAATACAGACAACAAATTTGTTGTTGACCAGTGTTATTAATCCAAATGATTTTGGTTTGGTTTCTAATGGCATATCAACCTTCATGGGTTATTTAATGCCAAAGCCATCTTTGTAGAAGAACAGCAGTTATACTATTTAACCCACAACTGGGGGGGAAGATAAGGACGTTCATGCCTTTCCCAAGGGTATTAGTCCAAAAGTGAATGTAATAACTCGACTGGAGTTTGAATGAGCTTACTTTGAGGTTGCTGTCCTGAATTTTAGCCATTATGCCATGATGAGACGCTACTTCCTAGGTAGGTGAATTTGTCTACTAGTTTCAGAGAGGCTCCGTCTAGTGTGGCAATGTTGCCCGTTTGGTTGTAACACATATATTCAGTTTTGTGTGCATTGACGTGGAGGCCAATGCCAGCTGCGGCTCATTCCAGACTATGCAGTAGTGTCTCTGCTTGATTAGGCGTATTCGCCAGTAACGCCAAGTCATCAGCGTAGTCAGCGTCCGTGATTGTTTTTGCGGAGTATCTTTTGCTTCTTCTCTTAGTCAGCTCGAAGCCATTTTCTCTGATTTTGTCGATCGAAGCTCTAAGCACGTAGTCTAGACAGATGATAAAGAGGTACGGGGCTAGCGTGTCTCCTTGTAGTACTCCTGCAACAATGTCGAAGTATTCCGTGTCTCCATCTGATGAACGTACTTTCACTTTGGTGTTTCTGTAGAGAATCATTATCGCTGCTACGGTTTCTTTTGGTAGGCCGTATGCTAGTAGGATTTGCTCCATCTTCCCTCTGTGTATGGAATCAAAGGCCTGGTAAAGTCGACAAATAGTAATGTCGCCTGAAGGTTTTTTGCCCGAACGCCTTCAAGGATTCTACGGATGGTCAGTATTTGTGAGCTTGTGGATCTATTTCTCCGGAAGCCATTTTGGTTTTTCCCTAAGAATGTTGTCTATTTTGGGTTCTATGCGGTTTCGTAGTAGGGCATTGTAGATTTTGGCTGCTACGGATGTAAGTGTTATCCCTCAGTAGTTCTTGGCTAGTCCAAGGTCGCCTTTTTTAGGGAAAGGAAGGATGCATCCCTTCGTTCATCTTTCTATCCTATTTTGACTCTAGACAGCGTTGCATTGCCGGAGCAGTATATCGTCAAATTGTCTAGTCTTCCACACTTCTGGGGGGATCTCGTCTAGCCCTGCAGCTTTCCTATTTTTAATTCTTCTCAGAACTGAGTAGAGTTCTTCTTTGGTGAAAGGACCTAGTTTAATGTCTAATTGCTTACTGATAATTCTGGTGATCGGTTCATCCGTTATTTTCGGTGGGTTTCCTAGTAGATTTTTGAAATGCTGTTCCCACAGTTTTACTCTTTCTTGTTGGCTTGCAGCTTTCAATTTTGCTTTGGCTGTGCTCTTCCTTCTACTTACTTCATTTATTGTTTGCCAGGCTATCCTGGATTGTCTATCTTCTACCGAGTCTCTAATCTTATCTATCTGAATTTGTATGTATTCTGCCTGTTCTTTTAGATATATTCCTGCTAATTGATATTGTGCCTTTTCTAGTTTTCGGGCATTTGTGTTTGTTAGGTTCTTCCGATAGCTTTTGGAGGCAGTTTTCACGAGTGCACGTTTTTCTCTAACCGCTAGCGTTTCCCAAGGGACTCTATATTTAGTTCTAGGTTTTGTTGGAATACACTTTGATGCCACCTCAAGGTGTGCTTCTACAAAATTTTCATATTCGTCATTTGGGGTACCTTTTTCTGTCTTCTCTTGTAGTGCTTCGAATCTGTTTCTAATATCTTTGTTGTTAAATAGGGCCCAGTCATAGATTTACTTTAATTTCATGACATATCAACACTTGTAGGTTATTTAATGTCAAATCCTCTTTATACATGACATATCAACCATTGTAGATTATTTAATGCCAAATCCTGTTTTACATATATATTAAATATATATGATTTGGTTTGGTTGGGTTTTAGGGCATATCAACACTTGTAGGTTATTTAATGCCAAATCCTCTTTATACATATATATCAAATATATATGATTTGGTTTGGTTTGGTTTTATGGCATATCAACCATTATAGGTTATTTAATGCCAAATCCTGTTTTTACATATATATTGAATATATATGATTTGGTTTGGCTTGGTTTTATGGCATATCAACCATTGTAGGTTATTTAATGCCAAATCCTCTTTATACATATATATCAAATATATATGATTTGGTTTGGTTTGGTTTTTGGGCATATCAACCATTGTGGTTTATTTAATGCCAAATCCTGTTTTTACATATATATCAAATCTATATGATTTGTATGCTCATTTTGGAGGTACATTTTTAAACGAGCCTGAGCTTATTCTTTTGTACATAGTTAAATGGTTCCAAGTGTTTCTATCTAACATAAATCTTATTGATGAGATCATAACAGGTTTTACTACACCATATCAGAGTAACCTCATGAGTAGTAGAAAAAAGGGGTGAATCTACACCACCCCGAGCTCCAAAATGGAACCTCACCAGTAAACGCATTTTAATGTCAAAACTCAAACACCCTTTTTTAGAGCTGTCTTTTACCGCTTTAAGTGTTCCAGTCAGCATATCCTAACTCCCACTAACAGAGAGAATAATTTTAAGGAAATACTTTTAGTGTACTCTATTTAAAAGTACCCAACATCTGAACTCTGGGTAAGCTAAAAATAATTGCCAGCCTGAAAAGATACCCACCTTTCTTGTGCTGAGATTCCTATAAAAGAGTGTTTTGGCATGAGGCCATAAATATGAAGCACTGAGAGAGGATCAAACTCACTTGTCTAGCTTGTTAGCTATTATTCAACGAAACACTATATATAAGGATCATTCAAAAAGTTCTAAGTCTTGCCTAGAAAGAAGAGCTATTGCTGGAAATTTTTGTTGTGGTAACATACTGCCACTTCTGATGAAATAAAAAAACTAATGTAGTATTCTTTCTAAATTTCTGTGCATATGATGCTCATATAAACATGAGAGACATACAACAAATCTAATATCCGGGTGAGGGCTTAGAACTTTTCGAATGACTATTGTAGGTAATCATTTAATAAGTATAGCTTTATTTTGGCACAAGACCAGAAATAAGGAGCACCCAGGGAGGATCAAACTAACTATCCTAGTTTTTTGACTATTAACCCATGCAAAGTACCCAGGTATAAAAGACAGGTATATAACTCGTGAAATAAATTAGTTCATGTTCTGAGAACCAGCTTAGACGTTACCCTAAAAGTATTTACATATACTCTCATTGAGATGTAATGAAGATTTTTTTAGTATGAACGGTTAAGTATACCAATTGTCTAGTTTTATCGGCACACTGTTGCCAGTATCAAGGAGTTCTTCAGACTCTACTTTGTCTGTGCAAAGAGAAGGTACTTCCAAGGAGACTGATCCTGTTTGTCCTCACAGACTGTGACCTTCTTTCTTGGTCATCGACTATTTTCAAACAGAATCAGCCCATATATATACCATCTTGCCCATAAATAAGTACACCCCAATTTTTTATAAAATGTTAACTTTTTTCTAAACAAAAGAATTTGATTGTTTCTAGTGGAACTTTACAGAAACAAAGTGGATATCATTATGTATTATTTACTTCCAAACTCTTTGATTAATCTCTAATCAAAAATGAAATTGTGTAAACATATATAAGAGGTGTACTTATTTGTGGCCTGCTACATACCATAATTCATTCATCAATGGAGGTGCCAGTGGTGTAATGGTTATCGTCGTAGGAAATGGACATGGCGATATGAGTTCAAATCCTGGACAAGGCTGATTGCATTTCACATAGCACTAATACCCTTGGGAAAGGTATGAATCCAATCATTCTCCCTCCAGCTATGGGTAAATGCTGGGTTCTTCAGCCTTGGTGAGGCAACTAGTCTAGGAGAAGGGGGTGTCCTTGTGGTGTAATGGTTAAAGCGGTGGACTGCGGAATCGTAGTATGCGAGTTCGTACTCCAGTCGCACTATTACATTCACTTTCGGGCAAATACCCTTGGGAAAGGTATGAACCCCCTTATCCTCCCAGCTATGGGTTAAATAGCACCACTACTGTTCTTCTAGGAGAATAGCTTTGGCATTAAATAACGTAAAAAGAGTTGATATGCCATTAAACAAAGAAACCAAACCAAACCTAGTCTAGGAGAAGGAAAACTCTGAATTAAAACCTCTTAAACTCCGCTTAAAAATTGACCTTGTGTCATATCCTGCCCGAGTGGAGGTGTTAGTAAATATGGATAATTCATTCACCATCATCACCATCAGCACGGATATCCCTGACCGTCTCTCGCGACCCCTCCCTATCATTCATTGCTTCCGGCAGGTCCTTAGGGCTACACCCCGTATCCTCACAGAGCTGCTGTATGTATATTCGAGCAGGTCGCCCAGCTTTTGCTTGGCCATGTGAAGGGGTCCATCAGAGTACACTTATGAGCATGTCCCTACTTCTCCAGAAAACACACCTACTAACTTTCATCAATGAAATTCTGAAAAAAAAAAAACATCTCGTATTGACTTTTTGAAATTTGTAACAGCTAAATATAAACTAGATTTAACATTTGTTCAACTTTTTATCTGGTTTGTATCAACTATAGATAAGAATTATTATAGTTTAAATGATTTTTCAAAGCACAAAATTTACGCAGTGTTTAGAGAAAAGGCAAGGTCATGTTTACACAAAAATATAACAAACTTTTTGGTGAAAATAAATTCTTTGTGGAAAAAACAAATTATAAACAAACACACATTCCAATGGTATCATTATTATTATTATTTATTTTTTTGTAGCAGTTTAAAATAGTAGTGTTTGCTATACATTAGTGAGTCAGGATCATAGATATAACTTACTTTTGGTCATACTGAGCTGAATATGGTGATGCCTGTGTCTACAAAAAATGTTAATATTTAGTTCTTGTGTATATGTAACTGTACCTTTCGAGTAGAAAAATCTGGAAAAATAGTGCTGTAAAATACAGCTTGGCTCACAATATGAGACAAGGTAAAAATTCTCACTGTGCCATAAAAAAAGTGATGCGCCGGAAGAGATTGACCTATGAACTGCATGATAGTTATTTCCGCTCGATGATGATCACACCTGCAATTCCGAAGACAGCGGATGTGACACATCCCAATGGCCAATAATCGAAAGAAAGCGCGCAGGTGTGCTTGGCTGATGCACCAGAAGAGAGTGACCTGTGAACTGCATGACAGTTATTTCCGCTTGACGACGATCACACAGGCCATTCCAAATGAGCGGAAGTAACACATCCAAATCGCCTGAGATCGGAAAAATTGCAGAGGCATAGAGGCGTCTTTATCTCTGCGTGGGAGTTTGAAGGTAATATAAGGCCGACGAATTGAACAGAAGAAGACAGAGAAAAAAGGATCCCGCTGTTCACGAAACCTCTCGTTGTCACGCAGTGTGCGTTGTCTCGGCCTTCGTCTCCTGACATCGAAAAGTTCAAGCCTCATCGACGAATGAACTTAATTCCTCTCCTGACTGCTCCTACTTCACACAAGCGTCCATCGAGAAAATAAATATTTATTGTTATATACAAATTCCGTGTTGTCGTTTGTTTGACCAGAGGGCGGAACGTAACAGTGCATCTTATACATAAATAATTACAGTATTCATATTACCGAATTTCAATGCTGTAGTGTTTGTTAGCAAATAATATCTAATAATATCGACTTTAATTGCATAATGTTTCACTTGAAATTTTTTAAAATCCTTATACCTTTGGCTTAGAAGAAAATTAACTTTTTATAAAAAAGGTATGATAAATAAATGGGTGATACTGTATATATATATATATATATATATATATATATCTTTGCTGACACACCACTCAAGTTGATGAGATGACAACATGACTTGGGGATATATCTATGTTTAAAATATTCATTTTAAACTTCACAATTCTTTTTAGATATAAACATCCTTGTTTCTGGCATTGATTTGAAGAAAAGGAATCTATTTAGTCAAGTCATGAAAAACCAATATTAACATTAGTATATCCATGATATACTAATGCTGAATAAACAGAAGGAAAAACAAGCTCACATACAGAAACATTTTATATTGTATGCTTAGGCAGCTAATCATTATCTAAACAGGTTCGGTTGAATACCACAGATTGTTTCTTTTTTAAAATCTTCTAGTGAAGACATTCAAATCTTCTCTCTAGTCTTCTTACTTCTGGGTCAAGTTGGTAAAGAAAGAACCCTATATTAGCCTAAGCACGTTTGACCATTTTGCTGGTCATCTTCAGAGTCATGTTAGATTATTTGTGGCAGTGAGCTTTATATCTATTCGAAATGGCTTTTTTTTAAAAAAAAAAACAATCTGTTGTATTCAACCAAACCTATCTAGAAACATTTAATATACACATAATAAACATACAAGCAGTACTGAAAGAATACACAAACATGTCTAAACAGTTAGAAATGTACACAAATCTTTCTATGTACAAATAGTTTGTAGAAGCGGTACAAAAATCAAAAAAATTAACTTGATGAATGAATTGCTCAGTCGACTGGGGCTGTAGAATACACCATCTGCTTCTCTGCAGTGGAGTAAGACCTCCCACCGAATGAGTGTCCTAGATATGACACTAAACAATCTGATGCTGAGGTTCCAGTAATGTTGGGGCTTTGGGAAATGCAGAGTACCCCTTAATTGCTATCGCTCCCAGGTCCACTCTGACCTGGAGTGGTAGTACCTTATAGGGTCCTATCAATGGGTCAAATAGAACTAAACTGTGAACTAATGCTAAACTGAATTGTTTGAAATAGAACTGTTTCTGACATTTAACTGAACTGTTTTGACATTTAATTGTTTGTAAACAAAAATCTATACTTATACAGAACTGAATTGTTTAAAATTTAATTCAGCATTAAATGACCCAAAAAGGATTGATATGCAGTGAAACCAACCAACCAACCAACTTGATGAATGAAAGTAAAGTGTATTTTTACTGTTCCATGGCAGGAAACAAAGTCTCTATCAATCAAAGAAAGTCCCTATCATTCAAAGAACAGATGCAAAAGAAGGAGAGAATAGTTTCCTGAGACTATCATGTGACATTACATGAAGTGACCAATTGACACTTATTTTGTCAGGAATACCTTTATTTTCTTCCTAAAACATTATCATCTGTCAGTTAAGCAACCTTTGAATGTTTATTTCTTTCTGATATAAATCCTGAATATTGTATAATGTGACTGTTGTCATATGCTTAAATCATAGTTATTTTTCTTACTCAAGAAAATATCTTTTCTCTTCCAATACCTAATTCAAATGAGCCAATTACTCACCATAGATTTGCATGCTAACTTTATCCATATTTCAACTAATCATGATAAGGAATTATTTTAGAATCTGATCAAGCACAACAAAAAACTTTTTTCTAACAGATTCCATTTATTAGGAGGTGCCCTTGGTGTAATGGTTATCGTCATAGGAAATGGACACGGTGACACAAGTTCAAATCCTGGACGAGACTGATTGCATTTCACATAGCACTAATACCCTTGGAAAAGGTATGAATCCAATTATTCTCCCTCCAGCTATGGGTAAATAGTAGGACAGACTAGGTTCTTCAGCCATGGTTAGGCAACTAGTCTAGGAGAAGGAAAACTCTGAATTCAAACCTGTTAAACTCTGCTTTAGGGCAAGTCAAAAGTCTTGCAATATTTTGGTAACATAAGACACAATTCAGCAGCTCTGGAAGGTCAAAAACGGCACATGACTGTAAGATGCTGAGCTCACCTGATATTCTCTCAAGTAATACTCATTAGTCTTGCCTCAATCACTTGAAACATGTCCTCCAAATCCAGGGTTTTAGGCCAACCTGACCTTACCTGATTGTCAAGGTTCTTGCAGCTCTAGTGAAATTTTATTAATTATCTGGTTATTGTACTGTTATCAACTGCACTTTCACTTTTCACACAACAAATATTTTTGGTTTCTTCTGTGGTATTATGACCCAGTTCAAACTCCTAGAGCATAAGTTCCTTATTGGTTTGGTTTGGTTTGGTTTGGTTTTATGGCATATCAACCATTATTGGTCACTTAATGCTAAATCCTTTTTATACATATATTAAATATATGATTAATATTTCTAAATGAGTCTGCGCTCATTTTTTTCACACAGTCAAATGGTTTCACTTGTTTTTTTTATACATAGCAATACTTAGAACAATTTAACTTTGTTGACTTGCTAAACTGAATTGTTTGAAATAAGACTGTTTTTACATTTAACTATGTATTTTTATTAAAATACATAGTTAAATGTAAAAACAGTTTTATTTCAAACAATTCAGTTTAGCAAGTCAACAAAGTTAAATGGTTCCAAGTATTGCTATGTATCATAGACAATTCAATTAAACATCAGTCATTTGTTTACACACAGTTAAATGTAAAAACAGTTCTATTTCAAACAATTCAGTTTTGCATAAGTACACAGTTTTTGTTTACACACAATTAAGTGTAAAAACAGTTCTATCCCAATCAACTCAGTTTAGCCTAAGTAGATAGTTTGAATGTCAAACAGTTCTATTTTACCCATAGATAGGACCCTATCAGGTGCTACTACTCCGGGCCAGAGTGGACCTGGTAGTGATGGCAATAAAGGGGTACTCCACATTCCCCAAAGCTCCAGTATTACAGAAGCTTCACCATCAGATTGTTTAGTGTCATATCCAGGACACTCATTGAAGGAGTCTTACCTTCTTGCAAAGATGCAGTTGGTGTATTCTACTGCCCCAGCCGACAGGGCCTATAAGTTCCTGAATTAGATAATGTTATTCATTCATCTGTGCTACTTTCAAATTACACATAGACTGAAGTAAGGCACAACATGTCAATACATCAACAATCATGGTAGTACCAACCACAGGAGGTGCCCCTGGTGTAGTCGTTATTGCCGTAGGAAATGAACACAGCGATACGAGTTCAAATCCTGGATGAGACTGATTGCATTTCACATAGCACTAATACCCTTGGGAAAGGTATGAATCCAATAATTCTCCCTCCAGCTATGGGTAAATAGTAGGACAGACTAGGTTCTTCAGCCATGGTTAGGCAACTAGTCTAGGAGAAGGAAAACTCTGAATTCAAACCTGTTAAACTCCGCTTAAAAAATTGACCTTGTGTCATATCCTGCCAAAGCGGAGGGGTTGGTAAATAGTACCAACCACAGTGGGTACCTTCCATGGCTTGAACTGCTTTGGTCATGGGATATATGTACCACAAACCAACATGAACCAAAATATTGCAAAATTTTTTACTCTTTCTCATAGGTTGAAACATTGAAAGTTTTATTTTCTTCATTTTGTATTCTAGTATTAAATTCATTCTTCACTACCAGTGACTATTTTATCCCCAAATAAATTTCTTTTCTGTATTGAGTAAGACAGGAGTTTGAATAAGCCATTAAATACAGTGAGAGAGAGAGATTGCCTTAAAGGACTTATGTTACACTGTTAGGATTCATTCATTGTGAATTTCTATCTTGGTAAATACAGCTTCAGTCTTGATATTTTTAACACACCTCATATTCATATATATATATATATATATATATAACAAGTCTGATGATCATATTGGAGAGAAACTGTTACCAAGCAGCATTGACTTTATATCTATACTATCTTAACTTATATATGTTCTATTACTGATATTGAGCACTTATATATATATATATATATATATACTATAGTTGGGAGACTTACTGATATGTATGTATAGCAGCAGCTCTCCCATTGAGCACAACATATGAGTGCCCAAAAAGCTCTTTTGAAGATGTGAACCCTAAGGTTGTTTACACAGGTGATTATGGTGAAGGCTTGTATAGGATCAGCTACAGTTTTTGGATGAGCTGATAGAAAAATAATGGTGCACCAGTGTACTGCAGTTTTTGAAATCATTCTTCCTTCTCCTAGACTGGTTGCCTCACCAAGCTAAAGAGTACAGTCTACTCAATTGTTTATCCATAGCCAGAAGAGATGGGTTCATGCTGTTCCCAGGGGCATTAGTGTGAAGTAAAATGCTAACAGCCTCATTCTGGATTTAAACTTGGGTTGTCAACTCTATTTCTTACAATGATAGCTATATCTAATATGGATATATATATATATATATATATATATAGAGAGAGAGAGAGAGAGAGATACATACATCCATACATACATACAAATTTACATGAACATACATGTATACATATTTACATAAGGAAAATAAATACCAAATAAATGTAATTATTTGGTTGAGTCATATGTAATTATTGTGAATTATAACTTATTCCTGAATAATTTAACAATGAATTAATTTCAATCAATAGTATATCCATCATTATTTTAAATCAGCTCTTGCCTTTTATCAGATTCTTAGTTGATTCCTTTCAAGTAAAATTCAGCTGATTTTGAGCTCAAGAAGTTTTTCCAGAAACATTTTTACCTGATCTTCTTGAAATAATTTTTTGTCATACAAAGGAATTTGTAGAGAAGGAAAAAATCTCTTGATGCTTAATCTGATGAATATACTGGATAGAGAAGGATAGACCAGTCTAAATCCAACATTTTTCCTGCATGATTCTTGCTGAATGTGAACTTATGTTTTTGTGGAGAAACACTATGTTTCTCCCATTGATAAGTGTGGGGCATTTTCTTATAAGATTTTCATGTACAAGTTGCAGCTGTTTAGAATATAAGTCTATATTAAGTGTTTGATTGCAGTTGTTGGTAGGTTGGGTTTTATGGCATATCAACCTTTGTAAGTTATCTAATGCCAAATCCATTTTTATGCAAATAGTTAGTTCTATTTCAAAAAATTCAGTTTAGTGTGAGTACACAGTTTATATGTCAAAAACATTTCTATTTCAAGTTATTCAGTTTATTCAAACAGTTCTAATTCAGCTTATTCAGTTTAGTATAAGTACAGATTTTGTTAACACATTAAATGTCAAAAACAGTTCTATATTAAACAATTCCGTTTAGTGTAAGTACAGTTTCAATGTCAAAAACAGTTACACTTCAAGCAATTCAGTTTAGCATAAGCATGCAGTTTAAATCTATGTACAGTTTAATTGTTATAAACATGTCTATATCAAACTATTCAGTTTAGTCAAACAGTTCTAATTCTAACAATTCAGTTTAGCATAAATATGCAGTTAGTTCTATTTAACTCATAGATAGGGCCCTATCAGGTGCTACCATTCTGGGTCAGAGTGGACCTTGGAGCAATGGCAATGAAGGGGTACTCCACATTCTCTAAAGCTCTAGCATCACTGGAACCTCAGCATCAGATTGTTTAGTGTCATATCCAGGACACTCATTGGGGGGGGGGGTCTTACTTCTCTGCAGAGGTGTAGTTGGTGTATTCTGACTAGGCAATTGATTGCAGTTTAAAAACTCCAAATGAATATCATTGTACTCCTTACATACACACAGCATAACTTTTCTTTGATTAAGTTCTGCTTTTAGGAGGGTAGACTGTGAAGATTCATCTTAGTCAATCCTTTGTTTTTGACATTAAGTAAGTTGGCGACCTTAGTCAAGGTGACCAGAAGGCTCCCTTTTCAATAGCTACAACACTAAGGTGTAGGGGAGGGTGCTACTCCTTTTCCTGGATTGCTCCACTTTACTCTTGATACATACCTTATATTGCTGAGTGTTAAGCAAGGAGGTATCAAGTGCCATTTTTAAAGTCTTTGGTATAATGCAACCTGGGATTGAACACAGGTCTCCCGGACCATTGGTGAACACTCTACCCACTTGGTCAATGAGCCAGTTATTGTCATAAAACACCCATTTTTCATCATCTGTTCTGATATTCTTGAGAAATGGATCATTCTTCTGCCTTGAAAGAACACTTGTTGCTATGGATATGCAATCTTTCTTATTTTTCTTGTTAAAAAATATGAGGAAGCCAAACACCCAGCTTACTCACTTTTCCTATCTTCTTAAGTGGCTGTAGATGATGGATTTGGATGTGCTAAATGCTAAATTCTTTAGTACTTTCGCACAGATTACATTCCATCAATTCTCTTAAAGCATCTTGACCAAGGTCTGATGAATGTCCTGGTCTGAGTTTATCTTTCAATGACATATTGCCAGAATGAAACTTTGAAAACCAGTTTCAGACACTTTGACCATAAATATTACACATTTTCATAGCTGTACTGTAATATTTTTGTCATTCTTAAACTCCCTCAACATTATGTGTCAAGTCTGTACCCTAAATTCCTCCAATTTATCAGTGTGAGATCATAGATCAAATTATGATGAGCACTATTTCACTACTGAAAGAAGAATGACCAATGAAGGCCATTTTTAATCAGATAATTTATGAATCCACCCAATAGAGGGAAAAAATGTTTTGCTGCTTATAGATATATATGTGTGTGTTTGTGTTTTGTGAGATGGTCTTGTGAGTTGAGAGAAGGATTTTGACTTGGTCAACTTACTTTACACAGTTTAAGATTTTGACTTTGGAAGGCTGAGATAGATTTGCTTCTATGGCTTGGAACATAACCTCAAAATAACCATCTGATCAACTACACCTTTACCTTTTGCGCCACAAATGTTTTTGATGGCTTCCACAGCCCTGTGACCCAGTTTGAAGTACAAGTTCCCAAATTTGACTACATTGCATATTTATCTGTGCAACTTTCAAATCACACATAAAGTGATACAATGCTCAACATGTCAGTGTACCAACTACCACTATACTACCAACAATAGTGAGTACCTTCCATAGCTTGAACTGCTTGGGTTACATTATATATGTGCTGCAAACTTTTGACTCACTCTTGTAACACTTCTAAGATATTTTTAACATTTTGCAAAAGATGGTACATAGATCTAACATGAAATATCAGGCTTTTAGCCCCAATCTATAATCAATAACATTGAGTAAGAAAAAAACTTTTGTCTACTTTCTGGTATAGAAATATACTCAGTAAAATATAATCAATGAACATAACTTCAGGAGGTCACCACCATCACCGCCACTATCACCACCTTCAGGCAGCACCTATCCCTTCATCTAAAATGAATAGTCCATTGCTTGAAGCACCCCAAAAGGGGAATGTCAATAGAGCTAAGCTATTTTGGGCACTGACCTCAACCATGCATCTGTGTGTGTGAGGGTCTCTGCCTAAAAATCTGACCTTGGCAGTGGGGCAAGGTAAATACTACCCAGACATGCTGTGTTAAACTAAATCAAGTATGCTGATTCAGAATCTGTTCTTAGAATTTCCCCAGCACATCCATTTTATTCTTTAGATATGCACATAATTATATATTAAAATATATCAGTATAGAGCTGCTGCCAAAAATTTGGCTCACAAAACCTTCATCAGGTGATTATTCTGGGGTCTGGCATAGTTTTAGAGCCAAAACATCATTATATCAACAGTATATTAATACTGTTATCTATTCCCTTATATCATTATATCGGCAGCATATTAATACTGTTATCATTATTCCCTTATATCAATATATCAACAGTATATTAATACTGTTATTGTTATTCCCTTATATCATCATATCAGCAGTAAATTAATACTGTTATCATTATTCCCTTATATTATTATATCAACAGTACATTAATACTGTTATCTATTCCCTTATATCATTATATCAACAGCATATTAATACTGTTATCATTATTCCCTTATATCATTATATCAACAGTATATTAACACTGTTATCATTATTCCCTTATATCATTATATCAACAGTATATTAATACTGTTATCATTATTCCCTTATATCATTATATCGGCAGCATATTAATACTGTTATCATTATTCCCTTATATCATTATATCAACAGTATATTAACACTGTTATCATTATTCCCTTATATCATTATATCAACAGCGTATTAATACTGTTATCATTATTCCCTTATATCATTATATCGGCAGCATATTAATACTGTTATCATTATTCCCTTATATCATTATATCAACAGTATATTAACACTGTTATCATTATTCCCTTATATCATTATATCAACAGCGTATTAATACTGTTATCATTATTCACTTATATCAATATATCAACAGTATATTAATACTGTTATCATTATTCCCTTATATCATCATATCAGCAGTATATTAATACTGTTATCATTATTCCCTTATATCATTATATCAACAGTATATTAATACTGTTATCGTTATTCCCTTATATCATTATATCAACAGTATATTAATACTGTTATCATTATTCCCTTATATCATTATATCAACAGTATATTAATACTGTTATCATTATTCCCTTATATCATTATATCGGCAGCATATTAATACTGTTATCATTATTCCCTTATATCAATATATCAACAGTATATTAATACTGTTATCGTTATTCCCTTATATCATCATATCAGCAGTAAATTAATACTGTTATCATTATTCCCTTATATTATTATATCAACAATATATTAATACTGTTATCATTATTCCCTTATATCATTATATCAACAGTATATTAATACTGTTATCATTATTTTTTTACTCAATCATTGTGAAGGCTTAAATAAAATCATGTGTTAAATAAATGTATTAAATGTGTTAAATAAAATTATGTAAATTGAATTTTAAAACACTTGTAAAATATTATAATTCATCCAACTTTTTCTTTAAAAATCTTTTTAAATGTATTCTATATTTCTTCTTAACTGTTGTAAAAGTCAATAGGGAAAATAAAATAGGTACAAAAAAATTATAAATTTATTGTTCGAATAAAAGACAATGGTAATGTGGTTCTATGCTAGTCACAGTACCCAATGTAGTATGACTACTAGTCAGGGGCGGAGACGGGACTAGTGCTACTCATGCCCGGCACGACCAATAACTCGGTCAATGTTATTCAAAATGGATTAAAAATCATCCATTAATTTCAAGCAAACATACTTAGTCTGATCTCAATTAAATTACGTATCTATTCAAGTTTCGATAACTAAGTAGCCAAAAGTTCATAAATATATCTGGGAATAATACAACGATGCTGTTTTGAACGGATGGTCTTTGTCCGGCCACCGTCAGATTCATTGAACATCCCATAAAATCGGCTATAATGTTGAACACGCTATCCGTGCCAGGCACTAGACCCTTATAATAACAGTAATGTTAGAGGAATACGCTTTTGGCTGTAGCCAATAGCAAGAGCAACCCTAACTCCGTGCTCAAAAATCTTAGCACATTCTGACTGCTGATAGATTTCTTGGGAAGAGGGAGAGGGACCGAGAGAGAGAGAGAGAGAGAAAGAGAGAGGGGATAGCAGATTAGAGCCGTCGCCGACGTCATCATCATCGCTATGGTAAATGTTAGTTAAACTGCGTGTTTTAATTCATTTTTTCACTGACAGATATCTATTTCTTTAATGAATGTTGCATATATTACATTCTGTAACTAAAATTTGTTTATTTGAATACATTTTCAACAAATAATCTTTATTTTAAGCGAAATTGAAACTACTAGCTGTGTCTGTGTATATTGTCATCAGTTTCTTTATTCTAATAAACATATTTTTCTCGTCATAGTAATGAACATTTTCTCTTTTCTTCTATACTTTTGAAAGGAAAAAAATTATCTTATCTACTGTATTAAAAAGACTACAAATTATATAGTATCTTGATTGTTTACAAAAAAACACCATGCAAAGTACGTTTGTCAATCTGTGCTATACAATGGAGAATCACGCAATAGCAACTATGATGACTTACTTTGGGTCCATGGACCACGGGTTGGAAACTGAAGTTGACAGAGGGCGGCGGGGGCACGAGTAGCAAAAATAGGCTAGAGTCGCCACTGCTACTAGTCACAGTACTTTATTGTGGCTGTTATATTCGTAACTACTACATTTGCTTTTGACTGTTTGCTTTGTCAAGTCCTTCCATACCTATACTGTGTTTGAAAGATCCATGAAGGTAGGTTGACACAATTCAGTCAGATCTTCTTCTGACAGTCAGGTAATATGAGTGGCTAGATTGTCTAGCAACTCAAAGAGAAGAGGAAACCCGTAGTTAATAAATAACAAAGAGAGTTTTTATTGAAACATGTTTGAGAGACAATAAATAACCATCAAACAATGTTTGCTTTCCTCGCAAAAAGAAGAAGAAAGAATATCAAAAGAGGAAGAGGGACAAAGAGGCACAGTTAGTATAACACTAATGTCTCTGAAGTCTGGGACTTTGAATTTTTATAAAGTCTGCAGGTTGTTCAGAGTGCCTCGGGTCTAGAATGGAAAGGACGCTTCTTAGGCAGTCTTGAGTTTGGTCTCTTTCCTCATCCTCTCTGATGATTCGTTTTACCATCCTGTTTTTATAGATCAAAATCTGGACTAGATGCTTTGACCAATGGGAACAGGTTTAGAGCGATGGGATTGAACTAGAAATTCTCAGCCTCACCTGACTGGATGAGCCATCCCCAGCTCACTTTTATTTAGGGTGAAGCAAAATTAAATCTCCCTTTTGACAATGACCTTTAAGATATGGGCTAGAAAATATGTTTTATGAAATGACCTGTTTCATCATTATGATCGATGGAGTTTAATGACAACCGAAAAATTAAATAAATTAGCTGACCTTTAAAATCAAAACAATTGTCTTACACTTAACTGACTTTTAGGAACAATCAACCAGCTTTTTAGGTCAGTTTGAACAAAAACATACTTATTTTTAAGAATCTTTTGTTTTTTAGATGTATATATTAATTTTCATATATTTCATAAACTTTGATTTTTACATATTAATTAAGTATTTAATTGCATGTCATGTCACAATGGTGTAATGGTTATTGTCTGAGGAAATGGACTCTGCTACCCAAGTTCAGATCTTGGATGAGGCTGTTTGCATTTCACATAGCACAAATACCCTTGGGAAAGGTATCAATCTAATTATTCTCCCTTCAGCTATGGATAAATAGTAGGCCAGTCTGGGCTTTTTAACCTTGGTATGACAACTAGTCTAGGAGAAGGAAAACTCTGAATTCAAACCAGTTATAGATGTGTTCTGTCAAGCTATGCCTGTCAAGGACACTGCAAGAGTAGCACCTCCATGACTAAGCCAGGAGATGGGAACAGTGAGTGAGTGAGTGAGTGAGAGAGAGTTCAAACATATATATATATATATATATATATATATATATATATATATATATATAAAAGAAAAACCTTTAAAAATCACTCATATTTTTTGTAATAATATTTATTTCAGCAGACTCTATATTTTTTAAAATGTTAGATCTGCCTTTTGACAAAGAAATAATGAGAAATTTCAAATGAAAATTTAGAAAAAAAACACAAAATTCCGGCCACCCTATCAACCTATCCCAAATTTCATCATTGTTTTTTTTTAATAAAAAAAACAGACCATTTGTTTTTCCTGCCTGGTTGACAAATGACAGACAATTCCTGTATCAAGATGTATCAATTGTCAACTCCTCTTTTCATCTCATTTTTATATATTGGCAAACAAACTTTTAAATCCAAATAAAAGAAATAAATTTTAAAAAACCAATAAATGAATTTGGGAGGTGCCCTTGGTGTAATGGTTATCGTTGTAGGAAATGGACATGGCGACATGTGTTCAAATCCTGGATGAGACTGATTGCATTTCACATAGCACTAATACCCTTGGGAAAGGTATGAATCCAATTATTCTCCCTCCAGCTATGGATAGATAGTAGGGCAGACTGGGTTCTTCAGCCTTGGTGAGGCAACTAGTCTAGGAGAAGGAAAACTTTGAATTCAAACCTGTTAAACTCCGCTTAAAAATTGACCTTGTGTCATATCCTGCCTGAGTGGAGGGGTTGGTAAATATGATAAATGAATTTGGGGCAAGAAAATTATCTACTATAAACAACTTACATGGGTATTAATAACCTCTAAACAAAATCAAATTTTATTATGAAATGATTTATTGTATGTTAATACTATTTAATCAAAAAACTAAGAAAATTGTTATACCAAAATTTTTTTTTTACTATTCAATATAATTGGTCACATTAATAAAGTAAAAATTAAAATTATACCAGTTACTGTTAGGACTTTTATCTAAGATTATAAATAAATACAACATGATATTATATATTCTCAAGGTTACAGTTATGTTTTAAAAATTATGAAAATATTATTCATATTATTACTAAACCTCAAATCCTTAATATTATAAATAATAACTATTTATCATCAATTACTATAAATTACAACAACCAGCTCATTGGCCTAGTGGGTAAAGTGTTCGCCAATGGTGTGGGAGACCTGGGTTCAATCCCAGGTCACGTCATACCAAAGACTTTAAAAATGGTTCTTGATACTTCCTTGCTTAACACTCAGCAATATAAGGCATGTATCAAGGGGAAAGTGGAGCAATCCCTGGAAAGGAGTAGCGCCCTCCCTTACACCTCGAAAAGAGAGCCTTCTGGTTTCCCTCGACTAAGGTTGTGAACTTTACTCACTATTCATAATATAACTATTAAAACACAATTTTTATTATTCTTATAAATAAAATTATACTAAGTATTATAGATAATACCATATTAAGAATTATCATCACAATTAATATTACTATTAGAATTATTACTACTAATCATCAAACCTACTAATATTATAAACTAATCATCAACTCATTATAATTATAATAAATATTAATAAAATTAATGTCAAAAAAAGCAATAACAGACATCAAAAACTATCACAATATATTATTACTTAATATTAATAATTATTAGCAATTAATAATTAATACCAAATTAAGCAATTAATAATTAATACCAAATTAAGCAATTAATAATTAATACCAAAAACAAATCATTCCATATACACTCATTGTGTGTGTTACACAATGCTGATATGATTTTAATGTATTTTCTGATGCAGCCACTAATGAAAGTCTGTAAGCATGACTTCTTTCTTCTTCAGATTCTTTCTGGAAGCATCTCAGTACATTATCAATCATTTAGCATATCTGGATGTTTCTTTCAGGATCTGGATCTAAATCCATAACTTGCCGATCCAACTCTGGATCAAAAGTGTTGAAAAAAACTTTGGAACTGTGGCAAATTTATTTTACTGGGGGGGGGGCATTTTCTTTATCTATTCATTTTTCATTGCATTCATATGTGCACTGAGATCAGTATCACTTAACTCTTCAAGATATTAGTCCAACAATTTCTCGACATCTGCAGAATCTACTTCATTAAAGCCTAATTCTTATCTAATGTCTAAAATTGCAACAAGATTTATTTTCAATAGAAACATTCCCACTTTTATCTTCCTTCTTATCCATTGCTATTGTTGTATGGCCACATACATATACAAGTAGAAACATAATCAAACATAATATACGAACTTCAATGAACGAATGAACACACTTCTTTATAAAAATATAATCTCTCACACTTTATTCTTGAAGGGGTGATGTTGGTTGTGTGTGAGAGATGAGTTGGAGATGGGACAGACTGCTATATTGACCCAGCAGTACTTCTTCCTCATCTTTGCTGGGTTGCTCAACTGTGGATCACTGAGGGCCACAAGCCCTCAGTCTGCAAGCTGATTCTCACGCTGGCATCTTGTCCCCAACTGACTCCAACTGACTCAAGCCGTCTGTGCCTTGGTTATATTATTGTTTAACATCCACCTGCTTCCACTGTTCTTCCATTTATTTACACTGGTGCATCTCTTGATTGACGGCTCAGGCAAGGGTCAGTATATTACACTATCTAATGAAGAAAATATTCTAAGTCTTATAAAAGAAAAAAAAATGTATGCATTGTTGTGGGAAAGGAAAACTAAAGCTCCTTTCTTCTAGTGCAGCTGCAGGTAAACGAAAACAATGATTCTCTGTGACTGTGACACATTTCTCACTGGTAATACATTGCCATTGTTATACCACACTGATTAAAATCGTTTAGCCAACTGCCTCATTGGCCTAGAGGGTAGAGTTTTTGCCAATGGTGTGGGAGAGCTGGATTCAATCTAAGGTTGCGTCATACCAAAGACTTTAAAAATGGTACTTGATACCTCCTTGCTTAACACTCAACAATATAAGGTACATATCAATGGTAAAGTGGAGCAATCCAGGGAAAGGAATAGCGCCCTCCCCTACACCTCAGTGTAGTAGCTATCGAAAAGGGAGCCTTCTGGTTGCCCTCGACTAAGGTCACCAACTTATACTGCATAAATTTTGAAATAATGATTATACTTGTTTGTCAAAAACTTTTATTTAACTATCATTTGGAAATATATTTCAAATACATTTCGTAGCAGACTTACTTAACCCTAACAAATAAAAAAGAATTGATTACAAATATTGGTTTCTTTGCTTTATTCTGTTTTTTGTTTTGTTTTTTTTATATTCCTATCTTTATTTTAATGTTGAAAATAAAAGAAAAAATACATTTTCTTTTTTCAATTCATCGTTTCTTTATCATTTCTTGGATTTTCTGTTTAATTTCTCTGTTGCTGAATTTTCTGTGGTGAAATTTACCTTTGGATTGGGGAAATTTGATGAGGTTGAATTTACTGGTCACCATTTCTACATATACAACTTTAAACACTCTTTTTGCTGCTGTTTTTATTTTGTATTCTTTCGTTTAGGTTTACTTAGGCTATAAAGTATGTTATTAATTGTACATATTGTTCTTGTACTAATTCTTTTAATGTGTCTATTCCTCTACCAATGTTTCAGACAGGGTAAAGCTTTTTATTATTCGAAATATGTCCTCACATTATTTAATATCAGAAGTAAGGTGGTTATTTAAAAAAAAATTTTTTTTTTGGCAGATCTATTCAAATAGATTTTTGCCAAAATTTTCTTAAGGTTAAGTTCCTTGTTTGTTGCTGAATCATGGGATTTTAAGTGTTTATTTGAGCAGTATTTTTTTTTTTAATAAATAATTTTGATTGAAAGTAACAAATAAAGACGGCTTTTAACAAACATACTTTTTTTCATTCTTTAAAACAGATTCTTAGCAGCCAATATTGGCGTTGCCCAAAAATAAAGGTTATTATAGGAAGTTATAGTTTTAAAATCGTCTTTAATATCCTGAAATCCTGAAACATAAGACATTAATCTTAGGAAAAACTCTTTATGCTCAAAGTGAATGCATTAATTTTAGTTGTAGAAGGGAAGTAATCTAAATTTATTCTTGGGAGTTAGTTCCCTTGGATATCAATTTCCTTTAAATAAAAAGTTTATAAATTTTTAGGTTAAGTATTTTCATTACGGTTGGTTGATTGGTTGGTTGATTGGTTGGTTGGTTGTTTTTATGCCATTTAAACCCTTGTTGAGACATTTAATGCTGCAGTAAGTTTTTCTTTTTTGCAAGCAATTACATGGTTACAAGACATAAGAAAATGTCTCCAAACAAACATGAATTTCTTTCAGTGTAAAGCTTTCAATTATTATTATTTATTTGTCATGCTTCCTTGATCATCTCCCCTTTTTTACTATTTTCTATCAACCTTAGAAAAATTATTATTATTATTTATTTGTTATCCCTCTTTGGGCATCTTCCCTTTTTACTATCTTCTTACATCAACCTTTAAAAAAAGAAGAATATTTACACAGAACATATATACACTATTAATACAATATCTATGTACAGATTACATTCTGCTGAATAATTCATCTAATAGTTCCCATTAGAATTAGTTTTATTTCTTTGTTTTTAATGGCATATCAACCTTTGTGGGTTATTTAATGCCAAAGCCATCCATCTGGAAGAACAGCAGGATTAGGATTTGTAAAGCAGGCATCTCCAATCATCATCATCATCATCATCATCATCATCTTCTTCTTCTTCTTCTTCTTCTTCTTCTTTTGCTTTCTGTTTTGTGGGATTAGAGAAGGTAGTGAACATATAGGAGTAGAATAGAGGGATTTATACCTTTTTCAAGGTATTAGTGTTATGTGGAAGGCAAACAACCTCGTCCAGGATTTGAACTCAGGTCCTCGGGTCCATTTCCTTTGACAATGATCATTATATCATGGCCACCTCTATAACATAAATTAATGCATATAAGTTAGTTGAATATCTAATGAGCTCTAATGATTCAAGGATGTTATTGTATATTTTTGTATTATTTATTGCTAAGGCAACAAAAGGATTTATTTGTAGTAAAATTGTAAGTTATCCTTTCTTGCTTAAATAGCGTCTCTTGATTTTTTTCATTCAATAGAATTCCCACATGTCTTGCTTATATCTAGTAAACATCTATTTTGATTGTATAATGTTCCACTAAAAATAATAAAGATAATAATATTTTATAGTAATTATAATTATCTATGGCTGATACTGTATTTCAAATTATGAATATGATGGTAATTTCATTGAAGACAAGTACAGTTACTCTCTTTGCAACAGAATTTTCACTAATCCATGAAAGTTGAGATTATCATTTAATATAATGGCAATGATTTATATGTAATAAAATTGCAGATCATCTTTTCTTGCTTAAATATCTCCTCTAGATTTTTTTTATTATGTGGAATTTCCTGTTTGTAGTAATAATTATTGCACATACTCAAGTAATGAACATCTTTGTCTTATAAATAATCACAAATTTTTATCAACTAGATTAGGCCCAGAAATAAAATGTTTATGAGTATCCTAACTGATTGATTGGTTTGGTTTGTTTTTTTTTGTTTAATGGCATATCAACCTTTGTAGGTTATTTAATGCCAAAGCTATTCTCCTCAAAGAACAGTAGTGGGACTATTTAACCCATAGCTAGGAGGATAAAGGGATTCATACCTTTCTCAAGGGTATTTGCCCAAAAGTGAACATAATAGTGCAACTGGAGTACGAACTCGCTTACTACGATTCCGCTTTAACCATTACACCACGAGGACACCCCCCCAACTGATTAAGGGCTAGGATGTAGAAGAATACCATTATTCACAAAATAGAATATGCCACTATATATTGATTTTTAGTTTAGGTAAAGTAAAATACTAATAAATGATATTTGTATTTAGTATTATATTGATTATTTTATGTAAAGGCAATGATTTATATGTAATAAAATTGCAAATCATCTTTTCTTGCTTAAATACCTCCTCTAGATTTTTTTCATATCCTGTGGAAGGTCCTGTTTGAAGTAATAATTACTGCATATACTTGAATAATGAATGACTTTGTCTAATAAACAATCGCAAATTTCTGGTAACAGAAATGTGTTTTTATCAAGTAGGTTAGGCCCAGAAACAATGTAAGCATCAACGTTTAAGAATATGCCAACTGATTGAGAGGGAAGAATATCCTACTGGACTGTTGGGAGGAAATGTAGAAGAATATCTCACTTAATCAAGGGGGAAGCTGGAAGATTATCCTACTTGGCTGCAGGAAGGGTATGTGGATGTGCATAATGTGCAAACAAATGAATGAATGAAGAAGCAGAATCATAATATAGGTATTTTAATCAAAATTGTTACTTGTTCTTGTTTCTTTATCTAATGGCATATTAACCTTTATGGGTTATTTAATGCCAAAGCTATCCTTGTAGAAAGTCAGCAGTGGTACTATTTAACCAATAGCTGGGGAGGATAAAGGGGTTCATACTTTTCCCAAGAGTATTACTCCAAAAGTGAATATAATAGTGTGATTGGAGTTTGAACTTGCTTATTATTATTATGTTGCAGTCCAGTGTGTTAGCCACTACACCATGAGGGCTCTCCTTTTATAAGGATTAATAAATATACAAGACTTGTATTGTGCATATGAACTTGTGGTACCTAAATATTAAGGTTAAGCCATCTCTGGTGGATACTAATAGCTGGCAAATTCTGGTTATGACACTCAAATGCATCTGATGGTGAAGCTCCCATTCTGGAGATCTGGGAAGTGTGAAGTACTCCTTCATTGCCAATACTCCCAGGTCCACCCATATCCAGAGTGGTAGTACCTGTTAGGATCTCATGTATGTGTCAAATAGATTTACTTGAAAATTATTTGCATTCAATTGGAGCATCTGCGAAAAAAAAAAACTTTTAAAAAACAACTGCACAAAATACATAAACATGAACATGTAATGAATGCAATTCCCTAACCTCAAAACATAAAATAGCCCAAGACAATTTTTCATGCCCTTAAAATCAATAGTTCAATCAATTAATAGTTAGCAAGCTCGTATCACAAATTATAAGCATATTGGTGACATCAGTACTCACTATCTCATAATTGTGAATTTTATGCATATATATATATATATATATATATATATATATATATATATATATATATATATATATATGCATAAAATTTATAGATTTCTAGATTTTAATATATCCTGGTATTTACTCTGGTATTTACCCAATAAGACTTAAACTCACTCATGAAAGTTTGCTAGTCTAACTTGCTAATTATTATTCAACCTGAGATGCCCTCATAATTTACTAAGCTTTTTTTTGCTTAGATGTGGCACAAGGCCGTATGAATAGTACCCGGAGAGCCTCAAACTCACTAATAAAAGTTTGCTAGTCTAGCTTGCTAACTATTGCTCAACTTGAGGTGCCCTATTAATTTACTAAGCTTTTTTGCTTAGATGTGGCACAAGGTTGTATAAATAGAGCTTTCAATGAGTCTCAAATTCATTCGTAAAGGTTTGCTAATCTAGCTTACTAACCATTACACCATCCAAGGCACCCATGACTTGCAATATACAATAAAATAGCATTCAGCACAAAATGTGAGGCTTATAATGTACACAAAGATTGTGCTCAGTCTGAAATATCAAGCTTACAGATTGAAATAGTTAAGTCACTAATGATATAAAAGATATCCTGAAAATTCTTTAAATTTTTGATATTTTTGATTCCATAAATACTAAGTTCAGTTTAAAATTCAAATCATATTCACAGTTTTTTTTGTTTTTTTTTCAGTCAGCCTGTTTATATATTTAAAAATTCTACTAAATTGTAAATATTTACTTTCAAAATAGGTGGACTTCAAAAAACAATAGCCTTTTTGTTTTTAAGATAATAAATAAAACAAAAACACAAAAGAACATTTAGTGTTTAATGGTTAGTTTCTGTAACACTATGAATTAATTGACAATACAAATAAATAACGAAACTTCTTTTGAAACACAACAACGAAAGGTTTATTATTGTAGCAGGAGTAAACAAGTCAGAGTGAGGAAAGGTTCTTTTTGGTGTCGCCAGTTAGTATGTTGGTCCTTGAGTTTGTAGGAAGTGTGTGTCACTGTAGTAAATAGATTGTGTGACTGACCGCAAGGCTAGTTCTTCTGTGTGTGTAGCTAGTAGCAGCATGTTCTTCAGTGAAGGTCTTCCATGTGGAATGTCCATGGCAGAGGACCCGAGAGAGGTCTGTCTTGGCTGCTAACTAGGTGCTCTCTGAATTGTCATGACTTCCAAAAAGGGATAGAAAAAATAGTTCAAGAGAGGAAGGAGGAATCAAGGCGCTCTGCCCCTGATTGGTCAGTGTGTGGCTGAATCGCTTGGTGGGGGCATTGATCTGCAAGAGGAAATAGATCTGTGACTGATACAAACACAAATATCTTCATTCTTATATTTTTGTCTATTTTTGCCATAAAAAGAGTATACTTATTGAATTAGTACATTATTAATGTTTTCTTTAAGCTTAGATAAAGGAAAAAACATCCACAAATACATGGGAAATGCTTGCAGAAATAGACATGCAACAATCTTATAATATGAGGGTAGGCTAAAAAATTCATAGGCTGACTAATATACTCTTAAATGAGGTTTATTTTTCAACAGGTTTATTTAAGATTCACACACTTCTTCCATTGTTGTTACAATAGTTGGATCCCAGCAAATATGATGCCATATGAACTTTTCAGCCAACCCTTATGTTATCATTTACTAAGCTTAGCTTAGGGCACCTCAGGTGGTGTAATGGTTAGCAAGCTAGACTAGCAAACCTTCATGGGGGAGTTTGATTCTCATTGGGTGCCCCATTTATACAGCATTGTGCTATATCTAAGCAAAAGCTTAGTGAATTACTACTAAGCTTAGCTTAGCATTGTATGCTGTATACTATGTCCACAAGGTCAAAAGTAAAGGGTACCACATAAGAATTAAATGAACAATGATCTGATAGTCTAGGAGGATAATAGTTAAACTACTTGAGTCATCCAATCTAATGATAATTTTATTTCTCAAATAATGTAAATGCTTTAGAAGTGTCAGTGTAATATAATGGCTGAGGGATTTCATTTTATATATCTTGCCTTTGGGTTTAGTTAGGCTGAGAACCTTTCGGCTCAGCACATGGGTTAGTTAGGCGCAAACTTGAGCACAGGTGTTGATGTGCACATGGGGAGGATGTGTTGTTCACAGATGTCAAAATAAAAATCCCTTGGGGATGTGAATGACGTCATGCACCAGAAGCATGCATGGAGGATTTTGGGAGATTTGAAAAAGTCAGTTAGTTGAGAACTAGATACCGAATGAGAAGGGTCAACTTTCGGGGCTTGCAGAGGCCAGACGAATTTGTGCCCTATGGGCACCACACGAAATGGGGGAGGGGGCAGATGGAAAAGCCAGAATAGAAAGAATGTGTATCTCTCTCCTTATGTCGAAGAACCTTTAAACTCAAAGGTAATAAAAAGTTTTGTACCTGAACTAAGAAGTCGTAAGTGTTTTTCATGTTTCGGGATTCCTATGTTCTCTGTATATATGTTACGAACATTCTATGTACATTTCACATATTCATGTATGGCTATGTTATATCAGGAGTAGACTGGTAGTGATATTAGCCCCTGAGCAATGATCTGATAGTCAAAGTGTATAATAGTTAAACTACTTGAGTCATCCAATCAAATGATAATTTTATTTCTCAAATAATTCAATTGCTTTAAAAGTGTCAGGAGTGGACAGACAATGATATTAGCCCCTGAGCAATATCTGAACATTCTAGCTTCATAAAATATTCTTAAAATCAACTTTATTGAATTATCTAAATTAACAGTATAATTTTTTCAAAGAAATGCATAGGAAAATATTATGGAATAACTCAATGATGAGAAAAAAATAGGAAATTCATTGACAAAAAAATTAGAATTAGTGCTTAGCTTCTCTTCTTTGAGCTGAACTTTTATGAAGCTTTAATTCTTCCAGACATGGATTTTAGTTTATTCAATACTAAATTTTAAAAAATGGAATTCATTGACAAAAAAATTAGACTTAATACTTAGCTGCCTTTCCTTGAGCTTGTGATGGTCTGTTGTTAAAATGCAAACAATATAAACGACATATATAAAAAATATTCACAACAAGGCAATATAGACAAAACAAATTTATAAATCAACAAGCAAAGAAAAGGAAATATTACAAAAACATTATGAATATTTGAATATAGTTTGTAAATATTCGTGTGTAAGTGTGTGTGTGTGTAACTAACATGAATATTACGGTGAATAAGTTTTTTGTTTGGAACGAAGGGTAAGAATGTCAGAATCCTTACTTACATTTATGTTATTATCTCGGTGTATGTAAGAAACAAAAATATTAAAAAGTATCCAGTACGACTTTATGTGTTGGTTGACTCAGTATTTCATGTGAAGTACTAATACACATGAGAATGGCGAGGTATTATTGAGGGCTGTGTTTTCTCTCACGTTGGTCATTTGTCTCTTGTGGGATGTAATGAGATGTCTGAAGCCGTGTACCTGTGTGAGACTGGAACACGTCTGGCAGATTGGCAGAACGAGAAAGGAAATTAGTCACAGACTATATACGTTACATGTCTTGAGCTATGTGTCGCTAGCTGGTAGAGCAAAGAACGTGAGATTGTTTTGGTTTGGTTTGGTTTGGTTTTATGGCACATCAATCATTGTTGGTTATTAATGCCAAATCCATTTTGGCTGATGAAATGGGACGAGGTTAAAAATTCCCATGGTACACTCATAGACTGATGCACCGGAAGAGAGTGACCTGTGAACTGCATACACAATTATTTCCGCTTGATGACGATCAAACATGCGATCCCAAAGATCGAGTAGGCAACTGAGTGGGCGTTGAACTATTATATAACTCAGTCAAGACAGAAGTCAGACAGTTCCAGTTAGAGATCGGACGGAGTTATAAACGAGATGTGGTAGGGAAAGCCACACCAGGCTGAAGGGGCTCGGGGCCCCCGATTGAGTTGGGGCCCAGAGAAGTTGTTGATAAGATGCAGTAAAGAAAGCCATCATCCAGCAGAGAGCTGGGCCCCAGGGCCTCCGGTTGAGCAGTGCTGGAGAACGAGAAAGACACAACGCTGACGGCCATAGGAGTGGGATCAAAATATTACAGTTTATGTTCGGTCTCCAGCTCCCTCTCACAGTAAAACCCACACAATCTTTTCGAACCCTTACAAATAAAGTGAGAGGTACATATATTTATAAAGAAGTCTTCCTGCATCTTTATTATTGTGTCCTTATGATACAGCATATGACTATATAACAGTTTTATTTCAAACAATTCGGTTTAGTGTAAGTACAGTTTCAATATCAACAACAGTTCTATTTCAAACAATTGAGTCTAGCATACAAAAACAGTTTCATTTCAAGCATTTCAGTTTAGCATAAGTTTGCAGTTTAAATGTCAAAACAGTCCTATTTCAAGCAACTCAGTTTAACATAAGGACACAGTTTAGTTCTATTTGACCCATAGATAGGACCCTATCAGGTGCTACCACTCCAGAAGAATGAGCTATCGAAAGTGTAGAGGGTATATAGGTAACCATGTCACATGACCGGCTCCAAACACATGATTTATTTTATTAAATGTACGGATGTAATTGGAAAGAAAAAGCATGTGATTTCTCTGTCCAATAGGTTCCCGAAACTAATTACTTTACCTATGTCACCACCTTTTGTTTCTGGAACAAGTGAATTGTAGATCCTATTTTCTAGAATTTTTTGCCCCACATGGTCATTGATGGTCATTTAAAAATATAGGAGTGTAAATCCTATTAGCTTTTATGAGGCTTTAATTCTTCCAGACATGCATTTTAGTTTATTTACTGCTTAATAAAAAAAAATGAAATTCATTGACAAAATAATTAGAATTAATACTTAGTTGCCTTTCCAGGAGCTTTTATGAGGCTTTAATTCTTCCAGACATGCATTTTAGTTTATTTACTACTAAATAAAAAACCCTGAATGAACATACTCTAAATGCACTAATGTCATAATTTTTGTCAGAGGTATTAGAAAAATTAATTCTAAATTAAATGGCCAAATTTTAGGAAAATATTGGTTATAAAAATGGTCCTTTGGCTATGAGTGAGTCATCTGCTTTAACTAACAAAGGGAGAAAAAAAAATTGATTGGACAAAAAGTCTGGGAGAGAAAAAAGTTTAGTTTTCTTCTTTTCTCATGGATTACCAAAAAGTTTTCAAACTGAAGAACTCAACAGAGCAATTATCTTTGGGGAAGAGACAAAGTGGACCAAAAATGAAGATAATTATTTTAAAGTATCTCAATATTTTTTGTGTAAAATGAATGCTTTTTTTCATTAGATGACAAACTAACTTAAGTTCCTACTTAAATGATATAGACTTATACTTACATGATATAGACATATATAAGATACATGATATAGACATATACATGCATGATATAGACATATACATATATGATATAGACATATACATATATGATATAGACATATACATATATGATATAGGCATATACATACATGATATAGACATATACATACATGATATAGACATATATGATGTAGACATTTACATACATGATATAGACATATATGATGTAGACATTTACATACATGATATAGATATATACATATATGATATAGACATATACATACATGATATCGACATATACATATATGATATAGACATATACATATATGATATATATATATATGATGTAGACATATACATACATGATATAGACATATACATATATGATATAGGCATATACATGTATGATAGTCATTTTTATAACCAAAATTACTACTAAAACATCCTGATTAATTCAACTTATTACAAATATACAAGATGAGTAACATGATAAGGTAGTAAGGCCTCCCTATATCATCATCATCATATCGCGCTGGTAGCACGGATATCCCTGACCCTCTCTCGCCACTCCTCCCTATCGTTCATCGCCCTAGGTAGGTCTTCAGGACAACAGCCTGTATCCTCACATAGCTGCTGAATGTACGTTCGAGCTGGTCGTCCTGCTTTTGCGCGGCCATGTGTGGGTATCCATAAGAGTACATCTCTTATGAGTTCATCTCTGCTTCTCCAGCAGTGTCCTGCATGTCTGGTTCGTCTAACTTGAATAGTTTTCGTGATAGGGGGCAGGTGGCCGTACAGTTGGTGTCTTGTGGGGTGCTGCTGCCAGGACTTGTTCAGGATTGCACGCAGCATTCTTGTGTAATTGCCATCCAGTTTCTTCTCCAGCCGTTTTGTTAGCGTCCATGTAGTGCATCCATATAGCAGTATCGATGTGACCGCTGCCTGGAAAAAGCTGCGTTTCATTTTATCGGTTAGGTCTGATTTCCATATAATCGATAGCCTATTGATAGCTGTCCATGCTTTCGTTAGCCTCGTTTCGATGTCCTTTTCGGTTGATTCGACGCTGCTTCCTAGGTACGTGAATTTGTCTACTAGTTTAAGTGGGGTTCCTTCTAGAGTGGAGATGTCCCCCGTTTGGTTATAGCACATATATTCCGTTTTGTGTGCATTAACATAGAGGCCTATGCTTGCTGCTGCTCGTTCCAAACTATGCAGAAGAGTTTCGGCTTGGTCAGGTGTATTTGCCAGTATCGCTATGTCATTGGCATAGTCGTTTACCGGACATTGGCCTAGCGGTTAGAGTGTTCGCCAATGGCCCGGGAGACCTGGGTTCAATCCCAGGTCGAGTCATACCAAAGACTCAAAAAATGGTACTTGATGCCTCCTTGCTTAACACAGCATTATAAGGTACGGATCAAGGGTAAAGTAGAGCAATCCAGGGAAGGAGTAGCGCCCTCCCCTACACCTTGGTGTAGTAGCTATCGAAAAGGGAGCCTTCGGGTCACCCTCGACTATGGTCGCCAACTTTACCTCCCTATATAGTTGGATTATAATGACATTCACTTCTACAACATTTATACCACTCTCTAAGTCTACATTGCTACAGCCCATTGACTAGCATAACAAGATAACAGGTGACTATGTCAACTGTAGGTTTTATTTCAGAGTACCTTCTGAGACTTTTCCTATTAAAGGATACCAACAAGTCGGCAGAGATTGATGCTGGATCTTCCTTCTTGTTTTGATTTTGGAGTCAACTTCTCCTGGAAGAGTTACCTTCACCACAACTTCATCATTAGACTGGAGCCCTTTATAGACATATACATACTTACAAAATGCCTGTGGTGGAATGGTTATTGTCGTTGAAAACGGACATGGCAGTCCGAGTTCAAATCATGAACAAGGCTGTTTGTATTTCACATAGCACTAATATCTTGGGAAAGGTGTAAATCTTTCTATTCTTTCTCAAGCTATGGACAAATAGTAAGGCAGACTGGGCTCTTTAACCATGGTATGGCTACCGGTCTAGGAGAAGAAACCTCTAAATTCAAACCTTTAAACTTTGCTTAAAAAGTGACCTTGTGTTACATCCTGCTTGTGCTGATGGTTTGGTAAATACATACATACAAATATATAAATATCTATATAAACATATTTAATCATATATTTTTTTGATGTGATTTATATATTAAATGATTTCTATTAATTCAATTCAAAGCTACAATACAGCTAAATGGGCTGCTTATCATCATCAAGTTATGCTAACAGCATAGATTCTCTTGACTCTCTCTCTCCATTTGCCCTTACCAGCCATCACTCTTGGCAGGTCCTCAACAAGCACGGAGCTGATGAATGTAAAATTTTGCTGGTCAGCCAATGCTGGTGTGTCCATGTATAATAGTCCACAGGAGAACATTGCTTATGACTTGGTCTTTCTTTCCACAGCAGTGCCTAGCATGTCTTGTTTGTCTTACTTGAATAATTTGTGAGATGGGAGGTAAGTGGCCATACAGCAGATGCTTTGGGGAGTGCAGCTTTCAGGATTTGTTCAAAACAACACACAGCATCCTTGTGTAATTCTCACCCAGAGACTATTCCGTTATCAAAATAAATGTACATATAATAATAAATGGCTGAATAAAAATGAAATTAAAAAAACTATTTTTGATTAAAAGTTCAAGTTTTTTTTAAAATATTGATTGATTGATTGATTGACTGATTTTAATGGAATATCAACCCATCTGTGGAATATCTTATGCCAAGAGGTTTGGGAATTGTGTACATTGTATGTTTATATTTTCTTTTTTTTGTTTTTTTTCTTAAGAGTTTTTGCACATGGTTATATGATATCAAGTATTCCTATCAAATACTAATAATTTTCACTGATCTACAAAAGTAGAAAAGTAACTCCCTATTATAAAATCCTTATAATTTATTACTTAATTATAATTTTTACGAGAAATGAATATGAGAAGAAAATAAAATTGGGATAAGTATTACCACCTTGGGTCAGAGTGGACCTGGGAGTAATTTCAGAGGTGGCTTCACATTTACCAGATCTTCAGAATTGGAACCTCACTATAAGATACAGTTTAGTGTTATACCCTTTGTAAGGGATACAGTCAGCATATTCCAAACCTTAATGAAATGACAAGTGAAAATATTGTTTATGAAAATGGTTCTAGATCAATAGCCTGTAGGTCATGTATTTGAGGTTGCTGGTTTAGTATACTAGCATTGTTATTCATATTGCCTTAAATAAAAATGTGTAACAGATACACAGTTGCATCAGAAAGAATAAGAAACATGCCACAAGACATACATGTGTGTCATATGACAGTAAACGTGTTAAATTCTATATGAATCAAAATATTAATCAATCTTTATAAGCTTTTTTTGTGTAAAAAAAATTCCCCAAATTGACATATGGCAATTCCGTTTTTGGCAAGGCATTAAGGAAAGTCAGTTTTCACAAACAAAAGTACTTTGTTCCTGAAAATGAAAATATTAGAATGAAACTAAGTGATTGTCTGAAAATTTTTGAAGAAAAAGGAATTATCTGGCAGCAGTTCCAGGTGAAACATACAATTTACAGTATAGAGCCAAAAATTAGTGCAAATAAATACAGCCTGACAAGAACAATGACACTATATGAACAAAAGTGTCTGCATTGGTATCTTGGGTTTTGATTTCTTTGTTCAGTTGCATATCTATCTTCATGGATTATCTAATCCCAAAGCAATTCTTGTAGAAGAACAGTAGCAGTACTATTTAACCCAGAGGAGGGTATACATATTTACTGACCCCTCCACTATGGCAGGATATGACACAAGGTCAATTTTTTAAGCGGAGTTTAACAGGTTTGAATTCAGAGTTTTCCTTCTCCTAGACTAGTTGCCTCACCAAGGCTGAAGAACCTTGTCTGCCCTACTATTTTACCCATAGCTGGAAGAAGAATAATTAGATTCATACCTTTCCCAAGGGTATTAGTGCAATGTGAAATGCAATCAGTCTCATTCAGGATTTGAACTTGTGTCGCCGTGTCCATTTCTTACGACGATAACCATTACACCACAGGAGGGTATAAGGGTTTTCATACTTTTCCCAAGGGTATTAGTCCAAAAGTGAATGTAATAGTGTAACTGATGTTCAAACTCGCTTACTGTGATATATTCAACACATTAGCCAAAAAGTAGCTTACTGTAGCAAAAAAGTAGCTTACTGTAGCAAAAGTAGCCAAAATTAGCTTACTGTGAGATATTCAACACATTAGCCAAAAAGTTCCGAGATAGCAATGCAAACACCAAAGCTTGTTGTATCCCGATATGACACTGAACTGATGATGACATAATGACATTGACAAAACAGTTCATGTTGGGTTTTTTCTTTGTTTAATGGCATATCAATTTTTATGCGTTATTTAATTCCAAAGCCATCCTTCTTGAAGAACAGCTATTTAACCCATAGCTGGGAAGATAAAGAGGTTTATTGTTTTTCAAGAGTATGAATCTGAAAATTAATGTAATAACATAACTGGAGTTCAAACTTACTAACTACAATGTTGCAGTCCCGCACATTAGCCATAATACCATGGAGACTTACCTACCACTGATATCTTATATGAGTTGTCATTTATGGTCCTTAGCTTGGTTTCATACAAGGCCAGAAGTAAGAGGCAGCCACTGAGAATCAGACTCATTAACAATGGCCTGCTAGTTAAGCTCATTAACCATACTAAGTGTAGAATGACAAAAATAATGACACGGTACTGACAAAAAAATGAATTTAAATTGAGTGATATGAAATACAGTTTTCTCTGAATGAAAAATGCAACAAACAGGTTACAATTAAATCACTTAGTTTATTTCTACTTTATTTCTCTTATCCAAATCACTCTGTTTTTTGCCATTAAAGTTTTGATTGCATGGCTATATTTTCCTTCTTCTCTTCTTCCATAATTATCAATGTATATTTTTCAATTGGGGATCATATTGGCACATTCACACATGATCACATTGACATGTATATGTACATAATGAAATGTGCCCTGGTATTTTGTATTAGTTTTTAGTATTTGGTGTGGGGGAGTTCCCATGGTATAATTACTAATGTGCTGGACTGCAGTCTTGAAGTAAACGAGTTCAAACCTAGTCAATATATTATGTTTACTTTAAGGCTAATATGCTTGGGAATGGCATGAACTCTTTAATCCCTTCAGCTATGAGTTAAATATTACTGTTGCTGTTCTTCTATAAAAATAGCTTTAGTACTAGATAACCCACAAAGGTTGATATGGCATCTCAACTATTGTGGGTTATTTAATGCCATTAAACAATGAAATAGAATCAACCAAAGAGTATTTGATGTTTTAATTTAGTCATTATTTTATCACTACTGATTTTCTAAGTTAGTTTTTTTTTTTTTCATATCCCTTTTATGCATTCTTTAATGGTAGGCAGCATGAATTAGAAATAAAAATCCTGGTTAGGGTCCCATCCAAAGCTTTGAGCAACTATTCATAATACAAATAATTTGCATACAGTTAAAATGTTCAAAGTATTTCTATCTAATACAAATAATTTGCACATAATTATATGCTATCAAGTATTCCTATAATATATAATTTTGAAACAGATCTATTTAACCTATAAATGGGACCCTAACTAATGCTACCAATCCAGTCAGAGTGGATTAGCAAATGAGGGCAACCAAGGGGCATTTTACACTCCCCAAGTCTCCAGAGCTGTAGCCTCACCACCGGATGCAGTTTAGTGTCATACTCAAGACACCCCTTTTATTTTGGGAAAAGGTCTTACTAATCTGCAAGTGATGCAAACCCATTCTAAGAATAATTACCCAAAAGACAATACAGGGTGGAACAATAAAATTGTTGCCCTAGAAAAGATGACATGATTCCCTTTCTGTTTAATGAAAACCAGTTTTCTTTTTTTGTTGCAGGCCATCTACTAGTTGGCCAGTTGTGTACAAATCCCAAGAGCGATAGGAGCCTTCTATCATGTCTGAAAGTGACACAATATTCAACGAGCGAGATCGGAGATGCGCTGCTGTACAACTCATGCTCTCTACCGATCCAAGTTATGACCACAAGACCTTTGCCAGCACCCTCAAAATGCAAATTTGGATTGCCACAAATAACAGGGACATGCCCAGGGTGATGAAAACAAAGTTTCCGGCTACAGTTATGGTCTTTGGTGTGGTTTCAAGTGAGGGCCACATCATGCCACCTCACATCTTCGAAGTCAGCTTGAAAGTCAATCCCAAAGTGTACCTGGATGTGCTGAAGAGTGTGGTGATCCTCTGGTGCAATCAGGTGGCCGGTGGCAGACCCTGGGTGTGGCAGTAGGATTTGGCGCTGGCCCACAAATCCAAAGAGACCCAGGCTTGGCTTTAGAAGAACTGGTGTTCTGGGTATAACACTAAACTGCGTCTGATATGGTGAGAGTTCAGTCCTGGAGCTTTAGGAAATGTAGAGTACTCCTTCATTGCCATTACTTTCAGTTTCACTCTGATCTAGAGATCCTGTTAGGATCTCATCTATGTGTCAAATAGAAATGTAAATCATTTACTATACTTGAAACCATTTAACTCTCTGCAAACAAATAATTAATATCAAATAGAATCATTAGTGAATTATACTTGAACCCATTCAAATATGTGCAAATGAATGATTGATATAAAATAGAATTATTAATATTAGATAGGAATACTTGAAATCATTTAACCATGTGCAAAGAAATTAGCTCTCGCTCATTTAAAAAAAAAATGTCTTCAACAAACTATTCATTTATAAACCATTACCAAAGTCTACAGCATTGAAACATTGGTGTTCAAAATGGGTTGTTATAGCTGACATATCTAGACATCTCATATGGAATAATGGTTAGCAAGCTAGATTAGCAGATTATTGTTTGATCCTCACTGGGTGCCCCACACTTCTGACCTTGCATCATAACTAAGCTAAGCTTAGTAAATAACTATAGATAGTATACTTAGCTTCTTCCGCTAGTAAGTGTTTACCAAGTCTGGAATAAGACTACATGTGTGAGATCTTCAATGAAAACTAAACTAATTACACTAGCAATGGTTTACAAGACGAACTCACTAATCCTTTGTTCTATAGAAGGTGCTCTTACAGAGAATTCCTTGTGGTGTAGTGACTAACATGCTGGATTGCAACATCATAGTAAATGAGTTCAAACCCCAGTGTAACCTGGATATAAGATACCCTGATATAAGAGAAATTCGGATATAATAGAGATTTTTTCTCTGGTCCCAAATTAAAGCCTGTGTTAATGTATATAAAATAGACTAAACCCGGGTATAAGAGACTTCTCCGGTCCCGAAAACTATCTTATATCCGGGTTATACTGTATTACATTAAGTTTTGGACTAATATCCCTGAGAAAGGTATGAACTCCCTTATCCCTCCAGTTATGGGTTAAATAGTACCACTATGGTTCTTCTACAAGAACAGCTTTGACATTAAATAACCTACAAAGATTGATATGTCATTAAACAAAGAAACCACACCAAACCAAACTTAGTTTAGTCTTGTGTAGGACTACAAGATGGGGAAATCTTCAGTAATGATTAAACTCTCTCTCATTGTGATTACCTCTATCATTCGTTTTATAACATGAACTATTTTATTGAGACATAGACTATTGTAGAGTTATCCTTTTCTTCTTATGAAAATACAGTAATGTAATCTCAGGTGGACTTTATCTGAACATCTATTGAGTATCATTCCACTTCAGTCAGGGAACGATACTCATTAATAGAATTGATTATTTATTTTACTTATTTCTATTTTATAAATATAACGCAGTGTTTTAATGTATACATTTTAGCAGCAGCCTGGAAATATAAAAGACAAAAGCTCCTAAATATGACCCCCACCCCTTCTTCACTTCGTTTCCCTTCCTTTTGGTTCTGACCTCTAGCTGAAAAACTGCTGGGCTCCTATATAAGCCACAACTAAATTTGCCACTTTTCGCCCAAAGTATCACATATACGTCTAAAAGGTAAAACCATATTTACTTATTTTGTTTTGTATATCAATAGGTTTCATCATTATCACTTTCTGAATGTTATTGTTCATCACATAACATTCAAAATCAGTTTTATGTCAAACTGTTTCAGATGATTTAATAAAAAAAAACTAGTTAATCCAGTATCAAACCTTACATTATCAACATGTTTAACCCACAATATGAGTTTTTTTTCTTTGTTTACTGGCGTATTAACCTTCCTGGATTATTCTAATACCAAAGCCATCCTTATAGAACAGTAATGGTACAATTCAATCCATACCTAGCGGAATAAGGGGGTTTCCAAGGGTATCCGAAAGTGAATGTAATAGAGTAACTGGAGTTTGAACTCGCTTACTACGATGCCATTCCAGCATATTAGCAACTACACCACAGCCCCCCTCCAAACAATACATATTTAACTACAACTTATAACTTACTAAAAACATACGGTCTTTTGATTTTGTTTGAAATCAATTAATTTTCTATAATAGAAACAAAAAACTTGGATTCTCAAAGTTCTAGTACACTATTCTTTTACCGAAGAGTCATATCCCCAAATACTTAGGCAAGTAATTAAAATGTTCATTACAAATATTATCTGCAATAAGTGTAAGAAGAGATATCACTTCAGTAATTTAAAAAAATATATATCTTTCGTTTTTTGTTTTTTTTTAAATAAGTATCATCTACATAGCATTTGAAACTGAATCTTCGTACTTTTTTTTTTATCCATGACAAGTGACGACCAATGCACATTCTGAAGTGGAAAAAGTTTTAATTATTCACTGTACATAACCAAACAAGTGTCAGCCATTTAGACAAACCATGTGTTCATACATGCGCACAAGATTAATACTAACTTCCGGGAATCTTTCGACTTCCGGTTTTTACTTCGCCCCTTTCCTTCGTTGTTTTGTCTGCTGTTGCTGCTGCTATTTTTTTTTTTTTCATTCGTAATAAATGTTAAAATAACAATAATAATACTACCACTAATAAAGAGACACGCAAGAGACAGCCCTGCAGACGGATTTATAAAAAAAAATAATTATAGAGAGAGGGAAAGATAGATCTTTTTTTTATAGATTGTTTATGTTTACTTTTAAAGACTTGTCCCCAAAATTATACAACTAAAAAAAAACATAGGCCCGTCGACAATTCCAAAAAAGAAATTTATTATTTACTTATTTAAAAGTATATATTAAAGATATATTGATATCTATATCCATATACATATATTAATATTAATAATTTTATTTATTTCGTTCCACCAAATCCGGAAAAATAGATATTTACATTCACCGCTATCCTTACTACTACCGACAGTACAACCACCATTATTATTATTATCATCATTTTTACCATCAAAGACAAAATTCAGTTTCTTCGACGGGCGATTCCAGTTGTTTTTTGGGCAGTAGTCAGTCTGCTACTAACGGCACTAGTGGCAGTGCCTTTGTAGTACCTAGTGTTGTTGCTCTTAGCGGTTTCAGAAAAGAAAGTGAACCATTCGACAACAACCAACAAAGGAGGAGATTATTACTTCAGACAGTCATTTTGGGTCTGGTGCCTTTGATCTTATTAATTTTGTTACTTGTCTCCAGATTTTTCAAGAAGATGTCCAAGAAAAGATTTGCTACTCATGCTGGAAGCTGGTATTCAGAGAATGGTAAGTTTTTTCTTGTGTGTATGTGTTATTAATTTTTTTTTCTTTTTTTAAATAATTTTTATTTTGGTAGGTTTATTATTCAATTCCCCCTAAGGGCGGATAAATAATATTTTGTATATCAACATTATTAATTTCAACTAGTATTTTTGGTATGCGTATATATTTTAAAATTTTGTTTTTATTTTGGTAGGTCTATTGTTCAATCCCTTCTAAGGGAGGAATATATATATTGTTGGTTTTAACTTTTGTTTAAAAATAAAATAGCAACTAAAATAAGGATGAAGAAAATTCCAGTCAAAATTAATGAGGAAAAAAAAAACTAAAGTAGTCATATTCTTTTTTAATTTTTAGTCTTGATAAAATCTGAGATTTTACTCCTGAAATCTAAAAAAAAAAATCTTAATTGCTAGATATATTTTTTGACAGAAGTTTTTTTTTACCTGATGGAATATTGCGAGTTCAATATATTTCCAGTTGTTGAATATTTATTTTTTTTTATCTCTTGTGTAGATACATTTTATATATTTTAATCATATCTTTGTCAATTACTTTGAAAAATCTGTTTAAAATAATAAATGAATAAAATTTATAAATAGATAAAATATATAGATAAAGGTTGGAATAAATTCAATTATTTTTCTACACAATAAACTTTTTTTTCTTTTAGGTTGTTTGGTATTTTTGCTCTTTTTTTATTTTTTAATTTATGTTGACGTTTCACTGAATATTATTTTTGTCTTTTTAAACTAGAAAAATCTTTTTGTTTATAGTCGTAATATTGCTTTTTGAAGTAATTAAAGGTAAAAAAAAAAAATACATCTGCCCTTTGTCTCATAATAACTTACATTTTAGTTTATGAAATTTATATAAAATGTACCAACTATTATGGGACATGACAGGTTGTGACTACAACTTTAGAAACTAAAAATTTAATAAAATTGAAATGTTAATAGATAAATAAGAATTAAGATCATAATTCTCAAAGAATTAAATTATTTAAAAAAATATTTTATTTATTTATTTGTTTTATTTATTTATTTTTTGTAAAATCTGTTGAGTAATTTAGTCTAAAATTAAATTTTCTTAAATAAACTAAAACTGAATTTCTTTTTGTATAAATAAAGTAACTATTCTAGTGTATTTTGATTTAGTGTACGTTTTCTATCTAAAAAAATATTTCACGATATCTCTGACGCTGATATATATATATATATATATATTTGACAATGTTACCAAATGTGTTCACTCATTGCTCAATTATAAAAGCAATCGTTACGATTCAAGGTTGTATAATAATTGTACACCACACTATTTCAGTAGTAGTTGAATCCAAGTGTCCTTTCTTTCTTACTTTTTCGTTTTTAGTACCATCAATATAAAATGCTAAATTCCTGGAGGAAAGAAAAAGATAAATGCTATTGCATGTTTATTTAAATATTTGTCGTCGTATTAGTCTTTTTTTAATTCTTAAGACAGTTTTACTACAGCTGAACTCCATTGGCTTTTTTAAAGTTACCTTGTGTTTAAAAGGAAAGGGCTCTTTTTTCCCCCTTAAAGAGATGTAATTGATTTTTATTTTTTTTTTAAATGATTTTTCTCTGTGTGTGAGATTGTATATACAATAATGATCTGCATCTTCTAATTAAGAGTTGCTTAATTTTTTTATTTTTTTTTTATTCATTTATTCATAAGAAAAATATAAGTGCTAACTCGAACTGTTTAGAAATTACAATGATCGTACATTTTTTAAAAAAAATTCATTTACAAGGATAAATGTAATCCAGAGAAACATTTTTAAAATATGGGAGGGGGTCTGGTCGACTAGTCATTGAACATTTGTGATTTAATTAGAGATAAAGTTCCCTATTATACAAATTTTACCCTTATTTTTCTCATTTGAAGAAGAAAAAAAAAACTTGCTACGCTGTTCCTCGGGATCACTTTTCAAATCATTTGTTGTGGGAAATATTTTGTGTTGTACAAGTTTTTAAATATAAACCATTTTTTTTTTAATCTAAATGGAGACATTATCAGCAGTTGACAAAAAAGAAAAAGAAGTTATAGTTAATTTAGGATTTGGTTTGATTTCACTCTTTAATTATTTTGATAAGATTTATGTTCGATGGAAATAGGAACAACTTTACTTCTCTTTATCTCCGAGTAAGCTTTAAGAAAACTATGAATATTGTAAACCTTCTCCCTCGAAAAACTTTAAAATCAACTGTTTTTTGTCTTTATTACCTAAAAGTTTAAAGGGTTTTTTAAAACCATCCACCCAGAATGTCTTATTAATCTGGATTTTTTGTTTGTTTTTTATCAACATGCTTCAAGTCTAATTTCAAAACATTTAACAATTGTTTTAACTTCTGTGAAAGCAGATGATGATTGTAAAAATAGCAAGTGAAATTATCAATAATAATTGTACCCACAAAATTCGAGGAGGAAAAAGCTTTCAGGAGAGTTTGCGTTAAAACGATCACGTGATTAACTTGCTCCCTCCCCGTCCCGCCCCTTTGTAGTAAGGTTTTTCTTTTTTGTTTTTTTTCTTTAATTTTTATTTAATAGTGTCTGCATTGCGACTAAAATAACTAATCTTTTTTTCTGCTCTTATTAGAAGCAAAAAAGAGATTGATGTGGAGAAGTTAGCTCAACTACATAAATAAATAAAATACATTGCAAACAACAATAATAATAATAATAATAAAAGATTTTATTTTTGTGGTAATTTATACTTTAATTTTAACATTTCATCTTTGCTGTAAAAATGAGAGAACCTAAAATACTTCTCTTAAAGAATTTAAAAAAAATTATCATAGTTGATGTACTTTTCATTTTTAAATTATTTTTCTTTGTAACTTTCTCTTTCTCTTTGTTCTTTATTTGGCAGTAAGTTTTTTTTGTTGTATTTTTTTTTTTTTTTACCGACTAATAACTTGTACTGGATTTATTTGTCATAATCAGTGTTATTCTTTAAGTTTTTTTTTTTTTTTGTTTGATTTGGAACAAGAGCTAGTTCCTAATCAAGGGGAAAATCAGTCTAATTTATTGTTTGAATAATGCCCATTTTTAAATAAACACACAAGATGTACACGTTTTTTGTTATTTTATTTAACACAGCGACGAGAATTAAAATTTCAGTCTGGATGCTGAAATGAAGTCGTCCTAGATGTCTATATACTTATTTATTTTTACTTTCAGAAGACCTGTAAAATGAAATTCTGTTTATTTTTTAAATATAAAATAATGTAAATGTAATTTACATTAAGTTAATCCAGAAATTTAAAAAAAAACCCAAAAAAAACTTATACTGTGCAACAATACTGATCTCGGCAAATCTAACATCAATTGACTTTGACATAGAAATCTAAATTTAGCTTAAGTCTTCTCTTTTTGAGTAAAATCTGAAATTAAAAAGAGAAAATATTTTTATTTCAGTAAACAAAATCATGAAAATTATAAAATCATTTTTTTTTTTTTTTTTTTTTTAGTAACCAACTTAGTTATGTCAGTCTGTTGTGTTTAGTTAGTACTAGTAATATTAATAATAAATGTTACTAAAAATAATTTAGTAAAAAAGCCACTTTTTATTACTAAAAATAACACAGTAGTACTCAAACCTTAACCCGTGCATGTCTTTGCAAGATTAAAACTATTTGCCTTTTTTGCTTTTTAATTGGTAGTAAAACTGCATTGTATCGTTTGTGTTTTAAGAAGAAAAAGCTATTTGTTATAAGAGAAACAAATTAATCTTATTTGAAACGATGCCTTTTTAAAAAAATGTTATTGTTATAATTTAATTAATTTGCTTTAGTGCACAACACGAGATTTTCAAGCAAATAATTGAATGGGAATAGTGTTGGATTTTAAGCTCTGAAAACGTATTAAGTCTTTTTTTCTTTTTTTTTTTCCAAGAAACTTTTTTGTAAACACTGTTTATTATCTAAATATATCTTTGATTTGGGTTGTTGTTTGTTTTTTGTTTTTTTTTCAACCTACCCCCTAAAAGAAAAACATTAAAAATATTAAACTAAGATCTTTTCCGGCCTTTGGTCAATTTTATTTATCAAATATACATACGGACAGCGTAAATGAAACTTCTCTCTCTCTCTCTCTCTTTCTTTTTCTCTTCCCTTTTCTTTTCTTTTCCTTTTTTTTAAAGGAATTTGTTATACCGTCTAAATTTTGCTTTTGGATTGCTAAAATTTTGCCAGTACATCGTAAGTAGAATTAGAAGTCGAAATACTGGATTTTTATTTATTTTCGGAAACAGATTGTTCAAAATATTTGTGGAAATTCTGTAACGGATAATTTTAAACAAGTGACTTTCTTTTTTTTTTATTTATCATTATTTTTAATTTATGCGACCTTTGCATTGCTTTGTTTACAGTTGATTACGTTCGAGTTTTAAAAAAAAATGTAACGTGAGAATACGTAGCCTATGTCAGTGTAGTTATAATTGTCTTCACATTTTTCCGTCGTGGGAGAGGGTGAAACTTCAATTATCCTCCTCTTCTCAGTATGTCATCATCATACTTTTTTTTTTTTTTTTAAATTTTCTATTTTAATTTTTTTTTTTTTTTTTATATATATATATATATTTATCTATAAATAAGTTAAATCAAAATTTGAAAAACTTTTTTTTTTTAACTTCTTCAATTATCACCAGATTTACGCTACAGAAACAAAACTGTTTTAACACAGATTTTTGTCTCATTCAGCTAGGAGAAAACAGTTAATGTCTTATATAAACTGTAGCCAAAAGGTATAATTTACCTTTTAACAAGTAGATATGATTTAGTAGTAACCTAGTGAACTCGATACGCACTTTAATGTGCCCGTCGTGTTGTGACTGATTCGCCATTACTATTATGACCTCATGTCAGGCTTTGTGTCAAATATATTCATCTGATTTGTATCACCAATATTACAATAAGGGACTGGAAGAGATAATATATTTTTTTATTTTATTTACCTGTTGTGGCCTTTTGATAAAGGTGTAAAGAGTAAAAACAGTCGCTTGAGGGGAAAGTTGACAAAGAAATTGTCGATTTATTTGGCACTATACGACCCATACTGCCATACTGATATTGACATGTCTGAAAATTGTTTAAATTATTTTACACAACAAAAATGACTGGGTTTGGTGGAGTTAGTTTTTTTTTTTTTTTTTAAATAATTATCATAACGTGGTTGTACGGAAATCGAATTTAATCTTATAGGATTTATTTATTTCATCTTCTTATCCTGTAAAAATGTCAATTTTCTTTGATTTCAATTTTAATCTCTTAATTAATCTTATTTATTTACACTGCACGTTTTCTGAGCTAGATCTTTTTGTTGTTGCTGCTTGATCCAAATATTTTGTGATAGCTAAGCTTGAGATAGGGGAAAAAATGAGTGTAATTTAAACAATGCTGGAGAGAGATTTGTTTGTTTCAATAAAAAGCAAGGTCGAGCTATGTTTTTTTTCTCATCAGTGCATTTTGAAAAAGACTGCGTGTTTGTGTGCGTGTTGACGGAAAATAAAATTGCAACTTCCATGTGTTTTAATTTATTATGTGGTTAAACGTACACATGAATATATCTGGGTTAGAAATCGTGAACAGGTTCTAAAAAAAGAATTTATCAACATTACACACGCACACACGCAACCAACTTAGTTATCAATGGAGGTTAGTTTTAAATTCCAATTTTTAAAAACTTGGTCCTCTTCACTGAATTTTTTTTTTTTTTTAATTACTTGATTTAATAATCAGGTGATCTTGCAAATGTTTATGAAGAAAAGGCCTTAGATTTTCTTTCAGAAACTGATCGTGTTAGTGTGTCGTAGGTATGACACTATACTATATTTGATGGTGAGGTTCCAGTTCTTGAGATCTGGGGTGTGTGGAGTCAGCCTTCATTGCTATTACTCGCAGTTTCACCCTGATCTGAGTGGTAGTACCTCTTAGGGTTCCATCTATGGGTCAAATACATCTGTTTAAGAATTGTTTTCTATATGATCATGTTGTGTATTTAAAAAAAATAAAAATATTAAAAAATGTGATTATGAATTTGATTTTCCAACCTCTAGGCATAAAATAATCCTAGACTGTTTGGCATGTCATTAAAATCAATCAATTAGTCTAATCAGGTTGGTAACTGTTCTGTCTAAATGCTGATAGAATTCTTTGGCTTTGGTTCAATATTTTTGTAAAGATTTACAATGTAAATGAATGATCAATCTGATCTTCATTATCAGTAGTTTTATCATTCTTCAGTATGTATTTACCCAAACACATTGTATGAGAAGGATGTGGCACAGTCACTTTTTAGGTGGAGTTTAACTGGTTTGAATTCAGTTTTCTTTCTCCTAGATTGGTTGCTATACCAGGCTTAAAGAGCCCAGTCTTCCCTACAATTGAGAGAGCATAGTTGGATGCATACCTTTTTACCAAGGATATGAGAAATGCAAACAGCTTTGTCCGGGTTTTGAACTCTGTTTACAGTGTCCATTTCCTGTGTTGATAACCATTGCACCACCTGTGCCTCCTCAAATTGATCTTTTAGTATTGTCCCTTGCTTTTCTGTGATTTATTTTTTATTTTTTTTAACATCCTTCATAGCTACTTCATTACTGTTTGTTTATATGACACGAGAGAAAAATTTTTTACCCCTTGATCAATAGCTCAAAAATTGATATAAAAAATATTCAATCATTCAATAAATTTCAAGTGTTTCTGATTTTCTATTTGATTTGCTTTGTTTCATCTAGCACAGAAGGCTCAAATTACTTAGTACCTGCTACTTCTAAGTAGTCACTTATTTATGAGGTGAACAGGCTCATCATTGCTTCAGAGATGGCTGATGTTTTCTGTGACTTGACAGGAAGTCTCTCTCTCTTCTTCTTTCTTTCTTTCTTTTTTTTTTTAAAGTAGGCATAGCTTAGATTTCCGCATAAGCATGGGTCACTTGTAGTGTAACTGTTATGGTCAAAGGAAATAGACTTGGCTGTTCAAATCAAAGTTATTCCTGTGGCATAGTGGTTAATGTACTAGGCTGCTACATTATAGTCGGTGAGTTTGAACTCCATTCACTTTTCAGACTAATACCTTTTGAGAAAGGTATGAACCTCCTTATTTCTGTCCCTTCCCCAAGCTATAGGTTAAATAGTACCATTACCGTTCTTCTATAAGGATGGCTTTGGCATTAAATAACCTATGAAGATTGATATCATTAAAACAAAGAAAACCAAATCAATAGTTCAAATCCTGAATGAGACTGCATTTCATAGTGTTAATACCCATGGAAAAGGTATGAATCCAACTATTCTCCCTCCTGTTATGTGTAAATGGAAGGGCAGAGTGGGTTCTTTTAACCTTGGTATGGCAACTGGTCTAGGAGAAAGAAAAACTGTATTCAAAATTAGATCTGGATAGGGATGGGCTTTGCCAAGCTATTCCTGCCCAAGACACACTACAGTGTAGCACCCATCTCCATGACCAGACTAGGTTTCAGGATAAGTCTTTTAAGTATTATGGGGCACTTAGTGGGGATTGTACTAATTACTCAGTAGTAATTGGTCTACAAGACTAGCTTGCTAATCCTTACACCATATAATGGTATATAGTGTACATTTTCTTATTGCTTACTATATAAAACAACTTAACCAATAGGAAGGAATTTAAATTACTTAAGATATATATATCTCACTGTACAAATCATCTGTCATATAGATAATTTTATCATATTTAAAACATCTGTTTGCTTTAATTAGATAGGAGGATGTATCAATAAGTTCATAGCCAGACAAATAGTTATTTGCTGAAATTTGATCAGAAATTGTCAGTGTATATTATCTAATCTTTATAATTAATATTCACCATTAAATTAAGTCTATTGACCAAGAAGGATTGTTGAAGAATAAATACTTGTCCATCTCTCTCTCATATATATTCTATGGTGGGTACAAAATTTAATTAAACTTACAAAAAGACCAAATGTATTCATGTTATATAAAGTTTTACTCTCTTGAAAGTTTTTGAGCGCCGATATTAAATTTCTCCCCCCCGCCCCCTTTTAAGGCATTATAATTGATTGGTGATTTGCTGCTGGATTTTTATTTCAAGGGACAAGTTAACGTGTTTAAAGTGCTAAAACCACTTCCGGCCAGTCAACTTAGATTTTCTTTTTTTTTTCTTTTTTCTATATGCTCAGTTTTAGATAATCTCCCCAAATATACAAAATCTTCATGCATGTATTAACCATTATAATATCTGGTACAAAATGTACAGCTGAATATCATTAATAATGATTGATTGGTAGATGATGAAAAAATAATAATGAAGCAGTAGTTATTAGATGTGTACATGAAGTAAGTTTTAGAGTAAACATCTATGTAAAAAGGGAAATATTTTGATACACCTTATATATGTATCTTTGTGTATACGCATATATCATCTTTAGATGTGTTCTTTAAAAAACATAATATATAGTGGAGTCATAGATAATCTTTACATGTTCATGAAATAAGTTTTGGAGTGAAGTCCTGTGTGTAGTAAAAAAAAACAAAAAAAAAAAACTTTTGGGACTTGTTTTTATATATATATATATATATATATATATATATATATATATATATATATATATATATATAGAGAGAGAGAGAGAGCACAATTCTTTTTATATATAAGACTTATTTTTATAAATATACTGTTTAATCCAGTTTGAAAATTTAATGATGAACTAATTAAATAATATTACCCTTAATTAATTTTGACATTTTACATTCACACACACAAAAATGAATTTTTAATGCAGAATTGATTTTAAAGTGGTTCTGTTTTGTTAAAACATCAAAACTGAAATTAAATATTGATTGCTTTGAAATTATAGCCAAGGTTGTTATTAAACATTTTTTTTCTTTTTCCTTTTTGTCATTTACATAATATCTTCTATCAGTTTATTAAACAGACAACAAGAAATGAATATAATTTACTGAATTTTCATTCATATTTCTTCTATGATTTTTAAAATAAATTCATGTAAAAAAATAATTAACAGTAGTTTCTAAGCAGTTGACACATTGAAAACTGATGTTGTATCATAGATAGCTTAACTTGTTCTTTTTTTTTTTCTTCTCTCTCTCTCTCTCTCTCTCTCCCTGGAACAATGCCTATTCAACTTTAAGCAATGAGCTGAATAAAGTTTCATATTCTTTTTGCTTTGTTCCTTTCAGGTAGAATTTCTCACACTCCTTTGAAAATGGAACAAAATCTTTTCTTTTTTATTAAACAGCTTTTTAGATTGGGCATAAAGAAATAAATCTTTTTTTTTTTCTCTTTTAAATTTCCGGTAACTATTGCTCTATCTTAGTATGTTTACCTTCCTTGTTGCTTAACACTCTCTCTCTCTCTCTCTCTCATTTGTGTGACATCATTCACTCATCTCTGTGCTATTTGTGTTTCTAGTCCTTTTGTATCCCTTTCTTCCTAGTGCTTTCTCATTTTGTACATTTCTTTGCACTAATATATATATATATATATATATATATATATATATATGCCTATTCTATAATTCAGGCAGTGTGAAAAAAAACCCCAGATGATGCAATTTGCAAATAAATAAAAAAATGTTACACAAACTGATATCTAGGGCGTGGGGAGGAGGTCCATAAAAAAATAGACTAAAACATTTGTGCCGTTTGAAAATAATCAACCAATAACATATGCCTAGTCAAAAAAACCCTGACAGAATTCCTTAAAAGGAGTGTGAAATATGAATACCTACAGAGTCAGAAGAAATCTATCTAGGTTTCACCTAACTGGATCATCAGGATAATTCTGACCAAAGGGTTGGAGCTAATTACATTTTATTGATTAAGACTGCCAGAAAAATAAAATTAACCTAGGTAGATTTCTTCTGAATCTGTGTGTGTTATATATATAATGTATAGTAACTTTTAAGTAAAATCAACATTTTGCATTCGTGTTAAGTGCACAATATCTGGGACAGAGCTACTTGTACACTAAAGCTGGTCTAAGAGAAGAAAACTCTTGATTCAAACCCTATAGGTGATGCATTCTGTGTATTTTAGGGCCTATCAGCTGTGTGTGTGTATGTGTTGATTATCAGTTTTCAAATTAGGTATCATTCAATAAATACGGTTTAAATTAATCATTTCTTGGTAGCAAAGACCCCATTTAGATATCTTGCAGGGATTAGCTTCAAATCCAGCCTGTAGGGAAGGTTTAAGCTAGTAGTTTGAATTTGTTCTTGACAATAGAAAAATAACTCTAGTTTTCAAGATTGGATTACTGTGTTGTACCTGTTTATCACCTTCGGCCTGGATACAGCAAAATAAAAATCAAGCAAGCTTGGTGCTTGTGATTCCAACTTGTGGCAGCAGCACCTCCTCATTTGTAGTAAAAGAGGAGGATCAGAATATTCCAATGCTTGTGTAGCTGGTCAAAGAGATTGGGACTATTTTAGGCTCTGCCTATGTGTATGTGCATGGGACTTCTTGTTAAAATCTGTTGAATACTCCACCTAAGAAGATTCAGTTAAATTGGGTGTAAGGATACAATAGATTATCTCCCTTAGAGGATTAGCAAGACTCTTTGAAGCCCCTTAGTGTGTCACATCACAATCTTAGAAGCCTATTCTCAGTCTCTTTCTTTGAATAGTAGAGATTTTGTTTCTAATACCTGCCAGGGAATAGTAAAGCCACATGGCCATTTTTATCAACATTTAACAAGTAAACCTTTTGCTATTTTGTACCCCTTGCACATACAGCTTGTTCATAGAAAAATATATGTATAATTCTAGCTATTAGGATATATCTGTGTACTCTTTCTTTGTATTGCATGTATATTGTGCATATAAAATGTTCTTGCATGTGTCATTGAGTTCATTATATTTTTCTTTATACTTTGTTCAGTGTTAGTATATCATGGATATACTACAGCTAATTTTTCAAGTGGGGACTTGACTAAATGTCTTTCCTACCATCAGGTATATCAATAGGGGGATAGTTTACAAATATTGTGACCTCTCTCTCTCTCTCCCTCCCCTCTCTCTCTCTCCCTCTCTCTCTCTCTCTCTCTCTCTCTCATATATATATATATATATATATATATATATATATATATATACACACCTTTTTATAAAAGATAGAAATTGATATGCATCACTATTTATTCTTTTTCATTATTATGTACTTGAAATTTTTAAATTATCTTTTAATAATTTAACTGCTATTTTAAATGGACCTCCTTAATCCGATCTTGTTAGGCTATCTTCTAGAAAGTAAGGAACAGCTTGCCAATTCTCCCCTCTTACTAACATATACTTTTCCTTTCCTTTTTTTTTTTTTTCTTTTCTTTTTGCTGTTTAAACAGAAACATCTATTGCAGCTACAGAAGAGAGCTAATATACTGGGAAGGAAAAGTAACAATAGCATAAATAGTTCAATAGATTACTATTTCTGTACTAGTAGTATCGATTATAAATTACACTAAATTTGAACTGGAAAAAACATGCTGACATTAAGACTGAAAATAAATAGACATAACTTAGATTACCAAATTAAAATTGCTAATCAATCATTTATTGCAATTTTCTTTCAATATTCTAAGGATGTATTTTTAAGTCTATTCATTTAAAGCTTGTCTATCTTTGCTTTAAAAGTTTATTTATCTATAGAAACAATTGCAATTTAAGAATTCCTTTTAACATGTTTTTTTTATATACACATCTATATACCTCTGTCTGAAAGAGTCCCCCATGGCAATTTGGTTAACATCCTAGATTGCAACATCATAATTAACAAATTCAAACTCCAGTCATGCTATTACATTCACTTTCTGACTAATATCCTTGGGAAAGGCATGAACTGTCTTATCTCTGTCCTTCACAGCTATGGGTTAAATAACATTATTGTTCGTCTATAAGAAGGCTTTGGCATTAGATAACCCATGATGGTTTGATATGCTATTAAACAAAATAACCAATCAAAAACAAAAAACTGCCCCACAAAATTGACTGATAACCTACTGAAAAATTATGGAATATTATTTGATATAATATAGAATTCTATTTTACCATTGTCACCAGAAGAATGTTTCCTTCATGTAGCATAGAATAATGCTTTGTGTTCAAATGCTTATAATCAGTACCTTCTATGTGGTATGTATTTACCCAAATCCACTGCCATGGACAGGATATGGCACAAGGTCAGTTAGAAGCCTGTCTTCTCTGCTATTTACTCATAGCTGGGGGTAAACAAATAGATTCATGACTTTCTCAAGATCATTAGAGTGATGTGAGATACAGCCTCATCTAGGATTTGAATTCAGGTTGCCAGTTCCACTTCCTATGACAATAACCATTACACTAAGTAGCCCCATACATCATCCTTTTTTTTTTTTTTTCGTCTCTTTACTCATGGGTGGGGGAGAGATTCATGTCTTTGTCAAGGGCATTAATGCAAAGGGAAATGCAAACACTCTCATCAAAGATTTGAATTTTGCTCATCGAGATCACCTTCTATGACAATAACTGCTATGTTACGCATACCTCCAGCCTTCTATATGGTAATGTTGATAAAGGCTAATGGTTATAAGTTTTTGAGTAAGCCTAAAATCTGTTTTATTGTCTTACATTGAAAGGCTGTTAAAGGTTTTGAGCAGAGTGAGAGTGATCCAAATAAATTTTCTGGTTTGGAAACTCTTTTAAATGTTAGTTTGCACTTTAGAAACAGATTGTCTATTTATTCAAATATTTATGAGCAGTACTGGTTTGATTGCTTTGTTTAGTGGCATATCAACCTTCATAGGTTATTTAATGTCAAAACCATTCTTGTATAAGAATTGTTGTGGTACTATTTAATCTATATTTGGGAGGGGGTTAATATCTTTCCCAAGGGTTTAAATATGAACATAATAGTTTCATTGGCTTCACGAGTAGAGTTCACCAATGGTCCGGGAGATCAGGGTTCAATCCTTGGTCAAGTCCTACCAAAGACTCAAAAAATGGTACTTGATGCTGCCTTAACACTCAGCATTATAAGGTAGGGATCAAGGGTAAAGTGGAGCAAATCAATGAATGGAGTAGCGCCCTCCCCTACACCTCAGTGTAGTAGCTATTGAAAAGGAGCTCTCAGGTCACCTTCGACTATGGTCGCCAACTTTACTTACTATAATATCACAGTCCAGCATGTTTACCACTATGCCATACAGACTCCTTTTCCCATGAGCAGTACTGTATATCTAAATTTACATTGTGTTTTAAGTAACTGTTTTGATTGATTGCAGGGTCCTTTGTTCATCATCTGATGCTCTTCTCTTTCTCCTTGGCTGGGTGTTGGATTTTATTTATTATCTTTGGTGGCATCCATCAGAATAACTTGCCATCTAACCAGTAATAGTTTCAAAGTAATTATTCTGAGAAAAATTTAGATTTTATTGAAAAGAACGTTAAGAAGTAAAAAAAAAAAAAAAAGAAAAATATCTTATGTATATTTGACTTCCATTGGATATTTATTTTTTTAATGAAATTCTATCATAACTTGTTGATATATTTGCAAATTCTTTCTGTGCTGACAATTACTATTGTTTACAACATAAAATGTACCCCACTGCTTTGAGGGGTAAATAGAGAATGTATCTTATGAGTAAAGTTGAATTTTCAGTTAAAATATTCAACTTTATACATAAGCTATATTATTTATTCTCTTTTTATAGAGATTTGGGTCGAGGCAGTATGAAAATCCAAAAGGGCTGGGCTAAACCTAAAATCAGCCAATTAATGTGGGCTTTGATTCTAATAAGCACAATGAATCCATAAATCTAGAGTATGGTTCCTTTACAAAAACTAAAAATAGATGACATATTAAATACCTGTATAGTTAATACCACAAGGCAATGCATTTTCAAGAAAGTAGATTTTAACCCAAGTTAATAATAATATTAGAATAGTAACATATTGTGTTCTTGAGCATCCTTTTTACAGCAAGACAAGATAATGAAATAACAAATTAAAAAAAAGATAGGTTAGCTTGTTGAAAAGTTTAACTGCGGTGCCTGGGGACCAGGAAGTCATTAATGCAGTCAATAACTTTCAACATGAAATTACATATACTCATAGCTACTACTAATATAGACTGCAGTAAGTTTTTCAGTAGCACATAAATTGAAACAAGAGAGGCCAAACAGGTTATCAGTGTAATGATGAAGTTCTAAAAAACACTGGCCCACACTTACCAGACCACCATGATTTTGCCTGAGGGTTTGGCAGTCCTTTCACCTTGTCTGAAAGGTGAAAAAATGAATTTTATTCCCAATGTGAAAATAAGTAATGAAAAATATACCATTCCACTCTGTTAGCAGGGCTTAGAATATACTGACTGTATCCACTCTGTAGAGGGGTAAGCCCCTCCCTCAAAAAAAAGGTGCTCTGAGTATGACCCTAAACTGCATCTGATTGTGAGGCTTCGGTTCTGAGGAGTGTCGAGTACCCCTTTATAGTCGTTACCCCCAGATCCATTCTGATCTAAAGTAGTAGTATTTGTTAGGGTGCCATACATAATTGGTTTCTTAGTTTAATGCCATATGAACCTTCATGGGTTATTTAATGAGTCATCTTTGTTGAAGAACAGTAGTGGTACCACTTAACTCATAACTGGGGCAGCCCAGACAGCTGGGGTTACAGAATACACCAACTGCCACTCTGCAGAGGGGTAAGACCCTCCTCCCTCAACAATTGTCCTGGATATAACATTAAACCATCTGATGGTGAGGTTCCAATCTTGCAGTTTTGGGGATACGGAGTACCCCTTTATTGCCATTACTCCCAGGTCTACTCTTACCTGGAGTGATAGCACCTGATAGATTACAAATCTATAGATCAAATAGAATTGTTTGACATTTAAACTTGGTGCAAACAAATGACTTATGTTAAGTTGAATTGTTAGAAATAGAACTGTCTGATCATTCAACTGTTTGTAAACAAATGACTGGTGTTTAATTGAATTGTTGGTAATACATAGTAATATTTGGAACCATTTAACTGTGTGCATATGAATGAGTAATGTTGAATAGAATTATTAGCAATATTTAAAACTCTTTCACTGTGTGCCTAAATTGAAATGTTGGTATAACATAGCAGTACTTGTAACCACTTCACTGTTTGCAAACAAATAATTAATATTGAATAATATAATTGTTTGATAGCAATAATTGAAACCATTTAACTGTGTACAAACAATAGCAATATTAGTGTGCAAACAAATTAGTTCTAACTCATTTAAAGATGAAATGACCTATAAACTATATGTGCAAACGAATGACTGAGGTTAAATTGTGACTTATATGGTTTCAAGTATTGTTATATAACTGTGCAAAAAATGAGCTCAGGCTCATTTAAAAATGTTATCAACAAAATATATTTACAGAACATATGTGATATTATAGGATAGTAGTCCAGAATGTTAGCCACTACACCATAGCGATTCTCCCCTCTATATAATTATTAGTAAGTTATTAACTAGTATTGTTGCTCAGGAAGATGAAGGATAATACTGGCTAAATGGTTGACAAAGCTTCATCTTATAAAAATTCAAGATATTACTTATTAACAAATGAATGATGTTCTGAATAATTGAAATGAAAAAATTGTATTTAACGACAATGATAATTTAAAACAAAAGAAACCTGTTTAATGTTAATATTAGCTGTAGATAAATACACTGATGGAAAATAGAATTGTAACAACTTGAGGATACAGTACTAATTTTGACCTAAATACAGTATATGCATTCAAGAAGGTAGATATTCTGATAAAGTTTTCAGTCTTTAGCCATCTTGTGATGTTGTAGTAAGGTTCACACCAGTAAACCATTTGCAACGTTCTGTAAGTGTACAGGTCTGTATTAGTCCCTAAGGTGGATACAGTGTATTAATATGAAGTCTCAATACTGTTAATACATCCTATATTTTGTGTGTGTGTAATTTTACTATAACCCAACTATATTGTCTTTTGAATTTCATCATCCTTGGTAGGTCTTGAAACTTATCTATCTCAGAAAAGGAGGCTCTACTATAGATACTTAAGACATTTATTTATTACATAATATTTGTTTAACACATGCCAAACAGTTATAGTTTCAATGTTTTGAATGCAAAACTTTTCATTTTCTGATGATAAATGTATTGGAAAAATAAGGTCTAAAAAGTTTGGCTTTGGGTAACCCTTACCACACTTATAACCTGGACTAAAGGTTTATTCATAAATCTTGCTGGAAAATAAAATGTATCAAGAATAGACAAGATTTTAAAACTACCAAACCATAGGTAATTTTAGTCATTTAAGCTTTGCTTAGTTTGGCACAAGGCTTGAAGTATGAGACATCCAGTGAGAATTGAACTCCCTTACAATAATCTACTTGTCTCTTATACATTGTGTGGTAGCTTACAATAGGCATTATGGATCAACTTCTATCCTGGCCCATTTGCATAATGGTTAGTATTCCCCTCCTGGGAGACCAATCTCAGGTCAAGTCATACCAAAGACTCAAAAAATGGTACTTGATGCCTCCTTGCTTAACATTCAGCATTACAAGTCATGGATCAAGGGTAAGTAAAACAATCCAGGGAAGGGAGTAGTACCCTCTCCTATACCTGATGTAGTAGCTATTGAAAAGGAAGCCTTCAGGTTTAACTTTGACTCTGGTTGGCCACTTTGTGTGTGTGTTGTGTATATATAGATATATATATATATAATATATATATATATATATATATATAATATATATATATATATATATATACTTCCAGATGTAATATACTTTTAGTGTGAAAATAAAAATAAGAAATGGGGTTAGATTATTGAAAAATGCTTACTCATAAAACTGATTATTGGTAAAATCTTTATTTTACTTATTGATTTTTTTATTTTACCCACGCATTTTTCTTCATATATATTTGTTTATTGCTAACCAAAAGAATTAACGTAAAAGAAAATACTGTAAAAATAATGATTAAAATAACTTGTACCTTGGTCAATTTAAGCCAAGTAAAGCTAGTTTGAATTTAGTTTTCCTTCTCCTAGACTAGTTGTCTAACCAAGGCTAAAGATCAGTCTGAACCACTATTTACTCATAGCTGAGAGAAATGGATTCGTGCCTTTCCTAAAGGCATTAGCACAAAGTGAAAAGCAAACAGCCTTGTCCAGGTTTTGAACTCTGGCCACAGACTCCATTATACTAATTGTATCTACTATGTGGGCTGAAAAGTTCATAGGCTGATGTCATATCTGCTGTTGATGACTTTTTTGACCATTGGGATCCAAGTACTGAGATACCAATTGAAGAAGTATGTATACCACAAGAGGATCTATGTTGAAAATAAACCTCATTTTGTCAAATTCCTTGAGAGTATATTGATTAGCCTGTGAACTTTCCAGCTGACCCTTGTAGTACATAATGAATTAGTCCTCATTCAGAAGAGAGAGAATCTCTTGATTTTAGCTCTTTGATTTTATTCAACTCTTAAGCTATATAACTCCAAACAAAGAAGGAAGGAGTTTGTCTTTTAAAGCATTTATCCACTTCAATCCATTAATGGCTTCCTTTTGTTTATAATAAATAGGCTTTACTTCCTGTGTAGACAATTATTTCTTTTTTGTTCACTTCCTGTCTTTTGTTGGTACATGACTCCCTTTGATTCTCTCCTCTCTTTCTTTTCTATTTTAAATACTTTCAGCTGCTTGCCCTGATTACTCCAGAATGGTGCCAGTAGTGACAAGAATAAAAAGAGAAAAAACTTCATGGGTTTTGGTCAAAATGCACATACTATACCTACAAGTAAACACCAGGCCAATTTTCTATGTTTATATAAAATGTGTAACAAAAACAACTCTTAAATTTTAGTGTTGTGGGTGTAACACTAAATTGTATCCAGTATTAACACTCCAGTTCTGGAGGTCTGAGGAGTGTCAAGTCACCTCTTGACATTACTCTCAGGTCCATTTTGACATAGGGATAGTACCTGTTAGGGTCTCATTTATAGGTCAAATAGATCCATTTAAAAATTATTAGGTTTGATTTGTTTGATGGCAAATTAATTACATTTATTTTTAGACTAATACCCTTGAGAAAGACATGAACCTCCTTATCCCCCAGCTATGGATTACATAATACTGCTACTGTTTTTCTAAAAGACTGGTTTTGGCATTAAATAATCCTTAAAGATTGATATGCCATTAAACAAACCCAACCAAACCATTATTTACTATTGAGTTGGTAAATGTCTGTTGCTTGTGCTCAGATTGGTAGCACTCATTGGCACCTGAAAGTCAACCTGACTACATGTTAATCTGATCCTCATTTTCAAGTGCATGCAAATCCACTCCACATGGATTTGGCCACATTTTCTTTGAGAACAGTATAGAGATTGGATCTTTGTTGGGGAAACAAAATGTTAGATATCTAGTTTGATTTTTTTTTTTTTTTTTTTTTTTTTTTTTCTGGGATTCTTCTGTTTGGTGACAATGTTTTTATAATATAGGCTGTAATTATTCTATAAACAATTTTAAAGTCTAAATCATTCACTAATGGTGAGTAATACCCAGGTTAAAGAGCATTTTAAGTAAAATTTTTATTTATGTATTTTTTTCCCCAAAAATCTTTTTAAAAACTGTATGTTTGAGAAATAAGTAATACTTCCATGAATGAAGTGTAATTTAAAAAAAAATTGTATCAAGACTGAAGCTTGAGGTTTTTATTTATTTTTTTTAAAATTTAAATAAAGACATTCACCTAGCTAACCAATTTATAATGATATCTAGATATCATCTGGATGGGTTATCATTTGGGGCAATACTTTTTGAACAATGTTTTTGTTGATGCACCTGATTATGGAAGTGGTGCACCTTTTTGTGCCAAATCAGCCCATGTGTGTTCCAGGATATGACACTAAATCATCTGATGGTGGGGCTCTAGTACTGGAACTTTGGGGAATTTGGAGTGCCCTTACATTGCCATTACTCCCCAGTCCATTCTGACCTGGAGTGGTAGTACCTTTTAGGGTCCCATCTGAGTCACATAGAACTATTTAATCATTTATTATACTTGAAACAGTGTGCAAACAAATGAAAATCAGTTAATTCAAAAATGTTGCCTAAAAATTATTCACTTCTATATGTAAAACAGGATTTGGCATTAAATAATCCACAAGGGTTGATATGCCATAAAACACAACTAACCCCACCCAGCCTAACCCATGTGACTTCTTAGTTTCTTAAACTAAAAATTCATTTCAACATCAAGATTTGAGAAAGTGGAGGACTTAAAATGTGGTTGTGGATCACCATATCAAAAATGTAATTTCAAAAGTTCTTCAACCAATGTAAAATGCATTACAATACCATTTATTACAATGTACAAGTTGACCTCAAGAATTTTAGCTCAAAATTCTGGGGTAGACTTATACCTGCTTTATTGGTTGACCCCTATGCCTAACATACAATAGACTACTGTGATGTTCTGGTTAGTGTTAACACCCAGTGCATCAGCTGTTGGAAACAACATGTGATATAGTGTTAATATAATACAATACTTAATTTTTATTAGTTTTATTATTTTATATTATCCTGTGTTAATTTATTAAATATGTTCAAATATGAGTTTTAAGATAGAAATGTTTGTGGTAGTCTGGAGTTACAGTGAACAGTATACAATTGTTAGGAGTACTGTTCTATTGGTTGATCACTCTGTCAAAGGTTTGGATTATAGCCCTGCCATATAAGTTATCCCCTAGTTTTGTAGATATTTTTTCAAACTGCAAAGGTTGACTTGTACATCACAATTTATAATGTGTTGGATGCTAAAGAGACTATTTAAAAGAAAATGTTACATTAATTGTTTGTCTTAGTAAATACAGCTGCAATATTGATACATTTTTTTTTCTTTAAATACAACTTGTAAGTTGTAAGGATAAACAAAGTATATTGTAATGACTATATAATTACTAAGTTTTAAACTATTTGGAAAATTCTTATTTACTTATATATAACCTGTGGGCTTCTCATAACGTCAGTCTGATACTGATGCTTTTATTTAGGAAGTAGTGAAGGATTAGGATTTCATAGTTAACAGCAGTCCATAATAATATTGATGCTTCTATTCAAGAAGGAATGAAGGATTATAATTGGCATTTCAGAGTTATATTCATTATATAAATAATTTTGATGAATGTTCTGCACAAATGATGGGTCCTCAAAGTTGTTCAGTTGCAAATTGGACTGGAATTTACTTTATTCTCTAAGAGCATTTTAAGCATATTGCTGTAATAAAAAAATCTTGCTATGATAGTTTTTGCTGGGTTTTGGTTATATAATGAAGCATTTTCATAGCAGAAGGAAATTTACATAACTATTTCTGACCAGATTTCTTTTTTAAGGGGTATTAGAATAAGAAAGTAGGAAACAATAGTTAAATAGTATCACATACTTTTATTCTGAGAATGAAAGATTAAGAACACAATCTTGTTTGTACATGTTTCAGGATGCAAAAAAATCTATTGTTTTTATTTTGATTAAGTTTCCTACTTAAAATTACTTGTTAAGTATTGAAGAACTATTTTTACCCTTTCATAATTATTTGTATTAAAGATTAACGGTTTTTTAAATTTTATTTATTTATTTTATTTATTTATTTTTTTTTTCAAACTGAAAAATTAAGAGTGCCTAATATGCATGAGAACTAAATATCGCCTTTTTTTTTTAATTCTGGTCAGGTTTCTCACCATATTTGGGATAGCATGACAGAAACTAAGTTATATCAATGGTCCAAACTAACTAATGTGTAAACAAACACTTCTGTTTTATACTTCTACAGAGAAATAACCACGTGTGTGTGTTTAGAATTTTTTTTCTACTATGAACTTATTTTTGCCAAAAGTTTTTGTTAGATTTCTGTGTGAATGTCTTTGGCCTTTGCTCTAAATATTGTCAATTTTGTGTTTTGAAACATATAAACAATCTAAATTATTTTTATTCAATCCAAACTATAAAAAGTTGAACAAATGTTAAATTTAGCTGCTACAAATTCTAAAAAGTCAATAAGTATTTTACACAAGTAATGTTTTTTGTTTTTCTGTAATTTCATAACCAAAATTTAGGGGTACACATCATTTATGAATGGATGTTATACACAACTAATTATAGTAATAATGATAAAATGAATCTAATTTTCATTAGTGTATTATATGGGTCAATTTTTAAACAGAGTGCAGCTGATTTGAATTCAGTCTTCCTTTTCTTAGACTGGTTGTTCTACCAATCCCAATCTGCCTTCTACACCCTAGAACTGGAGAGAAAGATGGATTTATGCCTTTTCCAAGTGCATAAATACAAAGCAAAACAGACTTTTCCAGGATTTGAACTTGGCTCATCAGATCCATTTCCAGTTATAATAACTGAAGCACATAGACTTCCATTATTTTCATGAGTGGAAATAGTTATCAAAAACTGATATTGTTGCTTCATATATTCTGTCTTTGGCAGTTCATTTAAACTGAACATTGTACTGTGAAAATTTCAGATCAAAATTCAAGAAATTGTGGCCGTTTTTTGGCAATTTCTTGCTTCAAATGCACCAATAATGCTATATAATATTCGCTATTGATGATTCTTCCTTTCTCAAGATAATCAATGAACAAAATACCTTGCACATCCCAAAATATGGAGGCCCAAACCTTGCCTGCTGATGCTTGTGTCTTTGGTCCCTTTGGACGGCTTTCACCTGCTGCTGTCCACTCAGCTGACTGCTGATTTGACTCCGGAGTGAAGTGGTGGATCCATGTTTCATCCATTGTCACATTTATACAAAAACTCCTATTTGTTGTGTTAAAACAGTTGCAAACATGGCACCCACTTTCAACACACTTTCTAATTGACAAATGTTCATGCAAAATGGTGAATACACTGTCTTCTGATATCTTCAACTCCTTTGCTATCTTATGCAACTTCAATTTATGATTGGTCAAAATGAGTTTGCAGAGTTTTTATGGTGTTTTCCAGGACAACTGACGAATTTGGGCAACCTGAGCATTCAGAATCATTTGTGTCTGTACAACCACATTTAAAATCAGCATGCCACCTCTTAACCATTGATTCTGATGGAGCAGAGTCCAAATAACACTTATCAGCCATTACTTTAGTTGAACAGTATTGTTTCCCATCAGAAAGCAATGCTTTATCAACACACGAAATTCAGATTTTTCCATTGTTTTGAAAATTTGTAACAGTAGCTTCACTTAAATAACTGTAATTTGAAAACTAATAATCTGTTTGGGCACAAATTTTGACTCGTGCCATTTGAAGGTTAGTACTTTATAAAAATCATATGGATTTTTATTAGTGGCGATATCTATGTCAGGCCTGGAACTTATTGAGTGATGTGTTACCTTGTATTTTGCAAAATTTCTAAATATAATTCACCTACTCCATAAGGATTTATTAATAATAATAATAATAATCTGCCTGCAAATGGGTTAATCATAAACTATTGTTTTGTCATTAGTTGTTCAGTTGTTCTTATCTGGATAGGGTTGTAGAGAATTAAAAAATTTGTAGTGGACCTGCATAATAGCTTCAATCATAATTCTTTCAATGAGATTGTTCTCGATCATGCTGGTGGTAATGGGAGATATACTCTGTATTTATAATTATTAATGCTGCTGCTTCTTTGTTTGTTCTTTCAAGCTTGTTTTTTCTTGATAAGCTGGATCATCCTTTAGGTGAAAATTTGCAACCAATGAAAAGATATATTTGCTCAGCTGCCAGAGGTAACTGGGTGTATTTGAGAATCGAATATATATAGTACAATAACAGCAATACCTTTTTTCTTATTTTTTATTTAATTTAATTTATTTTTTTTTTTTTTTTTAAGGACAGTGGAGGGAGTGAATTAGAATGACATCTGGAAAATTTCTTATTGCTGCTGTCTAGCAACATTATTAATAGGATAGGGGGGTAAGATATTGCTTAAATTACACACAGCTGGGTGTGTCATTGGAGATGTCAAAAAAAATAATGGTCACAGTTGTGAATATGTGTTATAAGTCTATAAGCAATAAAAATTAAATGGTGGCTAGATTAGAATCATGTAGCTCTATATTAGTAAACAAGTGTATCCATGCTGTCAAAAATAAGGGCATTTATGAAATTTATCTTGGGTAACCTAAAAGTTGCTTAGTGATTTAGAAAAGAAATCACTACAAACCAAAAAGGGGGAGACCCTATAGTGTAGTGGCTAATGTGCAGGGAACTCCAGTCATGTTCACTTTCAGAAAAGTTATTAACCTTTTCATTTACACAGCTATGAGTTAAATAGTACAACTACTGTTCTTCTACAATGATGGCTTTAGCATTAAATATCCCATGAAGTTTGATATACCATTAAACAAAGAAACCAAACCAAAAAAAGCAACAGATTTTTCATAATTTAAGGAAATTGAGCTCAATCTTTGCAAATTTTCTTTTAATATAGAATGATAATTATTAACAAACAAATGTTATTTAATTTCTAAATTCCATGGTAACTTTTGAAGCCCCTTGTATTTTGAGAAGTCCTTTCTTTTATTAGATTTGAACATGTGTGTCTTTTAAGTACTGTATATACTTGTAGATAAGTTAACCTTTTGGTTTATGATTGCAAAATTAATTTATAGAATTACTATGTATATTTGAATATCATCCAATACTATCTGGAACTATTTGATTTTTACAGCAGGAAAAGGTAGATGCACCAGTTAGCCTAGGCCTAACTTTGTGTCAATTACTTATGCACAAATTTTATATCTCAAGTATTACAGCAAACCCTTAATATTAGACTAAAATTTAAGTCTCGGAAAGCAGCATGATACACAAATATATCCAGTAACTCTTGAAAGCAATAATTGCAGTTTGTCCTCATTATATTTGAATTTCAATCTTAGAAAATTATTACTTGTGTATGAATCGACAGCAGTTTTTGCCTTTTTTTTAAAAAAAAAATTAAAAAAAAAAAATTTCAGCCTAAAAATTTATTCCAACGGTTGAAGGTCAACCTTTTAAATGTTTTGTTAAAAAGCAGCAAGATGAGGTACTGGCTTTTTATATATTTGTTTCTGTACTATTTAATGCTAAATTTGTTGAAATTGTAAAAAAAAAAAAAATTATCTAAATAGCTTGAAAAAATGAAAAGTAACTTTGTTTAAATCCTATGAAAACAAATTCTATAATGTTTGCCAATGACCCAGGTAGTCATACCAAAAACTCATTAAAATGATAGTTGATGCCTCCTTGCTTAATATTCCTCATTATAAGGTAGAGATCAAGGGTAAGTGGAGCAATCCTGGGGGGAAAAGGGAGCCTTCAGGTCAACCTCAACTACACTCCCAACCCCATCCACACAAGCAGGATGCAACACTAGGTTGATTTTTTTTTTTTTTTTTTTTTTTTTTTCCTCTTTTTTTTTTTTTCCTCAAGTGAAGTTTAACAGGTTTGAATTTAGAGATTTTTTTCTACTAAACCAGTTGCCATACCAAGGTTAAAGAGCCCAGTTTGCTCTACTATTTACCCGTAATTGGAGGAATAGTTGGGTTTATACCTCTCCAAAGAGTATTTGTGCTATTTAAAATGCAAACTACTTTATTCAGAATTTGAACTTGGGTTGCCATCAGCCTAGTCAATTAGGGTTGTAGAATACACAGATTACATCTGCAGAGGAGTAACACCCTCTCAACAAGTGTCCTAGATATGATATTAAACCCTCTGATGGTGAAGCTTCTATCTTGAAGCTTTAGGGAATGTGGAGTACCCTTTCACTGCTATTACTCCCAGGTCCTTTCTGACCTGCAGTAATAATATCTGTTAGGGTCCCCATCTGTGGGTCAAATAGATCTGTTAAACCATTTAATTGTACAAACAATTGATTGATATTAGAGATATTGATTAGATGATATTTGTTAGGAATACTTGAAATCATTAACTGTGTGCAAGCAAATGACTGATGTTTAATAATTAATGTTTAATTGGGTTATTTGAAACCATTTAAATACAAATAAATCTGCTTTAGTTTGTAGACAACATTTTAAACTGGCCATTTACAAATCACGTATGTGTATAAATGGGATTTGGCATTAAATAATTTCCAAGGGTTGATATGTCATAAAACCTAATCAACTAAACTGACACGTTCTTTTCCTATAATGGTAACCGTTGCACCAAAAGTGCCGTATATGTGTGTGCACGTAAATATGTTTCTGAACTCTTCCATCTGAGCTGGATATGATACAAGGTTAATTTTTAAGTGGAGTTTAACAGGTTTGAATTCTGAGTTTTCCTACTCTTTGACTGGTTGCCATACCAAGATTGAAGAGCCCAGTCTGCCCTACTATTTACCCATAGCTGGAGGGAATTTTTTTTTTTTCTTTCTTTCTTGAAGTAATCTGTCTAGATTATGTACTTGAATATCTATTGATCTAATAAAAGACAGTTTGACCTTGAAAAGGGCAAGATGTAGATGATATCCTGCAAAAACTGACGGATGCAAATGACCAAGCACTTCTTGAAATTACACCAACCCGAGTAGAACCCCTGCTGCATAGCCAAGTGCAAGCAACAGGAGGTATTGGCCTCTGTAAATACCAATATAACAGTACATATGTTTTAAAACAAAGAATAGCAAGCCTCTAAAATTTGTTGATTAGTTCACATACCTTGGCAGCAACATCTCATCTACCACTTTGTGAAGGTATGGAATGCTATTAACAGGCCATTGATCATATGGAAATCTACTTTATCAAATAAAATGAAATTTTTTTTTTACTAGCCTTAGCTGTGTCCATACTACTAAATGGTTGCTCCAAATGGACACTAACAAAACACAAGAAAAAACTGGATGACAATGACACAAGAATACTGTGAGCTATCTTGAACAAATCCTGGAAGCAACACAGAACAAAACAGCAGCTGTATGGCCATCTGTCTCTCATCTCACAAACTACTCAAGATGAACAAGAAATGCGTGACACTGCTGGAGAAGCGAGGAAAAACTCATAAATGTTCTCTTATGGACCTCTCTATATGGACATGCCAATATTTGACTGACCAGCAAAGAATTATTTACATAAGCTCTTTACAGATACAGGATGTAATCTAGAAGAACAATGGATGGTATCAATGGATGGGAAGAGAGTTGCAGAACTCTATGCTGTCAGTGCTACTTGATGATAATATGCATGTATATTTATGTGTGTATCATAGAAACTGATCTCAGTACAAATTGAGCAATTTTTTGTTATGGTAATATTGAGTCATAACTTTTTCATATTGTTTTTTCTAAACATACATACACACCTTTTATCATTCAAGGTTTTCGGACTATTGTCTTCATCTTTATTGTGATATTCACAATGTTTCGGCTGATATGTCCTCTGGCCTTCTTCAGGTGTTTGTCAACCTTGGGAGCCTACATGGAACTTCAATCCACGTCCTTTATTTTATCCACAGGGGTCGCTTGTTCTGATTCCATTAACCATAACCGGGTATAAGTACTAAGTATTTCCGTATTGTTACTCTCAATTCAGACAACTAATATATGTACACACCTACAAAATTGTAATGCATAAGCAAACTGATCTTAAGTGACCTTGTTATGGTAACATGTTTTTTTGTGTTTATTATAATTAGTATTAATTTTTTAATCAAATTTTATCAAGTTAAAGTGATATAAGTATGTTGAAATTATTTATTTTTATTCATTTATTTTTATTTATTTTATTTTATTTTTTGTAAATTTATTTTTTAATTCTCTGATTTTTTTTGTTTCATAAACTTTTTAAAATTTTATCTTAATTTCCACATGTATGGTTACTCTACTCTGATCCTAGGTAGAAGTGCCAGGAAACTACTTATTTTTTTATTGATTGTTATACAAGGGTTTTTTGTTTTTTTTCTTCTCATTTTATGATGTTTACTCAAACAGTTGAAGTATTGGTCAACCTTGAACATTTTTATAATTAAAAAAAAAAAAGCAACAAAACGACTAATAAAATTAGTCAAGAATTAATAATGTATTTTTAATTAACCTTAATGTCTTAACCAACTTAAGGCAGATGTTATAAAATCTATACATAATTTATCTTGAAATTTGATCAATGTACAGTTATGGTTTAAGTGGAACACACTAAGTTTCTAAGCACATATATTATCCTCCAAGCAGTTGTTTATCTAAGTGTCTCCCTGCCATTTTATGCCAAATGAGTATCTTAGAACCTATATTACAATTCAGATGCATATAAATAACTCCAGTAGTTTTTAGTTGCCTTGTATTGGATATATTGTCCATATTAAAATCCAGTTTCTGCCTTTGTAAATCACGTGATTTAATGTATGTATTTACCCTACCTCTTCTCAACAGCTGAGATGAAACAAGCCTATTTTTAAATGGAATACAGCACATTCAGTTTTCCTTCTACGAGATGGGGCTCTCTAGCCTAAGTATGACAACCAGTCTTGGCACTAGCCTTAATTTTTTTTTTTTTTTTTTTTTTTAGGGACAGGTGTCATGTAACATTTTACATGCATCATGATTGTATGTATCTTGGTTTTCCTAAAATGGGAAATAACATTAAAAAAATTTACCTATAAACTATTAGTTTACAAATTTTATATATATATAATTTGGCATCGAATAAACCTACAAGTGTTGATATGCTATAAAACATAACCAAGCAAATGAACTGGTCAATCTCTTGTGAGGGGTTATTATTAACTACTCTAGGAGAAGGAAAACTGAATTTACCAGATTTGGATTCAGTTGCATTGTGCTTGTGGCAGAGAAATTAAATACATACAGCATCATAATCATTAGTTTTAGTAATTCATCACCCAATGTCCTCACTTCTTCCAATATAAAATATGAAGAGCAAACAGCATCAAATGTATATTTCATCAAAATGTAAAGTAACCACTAATTACTTTTCTTACTAAATTACCTAACTTGGGCTTGGAACACAACTATACACACATACACACACACTGTCTGGCATTGAATAACCCATAAGAGTTGATATGCTATTAAAAACTTACCAATCAAAAACACAGTTCAAATCCTGGATAAGACCATTTGCATTTCATATAGCACTCATACTCCTGGGGAAGGTATGAATCCAATAGTAGGGCAGGCTGGGCTCTTTAACCTTAGTATGGCAACCAGCCTAGGAGAAGGAAAACTCTGAATTCAAACCTGTTAAACTGCTTGAAAAATTGACCTTGTGTCACATCCTGCTCGTGACAGATGATTTGGTAAATACTTGTATTGCACCATTTCACTCTCTTCTACAGATAAATTGTCCTGATTATGACACTAAACTGCATCTAGTGGTAAGGTTCCATTTCTGGTGCTCTGGGGAGTGTGGAGTACCCCTTCATTGCTAATATTCCCTGGTCCTCTCTGATCTGGAGTGGTAGTACCTGTTAAGGTGCCATTTTTGAGTTTAATAGATCTGTTAGAAAATTATTAATATTAGATAGGAATACTTGTAACCATACAAACGTGCAAACAAATAATTAGTTGGTTGGTTGGGTGGTTTATTTAATAGCATATCAACCTTTGTGACTGATTCAATGCCAAAGCCTTACCTTGGTGAGGTTCCAGTAATGCTGGAGCTTTGGGAAATGTGGAGTACTCTTTTATTGCCATTGCTCCCAGGTCTACTGTGGCCTGGAGTGGTAGCACTTGATAGGTTTCTATCATTGGGTCAAATAGGACTAAACTGTGTTCTTATTCTAAACTGAATTGTTTGGAATGGAACTATTTTTGTATGCTAAACTGAATTGTTTGAATAGAACTGTTTATCTGAGAATTAATTTTTATTTATTGCGGACTTTTTGTCCTCATCTTGGTAGTTTTTTGGAGTTTTTTTTTTTTGTGTTGTTTCTTTCACTACGTTTCAGCCAAATTTCACCTCTGGCTTTCTTCAGGTGATTTACCGTGACCTCGGATAGGAATGCTGAGTCTTGTAACCGTATCCCCAGTAATTACTGCCTTCCATAGTTGTTGTCTATCGCATCACCTGAAGAAAGCCAGAGGTGAAATTTGGCTGAAACGTAGTGAAAGAAGAAACGACACAAACCCCCCCCCCAAAAAAAAAAAAAAACTACCAAAATGAGGACAAAAAGTCTGCAATAAATAAAAATTAATTCTCAGATTAAGAAGCCTCATCTCAAAATGATCCCAATTAAAGACAAGAACTGTTTATCTGTATAAAAATGGATTTGGCATTAAATAACCTACAAAAGTTGATATGCCATAAAACCCAAATGAGCAAACAATGTCAAAACCATCCTTGTAGAACAGTAATGGTATTTAACCAACATCTGGGGGAGGGGTTTGTACCTTTCTTGAGGGTATTAGTCTGAAAGTGAATGTAACAGGATAACTGGAGTTCAAACTCCTTACTTCAAGGCCAAAGATCAGCACTTTAGCCATTGCTCTTTGAGGATTCCATCTAAAATAGCAAAGTTACTTGAAACCATATAATTGTATATAAATATGTTATTACATGTATAAAGTTTCAGCATTAAGTAATCTATGAGGTTGATATGATGTTAAACAAATGAACCTAGATGTACTTATAGTAATAGTTTGGTTTGGTTTATATCAACCATTTTAGGATATTTAATGCTGAATCCTCTTTATACATATACATGGTGCCTTCAATAAGTTTCCAGACTTTTTTTGTACAGGCATTTAAAATTGTCATAGACTCTTGAAAATTCACTATGTTGTTATACATCTTATGAGATAACTGACCAATTTTTATGATTTTAGGTTCAAATGAACAACTACAGCAGCAATTGGAATACACCCTACTAAAGCCTGATTGTCACAGCTGGAGATTTTCAAAAATGCACTCTAGACGTGAGAAAGAACAATATGCAATAAAATTCTGTTTTAAACTTGGAAAAAATGCCACAGAAACGTATGGAATGCTTCAGACTGCTTTTCAACCATCTTGCATGAATCAAGCATCAGTTTTTGAGTGGCATAAGAGATTCAAGGAAGGCAGGGAGTCTGTGAAGGATGATGAGGTGTGGGAGGAGTAAGGCAGTCAATACACCATAGTTGATTGGCCAAAGGGTTAGGGTTACTATATTAAGGTTTTAAGGGAGTTCAGGAAGAGATTCTTAGGGAAGAGGCCAGCACTCTTCAAATTGGGTTAGTGGCATTTCCACCAGGACAATGCAACAGTCCACAACTCCATCCTTGTCACAGACTATTTAACCAAGATGGGCATCAAGACAGTTCCTCACCCTCCCTATAGTCCAGACCTTGCTCCCTGTGACTTTTGGTTATTCCCTGAGCTCACAGGCTGTCGTTATGAGACAATTGAGGAGATGAAAGAGGCTGTGATGAAGGTCATTGACACGCTCACACAAAAGGACTTCCCTAGGGCCTCCCAGAAGTTGTTGGAACAGTACAAGTGCATTGCAGCCGGAGGAGATTACTTCGAAGGGGACTAGAGTTTCATGTGTGTACTATCAATAAAGGTGCACATGCAAAAAAAGTCTGTAAACTTATTTCATGATCCTCATATATCAAATATGTATGATTTGTAAACACATTTTGTTGATAGTGTTTCGAAATGAGCCTAAACTCATTCTTTGCACGCAGTTAAATAATTCCAAGTATTGCTATGTATCACTAACAATTCATTTAAACATCAGTCATTTATTTACACACAGTAAAATGATCAAACAGTTCTATTTCTAGCAATTTAATTTAGCCTAAGTCATTTGTTTGCTCTCGGTTTAAATGTCAAACAGTTCTAGTGACCCATAGATAGGAACCTTTCAGGTGCTACCACTCTGGGCCAGAGTGGAGCTGGGAGTGATGGCAAAGAAGGAGTACTCTGCATTCCCCAAAGCTCCAGCATTACAGATTGTTAAGTGTTATATCCAGGACACTCATTGTGGTGGTGGGGTCTTACTCCTCTGCAGATATGTAGTCAGTGTATTTTACAACCCTAACTGACTGAGCTATGACACTCTACAATAGTACTCGTAAGTACATCCCTCGCAATTTTTTATAAAATGTTAATTTTCTTCTAAATAAAATGAAAAATATTCCAAGATTTTTTCCTTGTAGAAAATTACACCATTAGATGATGGCAGATAATCAAGTCATGTTTTAGCCCAATTTCCCTTGACTTTCTCTCACCATCTATCTCTACTGTTCATCACTCTTGGCAGGTACTCTAGTCAGCATCCAGTGTCAACCAAAACTGCTTCTCCAAGTGTGCCCCTCATACTGGGATGGTTTGTGATATGGAAGGCAAGTGGCCATACAGCTGGTGTTTTGTGGTGTGCTACTTCTGGGATTTATTCTAATCAGCGCACAGCATTTTTGTGTAGTTCCCATGTAGCTTTTTTTCCTTGTTAAAATTCAGGTGGTGTAGCCATATGATAGTACTAACATGGTTACATCTTGGAAGAATTCTCTTATTTTATCAGAGATTAGATTTCCATATTGTTGATTGCCTCTTGATAGCTTTCTTTATATGTATGTTGATTACTAAACTGTACAGTATTGAAACTAACCAAAAATATGAATATGTAATGGTTCCAAAATAAGTACACCTTTTACCATATATACTTGAATATCATCTGGAACTATTTGTTGACTTATACACCAATAATTTCCAGCTACCTCAGTTGGCCTAGTCCTCACCTTGGACAACTATTTACACAAAGAATTTGTATCTTGTGTGTGGTGTGACCCTTTAGTATATCTCAGAAAGTTGCAATATACAACTGGTTGGAATTTATAATTTTCCTTCTAAACAGGTTAGATAACAAGATTAAAGAGCTCAATCTGCCCTACTATTTACCCATACCTGGAGGGAAGATAGTTGAATTCATACCTTTCCCAGAGGTATTAACAGTATGTGAAATGCAAACAGCCTCATCCAAGATTTGAACTTGGGTTGCTGTATCTGTTTCCTTCAGTGATAACCATTGCACCACAAGCATTTCCAACATAGCAAAGGAGTATACTGAAAAGATTTCATACAAGATACATGGGTATATATTTATGCAATTTTATTTTTGGTTACAGAGTTTGTGCTGCAGAATTTAGGAAAACATAATATTTTATAATATCACTCTTGATTGTGTTATGTCCTACAAGAAATAAAATCCTGGTATCTATGGTTTAAAAGAAAATTAACTTATTAGAAGGAATTGTTTGGGTTGTATTCATTTATCAGTGATACTGTAAGTTGGATGACATATTATGAGGGTGGTGTCCTCATGGTGTAATGGTTAAAGCAATGGACTGCAGAATCATAGTGAGTTCGAACTCCAGTCATGCTATTACATTCACTTTCGGACAAATTCCTTTTGGAAAAAGTATGAACCCCCTTATCCTTCCAGCTATGAGTTAAATAGTACCACTCCTGTTCATCTAAAAGGATAGCTTTGGCATTAAATAACCTACATAGGTTGATATGTTATTAAAGAAAGGATATTATTATAGAAATCACAAGAAGCAAATAAAAAGCAGACGCACTTACAATTAACATAGAATAAGAGTAAGTATCTACCCAATCACTCACCACAAGCAGGATGTAACACAAGATCAATTTTTAAGCAAAGTACAACTGATTAGAATTTAGTTTTCCTTCTGAACAGGTTACTATACCAAGGTTAAAGAGCCCACTCTACCCTACTATTTATCCATAGCTGGATTCATACCTTTCCCTGAAGTATTAGCAGTATATGAAATGCAAACAGTCTCATCCATGATTTGAACTTGTTTGCTATGTCTATTTCCTTCAACAATAACCATTGCACCGCAAGCACCTCTAACATAGAAAAAGAGTATACTGAAAGAGAAGTCTAATAAGTTTGCAGCAATGTGTGTAAAATACAAATATAGCTTGTGTTTGAGAAATGCAAAAATAAGGCCAATTTATTTGTCAGTGACAACATTATTGGTCTCCTGATTGATTTTTTTTTTTTTTTTTTTAATTAAAAATTTTTTTTAACCCCTTTGATATACAGATATTCTATACCCCTCTATAGATATCTAAAAGTGAACACTGGGTGGGGGGATTGTTGTTTTTTTGGGTTTTTTTTAAACCCCTTTGATATACAGACATTCTATACTCCTCTATGGTTATCTAAAAGTGAACACTAGTTGGTGGGGATTGTTTTTTATTTTCTCATGTCCTTACATAACCAAACATAAATTGTCCACAAAAATTTGTAACAATGGATGCAGATTTTTTTTCTTTATAAAACTTTATTTTATTTTGTATTGGCCTATTAAAAAAACCTGTTTGATGAAACCTGATCAGCAGATAGTTCTGTATTTGATTTACAAAGTGTGCAAGTCTCACTGTTTTACTCAGAAAAATGTGTAAAATTTTATTTTAAGTTGGTTTTAAATACGAAAAGTTAAATTTTAATTACTACTGTCTGCAAATATAAGACTCTTTCTTCGTATCTACTCTTGATATTTATTCTACTTGTGTATTAGATTTTGTAAATACTTAAATAACTTATATTTACCTTGTTTAGGAGTCCCCCCCCATCAAGTGAGTGAGGTAAGATTATAGGCTTGGGTTTAGGGATCCTTTACACGAACCAGACAGCTCCTGCCCCTCATTTAAAAGGGGTAGGGGCTAAGTTCATTGGTCGGTACCTGAAGCAGCCCTCAAATGTAATGCTGACAGAATACCAGCAATTTTGAAACCACCATGTGTCTCCCCACATTTAACTGGTCTTGTCTCATTTTGGCTTGGTGGGAAGTTAAATAAGTACTTAAATAACACTACATGTTTATATGTAAAATATTACCATATAAGTGCCTTCTTTAAAAAGTACTACTTCTGTCTCGTACTAGTTGTTACATTTAGAGTATTAAACTTATATATAAATATGCCAACTATAGGGTGTCTCAATATACATGGGACCCATGTGACTGCTAATAACTCTACTAATAATAATGTGTTCTTTTGTTTGTCGAAAATAGTATACTATAACTAAAATCCTTGATCACAATGCCTTGGACAAGAGAAGAAAGAATATTTTGTGTCACTACTTAGTTTTGAATGATTTTGTCTCTAAATGTCTAAAAAAAAATGCAACCCATTTATGATGATCTATTACTGAGACAAGAAACTCAAAAAAAGATTGCATGTCCTAGAAGCTGATATAACAAATAAAAAAACAATGATTTGATGTCTCTAGCTCAAAGGATGCATTTTTTTATTTTTTTATTTTCTTCTGGACATGTTCCAAATGACCACCATTGTGCTTGTCTCACTCATAAATCATTTACATCTATTTTGAGACACCCTGTATTTGGAATTAAAATCTAATTGCTGTAATCACTTTCTGTTATTTATACACTGATGTATTTGAACTAATATCCTTATCTTGGTTGTTATAGTTACATTTCAGTTGTACCTTCCAACCTGTTTAGGTGTTGATTGTAATCAGTAACCTGAGGATTTCAAACAAAACTCTTTATTCAATCCATGAAGGTAGTTGTCCATACTTAAGGAGTCTTGTATCAATTAATTCTTCCTTGTGAGGTTACTTTTCTGCCTCTTCCACTGAATCATCATCATCCCAAGTTATTACATCCAGAATGTCTTATAGTCTAAGTTTTAGATTTATAGTCTAGTTATTTTGGAGGATCTTGTGTTATAATAGTTATTGCCATAGGAAATACAGCAGTCAGTTCAAATCTTGGATGAGGATGTTTGTATTTCATGTAGCACTAATATCCTTGGAAAAGGTATCCATCCAACTTTTTCGCTCTAGCCATGGGTAGACTGGGTTCTTTCCCCTTGGTATGGAAACTGGTCTAGAAAAACTCCAAATTTAAACCTGCTTAAAAAATCAACCTCGTGTTGCATCCAGTTTGTGCAGTGTGTTTAAGTAAATACATAGTCTAGTTATGCTAAAAGCACTCGTTCCTATTAGATCACCAAAATTAAGCAATGATGATCCTGCTTAGTGTTTAGATGGGTGACCAAGAATAATAAGTACTATAACCACTCTGAAACTTGTGTGCTTGACTAAGCAAAGCTGAGTAAATTGCAACAACCTAATATCTAGTTACTTATCTGTTGTGTGTTCAATGCCTGAGTCGGGTAATTCAGTAAGAAAAATAATTAGTAGTAAGCTTACTTTATTTTGATGAAATATACATTTGATTACTATACCCCTCTACTCCAAGCAGAATATGATAAAAGGTCAATTTTTAAGCAATACAACTGCTTTCAATTTAGAGTTAGAAAACTCTAAAATTCTCTTAAACCAGTTGCCATACCAAGTTTAAAGAGTCTAGTCTGCTCTACTATTTACTCATAGCTGGTGAAAGAATAATTGGATGCATACTTTTCCCAAGGGTATTAACAGTATTTGGAAGAAGTGAGGACGTTGGGTGATGAGTTACATACAGCATTCTAATCATTAGTTTTAGTATTTTATCTAATTTCTCTGCCACATACAATGTAACACAAAATCAGTTTTTAAACTGAATCCAAATCTATTAAATTCAGTTTTCCTACTCCTAGACTAGTTGCCATACCGAGATTAAAGTCAAGTCTGCTCTACTGTTTACTCATAGCTTTTGGGAGAATAGTTGAATTCATACCTTAAAGGGTATTAGTGCTATGTGAAATGCAATCCACCTCATCCAGTATTTGAACTTGGGTCACTGTGTCCATTTACTACTATAGCCATTACACTACAAGCACTTCCATCATATGCAGTAGGTGCAAGTATGTGTCTGGGAATAGTTTGCAAAGTTTGAAAAATATAGAATCTCAAGAACAAAGAATATTCAGCAAGATCTTAGAACTTGAAAACTGATGAACTGAAACTTTTGCAGTCTGGTACACTAGAATCATGGGAATTTACAGGTGAATTGGTCAGCTTGTTTAATTGACACATTGGAACAGAAAAGACTTTATTTTTTTCCTGTCTCTCTTGGTTAAGGAAGTCAACCAGTGTTTTTGCTGGATGACAACCCCTGTCCCTGCCTAGCGAATGAAATGCTACAAACAAGCATAGAGCTTGCATGGGAAATTTTTCCAGATCAACATAATCTCTAGACTTTTCCCCTTCAGATTATCACTTTCCTGCTCTATCAACAGGATTTATAATTTACTGATTGTTTCCCTTGCAGAAGGCTAAGGCCCCTCTCCAATATATAGTGTCATGGGTATGACACTAAACTGCATACTGATGGTGAGGCTTTTGGAGCTCAAGGGAATGTGGAGTACTCTTTAATTGCCTTTATTCCCAGGTCCACTCTGATCCAAAGTGATAGTATCTGTTAGGATTTTATCTAGGGGTCGAATAGATCTGTTTAAAAATCATTTGTATTTGATTAGACTGTGCATTGCATCCCCCCCCCAAAAAAAAACCTTATGAAACAAGTACAGAAAAAAATGTAAATATGAATGTATAATAAATGTGATTCCCTAACTTCTAGGCATAAAATAATCCTAGGCAAGTTGACATGCCATTAAAATGAAATCAATCAATTTGCTTTCTGTAATTCTCTTTGTCTAGTCAGCAAATTCAAAATATTGGAAAACTTGAATCAAAACTGAAATCCATTTTTCCTGATGCAATACACATTTTAGCTCAAAAGGGGTGTATGTTCATGGAAAGACTGGGAAAATATTAGATTGCTTAAAAAATAATCTTACATTTTTAAATATAAAATCAGTTATTTTCCAGACCACCTCATGCTTTGACTGAATGATGTTAAAAATTTTGTTGTACTATGATGGAAAATTGCATTATTTCATTTCTGATATATTCCTTATTCAAATCCAATTTTCGTCTAATCCATCTTAGATTTTTGTATTTACTAAAGCCCTCCATCATGAGCAGGATGTGATACAAGATCAATTTTTAAGGAAAGTAAAACTGGTTTGAATTCAGTTTTCCTTCTTCTAGACCAATTGCTAAACCAAGACTTAAGAGCCCAGTCTGCCCTACTATTTACTCATAGCTGGGATGACAACAGATAGCTTTATGCCTTTCCCAAGAACATTAGCATGTAATAAAATACAAACAGCATTGTGGGTTGCCAATTTCATTTCCCACAATCTTATAGTTTTTGATTTAATCTTTAATAATGTATCCATGATAATCTAGTAACATGTTTTACAAAGAGGGACTGAAAAGTTCTTGGCCTGGCCAGAAAAAGAATGATCTAGAACTATCTAGAACTGAACTGCAGCATCTTAGTAAGTTTCATTTCTAGTAGTACTATTCTGTTTATTTTCAGACTAATACTCTACAGAAAAATATGAACCCCCTTATACCCTTCCTATGGGCTAAATTGTGCCACTACTGTTCTTCTCGAAGATAACTTTGGCATTGAATAACCTATGATGGTTGATATACCATTAAACAAAACAAACCAAATGATATATTCATTCCTCAGTTCAACAACATACTTAGCAGATTATTTATCATTCATCAATATATATTAAAAAATAAAAAACAAAACATTCCTTTAGTTGAGCAAAGAACTTGTGACCACTTCCTCATAGATACATTTTTCTTTCTCCTAACCCTTTTTACAATGCCACAATACATTGTAAAAAGCAATTAAAACATTGAAAACAAAATTTCTTATATCCCACAAGTGTGTTTATAAGAATTTTTAATTCACTGATACTTCTAAGAGCAATTGTTTTATTAAAGTTTTATAAAAAAAAATTTTCTTAAGGAATTGGTATATTAAACAAGAGGCACTATCAAGGGTATATCATCCAAGTTGCATCTTATCCTCATGCATTAAGTATATTTGGTTGACTTTAGTTGGTCTATGAACCAAAGGGATTCAGAAATATACAAGCAGATCTTTTTTAAAGGCTTGAAAGAGGTAGATGATAACATAGTAACTATTTTACAGGACCTTTTAATTAACTAACTTTTTTTTTACAATCACAAGCTTATTTCATGACCTATTGAGTTGCTTAATTCTCTTTATCTATCAATTTCAGCTGATGATTTGAATAACCAACTGTCTCAGTGGCTTTCAAAGGCTAAAGCTGTCCATTCTCCAGCCAGAGCTATCATTGCACCGTAAGTAACCTATTTCAGTTCATTTTGAAAACCTTATAAAAACACTGTTTCATGTAGCATATTCAAGTATTTACTCAAGCCTTTCCCTAAGCAGCCCATTCGTCTGGGGCTGTAAAATATGCAGACTGCATCAGAACCCCACCCCCTCTGCAAACAAGTATCCTGGATATGACTCTTAGCCATCTGATGATGATGTGGCTCCAGTCTTGGAACTTTGAATGTGGAGTACTTCATGGATAATTACTTCCAGGTTCACTCTGACTCGGAGTTATGGTAGCTGTTTGGTTCCTATCTATGGGTCAAATAGAACTGTTTAATCATTTACTATACTTGAAACTATTTAACTGTGTAAACAAATGATTAATATTAAATTGAATTATTAATATTATTATATAGCAATGCCTGAAACCACTTAATTGTATGTATAGAAAAAAAAAAGCTCAGGCTTGTTTAAAATGTTATCTAAAAATTATGTTTCCAAATCATATATATTAGTTATGAATTTGGACCCTGGGGATAGTCAAATTCATATTTTACTCATAAATATAGACTCCCTCTCCCTCTTTCCCTTGCAAACCAGCAGAAGTAGATTAGAAGTCTGAAGAGTTGAATTTTAGTCAAGGGTTCATGCTGACTGATTGGTCAAGTTTCCCTAATATGGGTGTATGGCAAGCAGCCCCTAGAAACATACGACCTATTTGAAGGTGGAAGATCGATTGACCAAGAAGCCCACATGATGTGAGGCTATAGGAAGGTCGAATCTGCAAGGAGGAAAAATTGGACAAGTCAGTTGGCCGAGAAATCCCCTAATAGGCAGACATGTCTGTGATGCAAAGAGTAAATGATCTTCCCAGGCCAGCTCATATGGGAAGATTAAAATGCTGCCAGAAAAAAGGATAAGAACCGTGTGACTTTTGTTCATCCACTGACCATTTAAAAAACAAAACAAAATAAAAACAGAACAAGAAATGATTTGAAGATGTACCCAGAAAGAAAGGGAGATTAACGGTCAGTGAAACGTGACACCAGAAAAAATGAGACATGTAAGAGAGAGGAGCAAGATAAGATTTTATTTTAATTTTTTAATTTTGCTTACCCTGTTCCTACCGAATGTAAAACACATCAAAACAATTTTTTTTTTTTTTTTTTTTTTTTTTTTTGCACACACCATTACAAGAAAAATTCCAGGTGAATTATCCCCAAATTGTTAAACTATAAGCATTTTTTATTTTTGTCGCTAATACTATTTTGATTAATTTTTAAGCAGTTTTACAGGTTTTAATGCAGTTATCCTTCTATGCAAGTTGCCATACCATGGTTAAAGAACAAGTCTGCCCTACTATTTGCCCATAGCTTGTGGAAGAATAGTTCATACTTTTTCCTAGGGTATTAGTCCTATGTGAAATGCAAACAGCCTTGCCTAAGATTTGAACTCTGTCATTGTGTTACCCAGTTGGCTGGGGCTGTAGAATACACTGACTGCACCTCTGCAGAGGTGTAAACTCCCCCACACACTCCAAATGAGTGTCCTGGATATGACACTAAACAATCTGATAGTGAGATTCCAGTAATGCTGGATCTTTGGGGGATTTGGAGTACTCCTTCATTGCCATTGCTTCCAGGTCCACTCTGGCCCAGAGTGGTAGCACCTGATAGGATCCTATCTATGGGTTAAATAGAACTAAATTGTGTACTTATTCTAAACTGAATTGTTTGAAATGAAACTGTTTTTGTATGCTAAACTGAATTATTTGAAATAGAACTTTATACATTTAATTGTGTGTAAACAAAAAAAAATGTTTATTCTAAACCTTAAACTGTGTACTTATGCTAAACTGAATTGTTTGAAATAGAACTATTTTGACATTTAACTGTTTGTAAACAAAAACTATACTTAAGCTAAACTGAATTGTTTGAAATTTTAATTCTGCATTAAATGACTCAAAAAGGGTTGATGTCGTAAAACAACCAACCAACCAGTCACTGTGTCCATTTCCTATGATAATAATTATCACACCACAAGCACCTCCTACCATTATTTTATGTAAGGAAAAAACTTTTTAGTGTTCTAAGAACCCCTCAAAAATCTGTCATTGTCAAAAATTGTTTGTCATTCTGCATTGCCAATAGGGTAGTCTTTGTTTATTATGATTAAAATGATTATATCCAGATTCTCAGTCTAAGACCATTATGGCCTCTGTTAGGCTTTTCTGATATTTTAGAATACATCTTATGAATAAGATAAAGTACAGGTGCATACAGATTCTCTTCAAAAACTATGGGTGGTTTGATCCCAAAGGAAGAGATTAATTTTTTTTTTTCTTTTTTTAACGTATGCATTCACTTGAAAACTATCTTTTAGCATTCATTAAGCTGAATATCATGTTAAATCATGTAGAATTTTAATTATTTGCAAATAAGAATTAATCTCTAATTAGCATTTAAATTATCCCCCTTGAGAAATAATGTTTAGGGTGAGCACAAATGTTGCCCTCACTGATATCATTAAATTATGAATTGAATTGGAAATTGCTTTATTCTGTAAATATTTTACAGCATTGCCATGATGTCATTTTTGCTGTATTAAAAATATCTGATATGATAATAGAACTAGTATGAGTAATTTAAATATTTAATTTAGCAATGTATTAATATATTTTGTCAATTTAACATATATTTTTTATGCAATACAGTACATGTTTCCCAACAAATTTGAATCATTTGCCTAGTTGATTGAGGCTGTAGAATACGCTGGCTGCATTTCTGCTGAGGAGGAAGACTCCCTCCCCCAACCAACAAGTGTCCTGGATATGATATCAAATTATTTGATGGTGAGGCTCCAGTACTGGAGTTTGGGGAATGTGGAGTAGTACCTCTTCATTGCTATTACGCCAAGGTTCACTCTGACCCAGAGTGGTAGTACAGTGTAACTCGGATATAAGAGAGTTTCGGGCCCTGGAGAATAAGGCTCTTATATCAGGGTTTAATCCATTTTATATACATTAACACAGGCTCTTATTTGGGACCAGAGAGAATCTCTCTTATATCCAGGTTACACTGAGATATGAGATTAACAGGTACTACTGCTAACTGTTTAATCATTTACTATACTTGAAACCATTTAACTGAGTGCAACCAAATGATTAATATTAAATTGCATTATTAGTAATAGATTACAATGCATGAAATCGTATTTGTTTTAATAGAATTGTGGTTGAAACCATTTAACTGTGTGCAAACAATGAATAGTAATACTTAAAACCATTTAACTAAGGAGCTTTGGATCATTTAGAAATGTCATCTAGAAAGTATTTGCTTACAAATCATATATATGTAAGGATTTGGCATTGAATAGCCTTCATGGATTGTGATATGTTGTGAAACACAACCAACCAAATATGACTCTCAAATTTGATAGCTCTATATCAAACTATTTGTCTGTCTATAGAAAAACAAACAAACCCTTTCCAATTATTGATACAGATTTATTTTTCACCAATGTCTTATTTTTTAAAATTTTTTTTTTTATTTGCATTGATGATTAAATCTTATTTATTAAATTTATATTAGTTAAAAATAAGGGAAATAATCTATAAATAGCATTTTATAGTTTTCTTCCTTTAAAAATTATTGCTGGTGAGTGCAAACAAAAAACCTTCACACTTAAGTTGCAGATTGGATTGGAAATTTCTTTATATAAAGGCATTTTAACACTATTTACATCTACATGAAAGGTTACAAGCAACCTTTGATGGGCAATGAGTTCAATGAAGAGTCCCATTTTAGTTTTAGAATTTATATAATTACAAATAAATAAAAAGGAGGTATTCTATAATTAGGATTAAAGAATTATCTCCCTTAAGAAATTATGATCTATATGAATGCAGACCTTACGCTATTATTGACCCGAAACTCCCCAATGACCCAGAAGATTAAAACATCACTGACGACACCTACTGGCTCTGGTTTAAGCGCGTGTATTCAAGGTATATTGCTGTGTTATAGTAACATACTAACATCTGATCTTAGTAATAGAGAGAACATAAGCAATTAAAATGTTTAATTTGGCTAAGTATTAATGTTTCTGCTTTGCTTCACTTTAATTATGCTTTTTTAATGAGTAGGATGTTTTTGGCAATGTAATAAAAACTTCATTAAACTAGATTGGAGGTGCCCGTGGTGTAATGGTTAACATCATAGGAAATGGACACGGCGACATGAGTTCAAATCCTGGATGAGACCGATTGCATTTCACATAGCACTAATACCCTTGGGAAAGGTATGAATCCAATTATTCTCCCTCCAGCTATAGGTAAATAGTAGGACAGACTTGGTTCTTCAGCCTGGTTGAGGCAACTAGTCTAGGAGAAGGAAAACTCTGAATTCAAACTGGTTAAACTCTGCTTAAAAATTGACCTTGTGTCATATCCTGCCCGAGCAGAGGGGTTGGGTAAATAGGATTAAACTAGATTGGCAGCTTTTGACTCCATTTCCCTATACAGATTATTCTAAGAACTGCTTCATAAACTCAAATACATGGCCATTAAAAGGATGCTGGGAACTATTTTTTTATCACCCACATATCCTTTTGATATGTGCACTGTTGGCAAGCTCTAGAATATGCCAACTGCGTCTTCTACAGAAGAGTAAGATTCCTCTTCTAAAGAAAAGGGCGTGTCTTGGATTTAGAGACTGGAGTCACCTCTTTTTTGTCATTACTCCCAGGTCGACTGTTACCTGGAGTGGTAATTTACTAAGCTTTTTGCTTAGATGTGGCACAAAGCCATATGAAAGGGGCACCCACTGTTACCCGGAGTGATAATATCTGTTAGGGTCCTGTCTATGAGTGAAACAGATGTTTGAGATAATGTTTTAAAAAGTATGCTTGTTTTAAATGATACATTTTTGTACTGTATATAATTGGAAACCATTATTGTTAAACTGACTTTGGCATAAAATAACTCCTGGGGAGTGTGGAACCACCCCTTCACTGCCATTATGCCTAAGTCCGCTCTAACCCAGGATGGTAGTACTTAATAAGGTTCCATCTATAAGTTAAATATATCTAATGGAAAATTATGAGTATTAAAAATACGTGAAACTAAATAACTGCATTAAATAACTATTAAATAGAAGTAGTTTCTTGAAAATGTACGATTGCAAATTCCCTAAAAAGGGTTGAGATGCCATAAAATCTACTCACTAGCTATCTTGTAGAACCCTCTTTGTTTTTTGTGTATAATAGGCATATTTAATTAATGATGACAGATAAATGTGTGTATGTGTGTAATATATATATATATATATCTGCTGCCTAAATACAGACTATACACTCACACAGTCCTGGTTACCATTATTGGCATCCTTTCATATTTTTTTATCTTCAGAAATAAATGGGGAATGACCAAATTTATATAAACTTGTTTTATCATTTGTTGTTCTTTATCAATCAGGAGTTGTCAATAGACCAATGCTGTTTCACTAGATTTATTTTTTGTTTATTTCATTTGGAGATATTCTAAATCATGTACTAAAATGAGTGCCAATAATTGTGACCAAGACAGTATATATAGTAATTAAGGAGAGTTATATATAATTAATTAAGGCAGGTTATGTATGTCTACCTACCTATGTTCTAGTAGTAGTTAAGAGGTAGACTTGTGTACAAGGATAGTTGTGCTTGTTACTGTAGAGACAGTAAGTTTCATACTAGTAATTTTTTTTAAGACTTTTTTTTATGCTGTATAATATAAAAACATTAGAATGCAGATATTTATGAACTCGAATGGGCACTGGTCTTGTTACACTTAAGATGCAATTTTTATCATATTTAAAAATGACTCAAGTGTTTATATAAATACTGACTACTACTTTATTTCAGAAGCTTAACATGGTCTTTGTTTGGTTATCAGATAAATACTGACTACTTATGTTAAATTGTCCATGTTAGTCATTTATGGTTAGAAATTGGTAAGCAGGGAGGGGTTTTTTTTCCCCTTGTTATTAATAATGAGGTATTTATAATCTTTATCATATTAAAAAGATTTTAGATTTCAAAAGAGGACTCTTCAACAGTCAATGGAAATTCATGATAGCCCTTTTAAAACAAGGAATACTAGGTATCGTATAACTGTGCAAATCATTTGTATTAAGAACAATTACTTGAAACTATAATTGTTTACTGAGGATTATTATTATTACTAGTTACTGGAAACCATATAATTGCTTGCAAATTATTGATGTTAGATATACTTAAAACCATATAATTATGTGCAACCAAATGGCTATTGAATATGAATAATTACTTGAAACTATACAATTGTGTAGTATTAGATAAGAATCTTGAGACCATAGAACTGTGTGTAGGGAAAAAAAATGATTATCTTTGTCAAATAAAAAAATATTTTAAAAAAATTATTGCAATGCTATGTAGAAAATATAAAGTGATTCTGATCAAACATTGATTATCAGATATTTACAAATGAATCAAAATTTGCCATTAAATAATCCATGAGGAATTGATATCTTTCAAAAATTCAGTGGATCATCAAAGCTAAATGATGAACTTGTGCTGGTTGGTTGGTTGGTTTTATAGTATGTGAAACTTTCTAATTTGTATGTGAATTCAAAACAGTACCTTTCTGTTAACATTCTTCAACATCAGTATTATATCTTTGTTTTATTCAAATTTTTTTTTTCCAGGCATGCTGGTTATATCTATTGTGGAGCTTGTTCAGCTCATGCCTATCGCCAAGTTGACCCGCAAAGGATGTAAGTAATCAATTTTGATCAAAAGTTCATGCCTTTTTAACCTACTAATCCTGAGTATACTCACTTTTGTGCATTGAAAATCTGTTGCAATGAGACCTGTTGTACTTTGGTAAAATTACCAGTTGTATTCATAATTTAAAGAATTATACTGTTTCTAATGTCCTTACAACAAATGATGTAGAATATGGTTTTCAACTTACACACTTTATTGTGGGTATGCATTTGAACCTCAGTAGGTTAGGGGTTTTTTGTTTGTTTGTTTTTTCTTTTTTTATGAACATATTTCAGCACCAATTGCAGAACTTTATTTTCATAGTGACTTTTTGTTAAAATGTTATATACTTATGTGTTTAATATATTTTAATATTTTTCATAGTAACTTTTAAAATTTTTTTAGTCCTGCAAATATTAACCCTTAGAAAAATTGTTTAATGCTGGTAGACAAGAAGGGGAAACAAAACAAATGGATTGACTTTGCAATGTTTTGTGTGGGTTTTTTTTTTCCTGTCTGTTGTCCTTATTTTTATTGTTAGTTGTAACACAGCATTTTGGCCACTGTATCCTCCAGCCTTCCTCAGGTGTCCCTTGTTTATCTGGGGGCATAGAAATTATTCAACCAGGGAAATCATTTTTAAAGTTTGAATCATTTCTATGCCCAGATAAACAAGCGACACCTGAGGAAGGCTGGAGGATACAACAGCTAAAACATTGTCTTACAACTAACAACAATAAAGGTGAGGACAACAGTCTGAAAAATCACACAAAATATTGCACATTAAGCTTCATCTAAAAAATTCAGACAGATTGACTTTGTCACTGAAGCTTGTTGATCAAACATATACATCACTAAACACATCTTTTTAGAAAAATATTCTTTTATTTCATCATCACCATGGTGTGCTGTCAGCACAGATTTCCTTAACTCTCTCACTATTTGTTTTTATTGGTCATTGCTCTTAGCAAGTCCTCTAGACGGTATCTAGTGTCTTCACAGAGCTTATGAATGAAATTTTTTGCTGGTTGGCCAACACAGATGTGTCCATGTGTATGAATTCATGTTATATAGCTGGAATGAAGGAACAACAATACTTGTTTATAAAAATATATACTTTGTTTATTTACAAAAGGGTCAAAATGTTGTAGGTGTGAGTGAGAGATGAGGAACTGCTATGATTGACATCATATCTTAACCCACATTGTGATTCTATATTCAGAGCCCCACTTGATACTTCTGCTTCTATTTTCCCTTCAGATATAGGTAAATAGTAGGGTAAAATTGAGTTCTTTAACCTTGGTATGGTAACTGGTTAAGAAGGAAAATTGACTTCAAACCTGTTTAACTCCACTTGAAAATTGACCTTGTGCCACGTTCTTGTGACCCAGTTAAGTGCCTTTTTAAAGAAAACTAAGATTTGCTGTCCTGTTTCCAAACTAATACAATATGTGATAAAAAATATTAAGACTGTGTGTGTGTGTGTGTGTGTTTTTGTTTTTTTTTTTTTTTTTTTCAGTGGATATATGTGCACACCTGAACAACTTATACATAAAGTGATGATGTGTAGATGATACAATTCTCAATACTTTATCAGTAGTTTTTGGTGAAACAATTGTTCAAGTGCAGCCCTCTCTATACCTGCCAAACCTAGCCCCATGCAACTTTGTTCTTGTTTTCTAAAATGAAAATTCATCTGTTGGGTAAGATATAAGAATGTAGAACACACTAAAAGAAATACAATAATTCAGTTTCATATATAAAAAAGGAATTTCAGAGTTGCTTTGACCAATGGAAAACTCATTGGAATTGGTATTAAACGCAAAAAAGATTATTTCCGGTGGGAGTGGGCTCATTTATGATTCATTTTTGTCTTTAGTTTGTTGTTGCTATTTTTTAAAACAATTTTGTTTTTTGATAGTTTATATAAACAACTTTGATATAAATATATGAATACATTAGAGCGAGTCAAGTTTGTAATATTTTGGTTGCATAAGGCATAATTCTGCAGTTCTGGATGCTTTTGCTGAGGTCATGAAGGTGATGAACCACCATAGACTGAGATGCTGAGCTCTCTTTATATCCTCTGGGTGCTACTCATTGAATTTGTCCCTATGGCATTGAAATTGGCTTTGGAATCCATGTTTTTAGGCGTACCTAACCTTGCCTGATCATCAGGGTTCTTGCAACCTGAGCAAATTTTCTTTGAACCATTTGGTTACTGTACTGTGATCAACTGTGCTTTCACCTTTTGCACAACAAATGGTTGCGTCTGCTGTGTTATGACCCAGTTCAAATTCATAAAGCATAAATTCTTGAATTAGAACGTTGCATATTCATCAGTGCGGCTTTTAAAACACAAGGAATCAACCAATGTGTGTGTTAGCACACCAACTACCACAGCTTGAAATGCTTCAGTCACATATATGTAATGCAAACCTACACATATGAAAATATTACAAAACTTTTGACCTGCTTTTGTATATGGTATACCAATATAGTTAATAATCTTGACCAATTTTTTTTTTTTTAAATTTGTATCTTTTAGTTTTTTTGTTTTTTTTCATATTGGGTTATAAGTATCTGGGTAGTCATGGGTCAAGAATATATATATGAGTGATGAACATTGTTTATTGGAAATCATAAAGTATAATAATCTTGAGATTTGAATGAACAAATCTTTTACTCCAACATATAAATTGATCTATAAAGGAATATACAATGGATAGAAATAAACAACCATCTCATAAAATTTTATTTAGACAATAAACAACATTTATGACCATTATTGTATGCTACAATTTGACCTTTTTCAAACTCAGATAACTGCTTACTAGCAATTGACAAAATCCTAATCATAAATTATGATTATCAAATCAAGGTAAAGGATATTCTTTGAAATTTCCTATTTTCTGGTCTTTCTGAAAAATTTTTTTTTTTTTTTTTTTTTTTTTAATTTTGACTTTTTGTTAGAATTAAGGGAACTTTAATAATATAACCATGGAAATATTCACTTCTATGTGTGTCTAAGCCACTGAAGTTTCATTAAAATTTGTGGCAATAAAAAGATGTTTTAGTTTTTTTACTTTTTTTTCCCCTCTCCTTCCCCAATACTGTAAGAGCTGATCCATTAATATTTCAGGAAGAGTGGATCCTACACAAACAATTTCTTCCCAAGAACAGCTTAAATGTGGAACAAATTCTTCTATGACTGTCTTTACAACAGTATATGAGTTTCAGCTCTATGATCAATAAGAATCACATTGATTCCCAGATGTCAAAATCACCCCTCCCCCATCCTTTCATTTATATTTATATCTTCACTTATCCTTCTCTTGCAAATCATTCTTTCTATTTGTTGCCATATCATCATAACCCTTTGCTGAGCAGTGGACTATTTGACCTAGTTTTGAGGGAATCTTTGCATAAAAAAAAGCATGATAAAATGAACAAAAACTTAAAGATGAAATAAAATATTTGCCAGAATTATATACCATACCTCTAATGATAGTGTTATAGTTTTAGTAGCAAATCAATTGTTATAGCCTTATGCCACCCTGGTTATGAATTTGGTTGTTACCTCTTTTAGACTACTTGTTTTATCTAAAGAGCTCAGTCTGCCTTACTATTTATCCATAGCTATTGGGGAGAAGAGAAGAATTTGTGCCTTTCTCAAGGGCATTAACATGAAATGGAAACAGTATCATTGAGGATTAGAACCAGGCTCTTTGAATTCATTTTCTACAATGTTAGCTACTGTGCTATACATGCTTCTGTGAAGGAGTTTGACTCTCAATTACATCTGGTGGTGAAACTACTGTTCTGGAGCTTTGGGGAGTATGAATCACTCCGTCTTTACCATTACTCCCAGGTCCACTATGACTCCAAGGTGGTAGTATGTTAGGATACAAACCCTTGATTACAAAGTGTTTACCGATTTAAAATGATTGTGAAGATATATTTTTGTATTGTATATAATTGGAGACAATAATTGTTAAACACTTTGGCATAAAATAACTCAACAAGGGTTAACATGCCATAAACACCCCCCTCTTGCTAGTTGGTGTTTATTTCTTAACCTATTTAAAGACTAAGAATTTTACCACCATTTTCTCTTGGAAAAATTGTTTGGTATTTCCTTTTTTTGGCAGAAAAACAGTCACTTCACTTAAACTGTTTTCCAACCAACCAAGTCAAAATGCTTCTGTAATTTACCTGCTGGATAAAGACGGAACAGGGTAATTCCATACACACACCCGCCACCAAAGTGGGGAGGGTCTTGCTCTGTTTGTCTTGAAAAGTGAATTAGTTTTTCCTGTAATCTCTTGCTTAGCAGCAGTAGCAGGACAGTACAGTGCAAAACTTATAAAAAGATCAGTGTACAACTGAATGAAGTTAGATATCATTTTAATGCTCTAATTTCTTTTAACATATTTGCACAGACTGCTGTACTGTTGCTTGGATCTAACAAAATGTCTGAAATTGATATGAGAGAGTCCCCATGGCATAGTGGATAATGTGACATCATGATGAGCAAGTTCAAACTCCAGTCACGTTATTATATTCACTTTCAAACTAATACTCCTGGGAAAGATATGAACCCAATTATCTTCTTGGCTATGGGTTAAATAGTACCCCTATTGTTCTTCTATAAGAATAGCTTTGGCATTAAATAACTCATGAAGCTTGTTGTCCAGTTGGCTGGGGCTGTAGAATACATTGACTGAACCTCTGCAGAGGGGTAATGTGTCCTGGGTATGACACTAAACAATCTGATGGTGAGGTTTCAGTGATGCGGGAACTTTGGGGAATGTGGAACAGCCCTTCATTGCCATTGCTCCCGGGTTCACTCTGGCCCAGAATGGTAGCACCTCATAAGGCCCTATGGGTTAAATAGAACTAACTACATACTTACGCTAAACTGAATTGTTTGAATTAGAACTGACTAAACTGAATAGCTTGAAATAGAAATGTTTTTGACAATTAAACTGTACTTTCATTTAAACTGCGTGCTTATGCTAAACTGAATTGTTAGAAATAGAACTGTTTTTGACATTGAAACTACTTCCACTAAACTGAATTGTTCAAATTATAAATTTTGACATCTAACTGTGTGTAAACAAAATTTATACTTATACTAAACATAATTAGCTAAATTAGAACTGTTTGAATAAACTAAATAGCTTGAAATAGAAATGTTTTTGACACTTAAACTGTGTACTCATGCTAAACTGAATTGTTTGAAATAGAACTATTTGCATAAAAATGGATTTGGCATTAAATAACCTACAAAGGTTGATATGCCATAAAACCCAACCAACCAATCATGAAGTTTGATATGCCAGTCCTGGACTGATTGCATTTCACATAGCACTAATACCCTTGGGAAAGGTATTAATCCAATTATTCTCCCTCCAGCTATGGGTAAATAGTAGGGCAGACTAGGTTCTTCAGCCTTGGTGAGGCAACTAGTCTAGGAGAAGGAAAACTGAATTCAAACCTGTTAAACTCCGCTTAAAAAAACTGACCTTGTGTCATATCCTGCCCGAGTGGAGGGGTTGGGTAAATATGATGAAGTTTGATATGCAAATTTTAAGAAACCTTGTTTCAAACCTTGCAATTGATGTGACATATAGTAAAAGCAAATGATGATAGTTTTCTTGTCTTTAATGTCGCTACATTTACATATATAGTTTCTATCCAAATGCCAGTGAATTATGTATAAATCTGTACTCTGCTTAACATTATCTGAGCACACTGTCTAGTATGAAAACATCATTCCCTTGCCATTCCATTGGTGGGGCCTAGAATACATCAGCTGCATTTTCTGCACAGGGGTTAAGGACCACCTCCTAAAGATGTCCAGAGTATGAAATTAAACTGCACCTGATGGTGAGGCTCCAGCTCTGGAGCTCCAAGGAGTGTGGAGTCATTCCTCTGTTGCTATTACTCCCAGATCCACTGACTTGGAGTGATAGTACCTGTTAGTGTCCTATCTATAGGGTCTATCTCTGAGATAATGTTTTAAATGATTTTGAAGTACATTAATATGTTGGCTCTTAAAATTTTCATACTACGACTAAATATAAGGTATTTACTTGTTTAAAATGATTGTGAGAATACATTTTTTTACTGTATATAATTGGTGACCATAATTTAGCAATTGTCTTTGGCATAAGATAACTTAATAATGGTTGACATTCTATAAAAGCAACTAACAGCCTAATCAGCTGGGGCTGTAGAATATGCCTACTGCATCTCTGCAGATAGGTTAGACCCTTCTCAGCAAGTGTCTTGGATATGACACTAAACTAATCCTGGAACTTTGGGGAATGTGGAGTATCCCTTTATTGCCATTACTCCTCGGTCCACTGACCTGGAGTGGTAGTATTTGTTAGGGACACATCTAAGGGTCAAATAAAACTCTTTAATCATTTACTATACTTAGAACCATTTAATTGATTAATATTAAATTGAATTATTATTATTAGATAGCAATACTTGAAACCATTTAACTCTGTGTGAGTAAATGGGCTCTGGTTCATTTGAGAATGTTATCTACAAACTACTACTGGTTGTCCATCATATCTGATGATTTTTTTTCTTTCCTCCAACATTTATAAATTTTCAACAGATATTGCCTATTGTCTAAAGGGATGTTCATGACCCCCCCCCCGTTTCTTTTGATGATATACTTATGTCTGAGTTTTGGTCTACCTGTTTTACATGACCCTAAAGAGAGAGTACAGGATCTGATAGTTTAAGTCTGTTCAAGGTTGCATTGGGCAAATCATATATCATATGCCAAAGAATTTCAATGACACATCATATAGATATGAAGTCTTTGGGCATCTACTTTATATGCCATCCAAGACAAGATTTGGCATTGATAGCCCACAAGGGTTGATATGCCATAAAACCCAATCATGATGTGGTATTTTTGTTGTTACAGTAACATTCTTCTATATAATGTGGCTGGTAGCTAGTTTTGTTGCAGTGGGAGAAATATGTTCTGGTTACCTCATGATAGGTATTTGTGTAAACAAATATGTTTATATTTCAAACATCAAAATATAAAGATTATGCTCATGCCATGTGACAGAAAAAGTCCACATGTAATCAATATAAATATATAAGCTGGGAAATTTTGTCAAAAGGACCTCCAAAAACAAGAGCAGTGGTCAAGCTCCAATTTGAAAGGAAAGAGGGACATAATGAAATACCAAGCACAAAATCTTCTACTTTTGTCTCTCAAAATATTCTTCCTTCATATCCCAAAATATTTGAAATCAAAAACTTAAATGTTTCTACATTTGGTTTTTCCTGATGAATTTTATTCTTTTTAACCATTTTCCTGCATAAATTTCAAGGTCATTCTTAAAAAATAAAATTGATACTGAGTTGGCAAGTGTTAGTGTGATGTTTAGAAATCGTTGAGGTTGTATCTGCTTTGTGCTGCATAAGGGGAGGTTTGTTTTTTTTTTCCAAATTTGTGTGGTAAATCCACTTTCCACTGTTAACATTAATAAAATTTTGAGTTGATATAATCCACTTTCCACAGCAAAAGGGTTTAGAATAACAAGTGTTTTCATTTGTGTATATTATATCTTTTTGTTTTTAAAATAATTTTGGGATTGCCACAGGTCCATATAAGAGACTCTGATCTTAAGTGCTAATCTACATGTAAATACCCCCCCCATGTTTTTTTTTTTTTTTTTTTTTTTTTTTTTTAAATACTAGTTGAAAATAATTAGATCATTCTAAAACTTCTATAAATTATCAAACCAAACACATACTGAATTTTATGATTCAACTTTGTTAAAAAAAAAAAAAAAAAAAGGTTTTTTAGGTTGTACAAGGTTCATTCAATGAATAAAAGGAATTTCTTTTCAAAAGCAAAATGAATTTAAAAAAAAAATTTTCTCATAAATATAAACTCTTCATTGTTTGGAATTGGTTTATAGCAAAAAATTTTAATCTTGAAAAGTATTTCTTTTGAGGCTTTTCAAAATGGTGGTAAATAAAACTTGAATGCTCTAGGAACTGGAGGTCTGTCATTAAATTTTTGGTGGCTGAGAAGTGCAAACAAACCTTGTGAAATTTACAGAATGTGAAATTAGTGAACAAAAAAAAAAAATGTTTACAAATGGGCTAAATATAGGCTTGCTTTTATGAGACGGTCAAAAAGACAATCCATGGTGGAAACACACTGACTCTCCAGGAAAGGAATTCCAAGTGCAATGGTCAGTAAAGGACTCGCTGTGAAAGTCCTGAGAAATGAACGGACCCACCACTATATACATTTCATTGAAAATTATTCAACTGTAAACAGTGCTTTCTGTTGCCAACTTCTGAGGCAATATGTCACCTCATTTAATGAATGACTCTCAAACAAACATATTTTCGTTTGTATTCAGTGTTTTATTCAGCTTTTTTTAAGTGAAAAAGTGAAATTTCTTAAATGTTAAAAGAAATATTGGCATTTGTGACATTTAGGTATTAAATGTCATGGTTGGTGGTTGTATCTACTAATGACTAAGTTTTTAATGTCAAGTGGTTTCATTCTTAAGAGGCTTGATCATGTTTATTAGCAACATATTAATGGAGTATTAATTGTTCAGTTTTGACTGTAAGTTTATATAAAAAGGTGACAGCCAAAAATATTCTTGTTCTCTCTTGTTAGTTGTAACTTGATAGGATATGAATTGTAATGATCATGTGAGATCTACAAAAGAAAAAAAATCAACCGTATTCCTATATAAGGAGGTAACTGTATATATATATATATATATATATATATATATATATATATATATCTCCAAAACTAATTTGTTGTGTTCATATATTTATTATGTACAGGCAACAACATATGTAATAATAGTAATTTGCTAAACTTTTTGCTTAGATGTGACACAAAGCTGAATGGGGCACCCAGTGAGACCCTAACTCTTGTAGGTTTGCTAGTCAAGCTTGCAAACCATTACTCTACCTGAGGTGCCCCTATATGTAGTAATAAATATATAAGCACGCCAACAAAATACTTTTCATTTCTCTTCCATCTCTATCTCTCTCTCTCTCTCTCTGTATGTGGGAGAGAGAGATAAGGTGCCCATGGTGTATTGATTATTGTTGTTGAAAATGGGCATGGTGACCAGAGTTCATGCTAATGTTTTTGGGAAAGGTATGAATCCAACTATTTCCCTTCCAGCTAAGGACAAATAGTAGAGCTCTTTAACTTTGATATGGCTACTGGTTTAGAAGGAAAACTCTGTTAAAATCTGCTTAAAAATTGACCTTGTCACATCCTGCTCATATGGATGGGGTGGGTGAATATCTATCATCAAGATGTGTCAACAGCATGAATTCCTATGACTCTTTCACCATCTGTCCCTATCAACCATCACTCTTACACAGACCTGATAAATGTATGTTTTTGATTGTCTATCAAGACTGCTGTGTCCATGTGTAGGAGAACTTTGCTACTTAGACTTTAATGAAACACCTGGACAAAAATGCTTAATAAGAACTACACAAATCTATAACATACAGTTTTGAACAATTGCCCAGTCAGCTGGGGCTGTAGAATACACTGACTGCACCTCTGCAGAGGGGTAAGAACCCCCCCCCCGCCAACGAGTGTCCTGTATATGACACTAAACAATCTGATGGTGAGGTTCCAGCAGTGCTGGAGCTTTGGGGAATGTGGAGTACCCCTTCATTGCCATTGCTCCCAGGTCCACTCTGGCCCGGAGTGGTAGCACCTGATAGGGCCCTATCTATGGGTTAAATAGAACTAACAGCATACATATGCTAAAATGGAGTAAACTGAATAGCTTGAAATAGAAACGTTTTTGATAATTAAACCGTACTTACACTAAAACTGCGTGCTAATGCTTAACTGAATTATTTCAAATAGAACTGTTTTTCGACATTAAAACTGTATTTACACTTAACTGAATTATTACATATAACTGCTTAAATATTTTTGACAATTAAACTGTGTACTTATGCTAAACTGAATTGTTTTAAATAGAACAGATTATTTACATAAAAATGGATTTGGCGTTAAATAACCTACAAAGGTTGATATGCCATAAAACCAAACAAACCAAACCAAACCAGTTTTGAACAAATCCTAGAAGCCACACCCTACAAAACTACAGCTGTATAACCACTAACCTGATGAATATAAGTTTGTACTAGTCGGCCCAAACACTAGTGTATCTATGTGTCGGAGTCTAAAAAAGAACATTTATGAGTTTGTCTTTGTGAACATGTTGGATTGCTACTGTAACAATAGTCCATGATGATATTAATGCTTTTATTTAGGAATGAGTGAAAAATTTTAATTAGCATTTTCATAGCCGTCTCACACCTATAGTTATATTGTGAATATGGATTGATTAAAAAATATTAAACATTAATGTAGATCTCACATAGTTATGGCTCTGTCACATATTGGATAAGAAATTATTTTATTTTCTAAAAGAATTTTAAGTGTATTGTTCAAATTAAAGAAAACAAACAAACAAGAAATGTGTGTGTAATGGGGGTTATTATAAGAGATGCACTACATGGACTCTAACAAAACGGCTGGAGAAGAAACTAGATGACAATTACACAAGAATGCTGTGAGCAATCCTGAACAAGTCCTGGCGGCAACACCCCACAAGACACCAACTGTACGGCCACCTGCCTCCTATCATGAAAACTATCCAAGTTAGACAAACCAGACATGCAGGACACTGCTTGAGAAGCAGGGACAAACTCATAAGTGATGTATTCTTATGGACCCCCACATATGGCTGAGCAAAAGCAGGACGACCAAGTTGAACTTACATACAGCAGCTATGTGAGGATACGGGATGTAGTCCAGAAGACCTGGCAGAGGTCATGAACGATAGGGGAAAAGTGGCGAGAGAGGGTCAGGGATATCCGTGCTACCAGCACGACATGATGATGATGATAAACGTGCTCTTTGTAAAATTGTTTATTATTGATATTTGCTGAAAGGTTGCCTTTGGTGGCTATTAAGCTAAAACATACTGTCACTTCCTACTTATAAAATTTATACTATGATCAATTACAATTAAATCAGGTGGGGGGGTATAATTAGAATTTAAATTATCTTTAGAGAAATTATGATTGGGATGTGTAATTATTGTAAATTGAACTGGAAATCACCTTATTCTATTAGAGTATTTTAATGGTATTGTACTAATAAAAATCTCGCTACAATGTGCCACTTTAGTTGGTTGTTTGGTTTCTTTGTTTAATAGCATATCAACCTTAATGCCAAAGCCATCCTTCGAGAAGAACAGTAGTAGAACTATTTAACCTCTAGCTGGGAGGATGAGGGGGTTCATACCTTTCCTAAGGGTATTTGTCTCAAAGTGAGCATAATAGTGCAACTGAAGTTCAAAATCACTTTCTACAATTCCAAGTTCAGTGCTTCAACCATTACACTATAAGGACATTAAACAATCTGATGATGAGGTTCCAGTAATGCTGGAGCTTTGGGGAATGTGGAGCACCCCTTCATTGCCATTGCTCCCGGGTCGACTCTGGCCTGGCATGGTAGCACCTGATAGGGCCCTATCTATGGGTTAAATAGAACTAACGGTATGCTTATGCTAACCTGAATTGTTTGAAATGAAACTGTTTTTTGACATTGAAACTGTACTTACACTAAATTGAATTGTTTAGTATAGAACTGTTTTGGCATTTGACTGTTTGTAAAGAAAATCTGTACTTATACTAAACTGAATTAGCTCTGCTTGACTAAACTGAATAGCTTGAAATAGAAATGTTTTTCACAATTAAACTGTACTTACATTTAAACTGTGTACTTATGCTGAACAAAGGTTGATATGCAATAAAAACCAAACAACAAACCAAAGCCGATGCCACTTGGGCTGTGTTTCAGTAACATACATGCAAAAAAGGATGCACACTTAGTGTAATGGTTATCATTGTTGGAAATGGAATTGTCAACTAGAGTTCAAATCCAGGACAAGATTGTTTTATTTTGGGAAAGCCTGAATCTTTATCTCCTCAGCTATGTGTCCTTCCCCCTTGGTAAGGTAACCAGTTTAGGAGGAAATTTCCAAATTCAAACCAGCTGTACTCTACTTGAATTGGTCTCATCGCATCCTTTCATGATGGAGGTATTGGATAAATACGTACATACAAAATCTGATTATCATAATATACCTATTGAGTAGTAAAATGATGCTTGGATTTTTGGCTATCTTTAGAATGAGAACATAGTGATTTGCTGAAATCATGTTGACTTTTTTTTTTTTTTCTAAATGTTGCATTTTAAGATTAAATACTGATGAGGCAATTTTTATTTATGAAACTGAAATTAATTTTTTAAAAAATTAGCATTTTAAAACATTTTTATAACAAATCAAGTTTTCATTTCTGTTAACTGATTATTCTTAGTGACATATGGTCAAAGCATTCTGAAAATCTCTGTTCTCATTAGATCAGTGAAGTTAAGCAATGATGACTCTATTTAGTTCTGAGATGAGTTACCATTCAAACAATTGTGGTAGTTAATCGAATTTTATGTATCCCATAATAGTTATTACATTTGCATGTAAATTTCATACATTAAATGTAGCGACTATTATGGGACAGAGGCAGTATATATTTACCCCACTCTTCTGATAAACTGTATGTCTCGGGGGGGGGGGTTATACCATTTCATTATAATTATGTGTCTAACTGAAATTGTCACCGCTGACATCATAATTCCCTTAGTTATTTGTTATATCCTCAATGATTATTTAAAATCCTGCAATATATGTTATATATCACTAAGAAATAGAGGTTTACATTGTATATGGTGTGGATAATTTGCATACTAATTTTAACAAAACTGGGTTTAATAGATAATTTCTTGGTGTTATTGATTTCTAATATTTCATTCTCATACATATTAAAAGCATTCCTATATATGACTTTATATAGAAATCAATTTTAAAAAAGTGAAATCTTTTTTATTCATTCTTATTTGGTTTCATGAGTTTTTCTAATTTGATATATTTTATTACACCAAAACTTAAATACTTGTGGCTGGATGATGTATATTTTTGCTAATTAATTTGAATAATTTAATCTACTTAGTTTAAGGTATATTCTATGAAGACAGAATGTTTAGCTATTTAAGAAAAAATGTTTTGCATCTTTTCTGTTATTAGTTTATTTACTGCTAAATAATAGAAATAGAAAAAAAACAAACAAGGTAAACATTGTTTAAGTGTACTAATTACTTAATTTTTGTGATGGGGTAATAGTTTGAATTCAGATCACCTTTTCCTGTACTGTTTCTCATACTAAGGCTAAAGAGCCCAATCTGCCCTACTATTTACCCATAGCTGGGCAGAGGGGGGATTCATCTTTTCCAGTATTTCATACTCAGTCCATTTATAGAAGACAATATCTGTTAACCATGAAGGTTACGCATAGTATTTTACTTCTAAAATAAAAAATCCAGACACAGGTTAACATTTATAACGTGTTTATTTTTTTAAAATTGTGATTACTTAAAGATTTGAGATAGATATATATATATATATATATATATATATATATATATATATATATATATATATATATACACACCAGGCCATTGGCCTAATGAGTAGAGTATTCGCCAATGGTCTGGGAGACCAGGGTTCAATCCCATACCAAAGACTCAAAACATAGTACTTGATGCCGCCTTGCTTAGCATTCAGCATAAGGTAAGGATCAAGGGTAAGTGGAGCAATTCAGGGAATGGAGTAGTGCCCTTCCCTACACCTCAGTGTAGTAGTGATTGAAAAGTGAACCTTCAGGTCACCCTCTACTATGGTTGCCAACTTATTTTACTATATATATAATTGAACAGGGAAGTTAAAAACATTTTTCCAGGGTTACTTTTACTTAAGATATCCTAATAGTTATGGTTCATGAGCTATTATATAATTTGTAACAGGCAAAAAAATTAATTTTCTCATAAACTATTATTTTAATCATTTTTTTTTTTTAAGTGTAACAGTTACAGAATTTAATATTTATTTAATTTATCCATTTTTCTTTCTTTATTTTTTGAGATCAAATGAGATTTTTCACATTTGGCTGGAGGTGAGGATTGGAGTGTATAACTATATTTTTTTTTCATAAGATTTATGTACATTGATATAATTGCTGGTAATTTTTTTTTTTTTTTTTTTTTTCAGAAAAAGGGTGTTTATCCTAGGGCCTGCTCATCATGCCCGTCTTTATGGCTGTGCCCTCACAGGGCTAGAGAAGTACCAGACTCCTCTATATGACCTCACTGTAGATAGTAAAAGTAATGTACCTTTTCTTTTTTTTCTTTTCTTGTAACTTCCACTTGATCTATGTCATTCCCCTCTCCACTTGTCTTATCAGATATAAATTAAGAAAATATAAGCAATTGGGGGGAGTAACCGAACATTGGCCTAGCAGTTAGTGTTCGCCAATGGCCCGGGAGACCTGGGTTCAATCCCAGGTCGAGTCATACCAAAGACTCAAAAAATGGTACTTGATGCTTCCTTGCTTAACACTCAGCGTTATAAGGTACAGATCAAGGGTAAAGTAGAGCAATCCTGGGAAGGAGTAGCGCCCTCCCCTACACCTTGGTGTAGTAGCTATCGAAAAGGGAGCCTTCGGGTCACCCTCGACTATGGTCGCCAACTTTACTTTACTTATATATATATATATATAAAAGAAATACAGTGGTCCCATGACAATATATGCTAAACAAGCGTTTAAACTCTGGATTTTAGTCTGATAACCTTTTACTTACCATTAGCTTATGTTCCCATCAAAAATGAAATCATTCTGAACTCCTTCATATTTTTTCTTGTTTAAAGATTTACATAAACTATCATTATTGTAATTTAAATCTAATATTGCCCTATTAGTGGAGGTTAGAATGTACTGAGGGGTAAGACACTCTCTACCTCCCCCCCAAAAGCATATCTTGGGTATGACAGTAAACTGCATCTGATGGTGAAGCTCCAGTTCTTGAGATTTGGGAAGTGTAGAGTACCCCCTCTTTGCCATTACTCCCAGATCCACTCTGGCCTACAGTAGTTGTATATGTTAGGGTCCTATCTCTGGGTCATATAGATCTGTTTGCTAATTATTTGTATTAGCTTGGAATACTTGATTATATAACTGCTTGCAAAAAATTCTTTAAAAAAATACATAAAAAATTTAAAACTAAACATACACTGTATGCAATTTCCTAACCCCTAGGCATAAGATAACTAATTAGCACTTGACATCAACACATTCCAATCAACAATCTGACACTGCTTGAAAAAAAAAATAGTGATCAAGTTCAGCATTTTGGTTCCTCATACTTTTAATAAGAATATGGAATATTGCATATTCATAGTGACAAGTCTTCTTTCAAGACAGAGAAATGTACTGTTTCTCAAGAATATCGTTACAGTTGACCTAAAAAAGGGGTCTTTTATGACAGTGTTCAATGCAAAAGGCAGTAAATTGACAAGGATAAATCTCTGCACACTACTCCTAAGGCAAAGATTCTTAGAAGAAAAATTATGCGGTGTGTATGGTGAGATCACCATGGTATTATTCATTTTAAGTTTTTAAACTGCAATCGGACACTAAATGTAGACATGCACTCAACAGCTGCAACATATACCTGAAAATCTAAAATGCCCCATGCACTCATCAATAGGGAAAGCATTGTGCTTCTTTATAATAATACAAGGCCACATTCAGTAAAAATGACAAAAGATGAAAATATTGGATTTAAACTGGTCTGTTCTACCCAATCAACCACATTCAACAGACATTGCGCTAAGTGATTTCTTTTTTCTTTTTTTTCTCTTCTTCTTCTTCTCTGAATGACAAAAGATTTTCTCAAGAAAATCAGGTAAAAATGTAGGTAGAAAACTTTAGCTCAAAACTAACTGAATTTTACTTGAGGATAATCAACATGGTACCTGATAAATGCCAAGAGGTGATTCAAAATAATGCCGAATATAAGTGATTGAAATTAATTCATTGTTAAATTATTCATGAATAAATTATATTTTACTAAAAACGGAAATTATATATGACTCAACCCTATATTTTACAAATTTGCTGAAAATAATTTGCCCACTCTATTAAAAAAAAAAAAATGGTATGCCTGCCAAAAGGTTTTCGATTAGGAAATTGTCGATTTCCTTAATTTTGTTATATCCACTCTTTAATCTTCTGTTGTTAAGAATGTTTGAAATTTCTAAACCATTATTTAATGATGATTTACAGTCAAGCCACATTAAAAGTACTGGTTGCTGCTAGATTGCCAAAGTTAAGCAATAATGAGCCTGCTCAGTACTAAGATGGATGACTACTTAATAAAAAGAAGTTACTATAATCAACTAAAGTTCTGACTAAATAAAGTTTAGTAAATTCCAATATTAGTTATCCATTGTCGATGCAGCATTGAACTTGTAATATAGTCATTCTCAAAAATTATTGCACCAAAGAAGACTTAGTATTCTAAATTTGGTACCTAACTTGATACCAATGTTTTAGACATCAGTGGACATATTGTTACACTCTTCCATCTTTTTTTTTTTTTTTTTTTTTAGAAAAAAGATGGGTGCTGCCACTTTTTCAAATTGAATAAAAAAAAAAAAATTTTGATACCTTCCTTAGAAGACCCTTATTTTAGGCTAGCATATTTTGCATCTGAATATGCCAGGTCTCTCAAAGCCAAATTAGGAGATTCTAGAGCAGTTTTCTTGCATTTCAATTTTAATAGTGCTTTGTTTTAAGTCACATATTTATAATTGGGTGCTTTTCTGTATTTTTCAAGTAAAACCAAATGTCAACATATATGAATGTAAATGCAACTTTTTTTAATTTGTGCTAGTCTATTGTTTTTAGTTTTTTGTAATAGAAAACACTTAGGATTTATTCACAAGATTGCATACTAAATGAGTATGGTAATTAAATCTATTGGATTTAAAAATCATTGAATCTTATTTCATTTTATATATGTTAAATCCACTTAACTCTACATAGTAAGTAGGTGAATGTCAGATTGTACAATGCATCATTATATTTAAGATTTTTTTAGAAGTCACTTAATCTCCTAAAGTTTCAAATTTTTCAGCTTTTTAAAAGGGGTTATTATAGCTTTCTGAAAAATAATCTCAAATAGGGTTAAGAAATAATCCTTTATTAATCTTAGATTAGTAGATGACTAGAAACAGTGTATCATTAATGCAAGTAATTCTAGCCAAGTAAAAACAGTTGTTTAAACAAACTGGTACATCTTGTAAGAAGACATTTTAGAACAAGACCTATTTATGGACTGTTCTGTTGGTGTACTCTAAGAATACACTGATTGCATCTCCCTACTGAGAGGTAGGACCCCCCCTTCCCCACCTCACAAATAAGTGTTCTGGGTTTGAAATCCAGTCACAAGATTCCCATTCTGGAGCAGTAGAAAGTGTGGAGTACTACTTCATTGCCATTACTTCCAAGTTCACTCTAATCCGGGGTGGGTGTCATCATGGTGTAATGGTTAAAGCGATGGACTGTGGAATCGTAGTAAGCGAGTTTGTAATCCAGTCGCGCTATTACATTCACTTTCGGGCAAATACCCTTGGGAAAGGTATGAACCCCCTTATCCTCCCAGCTATGGGTGAAATAGTACCACTACTGTTCTTCTAGGAGAAGGGCTTTGGCATTAAATAACCTACAAAGGTTGATATGCCATAAAACAAAGAAACCAAACCCTAATCCAGGGTGATAGTATCTGCTAGAGTCTCATTTATATGTCAGATAGTTTTCTTTGAAAATTATTAGTATTAGATAGGAATACTTATAACTATATATAAATAAATGATTATAATTAGATAGGAACAACTACTTTTGTGTATAAATTAACAACATTAAGAATAGTTACTTGAGACTATAATTGTTTATACTTACTTCAAATCATTATTTACTTGAAAATATATAATTGCTTAAAAAGAAAAAGACTGACTTCAGCTTTGAATAATGCAGTAAGAATTGACATGCCATAAAACCAACCAACTTTTCAAGCAGTGGTAACAATAAGGTTTTTAAGGGGAATCTCCATGGCATAGCAATTAACATGTTGGACTGTGACATTGTTGTATTTAACAAGTTTGAACTCCAGTTGTGCTGTTACATACACTTTCAGACTAATGCCCTTGGGAAAGGTATGAACTCTGTTATTCTCCCCTGCTTTTGGTTAAATAGTACCAATATTGTTCTTCTACAAGGATGGCTTTGGCATTAAATAACTCATGAAGGTTGATATGCCAATAAGAAAAGAAATCAAACCAAGGTTTTTGACCAATCTCTTGAAATTTGAAAAAAAAAATTTTTAAGTTGTAGAGCTTTTACTTTAGGAGAAAAGACTAAAAAAAGAAAAAAATTCCTGTATAATCTTATAAGAATTGAAGTCTCTTTCTAATTTTATTTGTAAACACATTTTCTGTTGCTTTTTTTTTTCTTCTCTCTCTAGTTTATCAAGAACTATTAGCAACTGGGCATTTAGAAGTGATGAGCCGTGAGACTGATGAAGAAGAACATAGCATAGAAATGCATTTACCTTTTATAGCTAAAGTGATGGAAAGGTAAGCATTAAATTTTTCTGTGTATTGTATATATTTACCAGTTACTAATATTGACTATAATCCATCTTGATCCTCTAATTTATAGTCAGCTCAAAACTTTGGTATTTGTCTATCTACCAAATGATATTAGATGATTACTCTCATAGGGGCATTTTCTAAGGGAGACAATTCATGTAGAAATTGTGTACAAGTAATCTAAATTAAGCAGTTTTTTCCCTTTTATTCTGTTCTTTTGATATGAAAAATCTAATATACTAAAATAAAAAAAAAGTATGAGTTGATTTTATTTTGAAACTTTCTTTTGCAGGAAAGAACAAAAATACAACTTAAGGGAGATTTTTTTTATTTTTTAAACAAGATTCTGTTTTGTGAAATTGATTCTCCTTCTCCACTGTGCATCAAACCATCTAGAATATTTTCCTCCCAGCTACAACTTAATACTTTTTTCTGTTTAGAATTATTAAGTGTCTTATCTTGACTATTCGTTTTGTTGTCTCTTTGTAATAATCTTTAGTTACATGCTTTATTCTTCATTTGTAATTGTGTAACCATTTGTCTCTAGTGATCACTTGCCTTGCTTTTGTTAACCTAGTTTAAATTTCAGCTTTATTGACCCTTTGTGATACATTTTGTTACATCTTTATTTGTCATTTAACTTTTAGCCTGTAGAGTCCAACTGGTCTTAGGGTGTCAAAGACAAAACTGAAAGAAACTTAGTTAAATTAATATATACTATTCAAAAGAAAGGAAAACTTTTCTAACCATAAAATGACCTGAAATTGTGAGAAAGTCTTGAGATAGGTGTTCAATTTTCCTTGTTCTTTTGACAATTAATGTTTAGCATAATAGTTTAGGAAGGCTACACTCTTTATCAAGACTATAGGTTCCCTATCCTTCTCTAGGTCAACATGTCGTCCGACAATTACATCCTTACTCTTCATCGGTTATTTTGTAACCTACTACCTATTGTAGACAACTAGACTAGCTGAAGCTGACTTTGTTTTTTTTGTTTTGTTTTTTTTCTTAGGTTAATTTGTTTTCTCTATTTACATTTAATATATTATGTACATTCTTTGCTTTTGTGTTTGTGGGTAAAAAAAAATAATTAGTGTTAACAAAATGTAGTTGTTTTTGTTTTTTTTAATAAATTTTTAAATGATAAAAATACAAGACCAAATGCACAATGTACTGTTAGGTACCATTAAGAGTTTTATGCATGTTCTTTCAAAACAAACATGCAGCTGCAAAAAAAAAAAAAATTGTTTTCCATATGGATTTGGCAGATGAAAAAAAGTCTGACTGAGTTAGCTGAGGCTGTAGAATACACTGATTGCACCTTTGCAGAGGAGTAAGATTCCTCCAACAAGTGTCCTGGTTCAGACACTAAACAATCTGATGGTAAGGCTCCAGTAATGCTGGAGCTTTGGAGAATGTGGAGTACTCCTTCATTGCAGTCACTACCATGTCCACTTTGGCCCGGCGTGGTAGCACCTGATATAGTCCTATCTATGGGTCAAATAGAACTAAACTGTGTATTTATGCTAAATTGAATTGATTGAAATAGAACTGTTTTGACATTTAAACGGCATACTTATGTTAAACTGAATTGTTTGAAATAGAATTGTTTATATGTATAAAAATTGATCTGGCATTAAATAACCTGCAATGGTTGATATGCCATAAAACCAAACAAAAAAAAATCAGTTTTACTCATAAGACTCTTTAAATTCAGGGCATAATGACTAAAGTGCTGGACTGTGAGTTTGAACTCCAGTTGCACTAGTTTCTGACCCTAGGGAAAAGTATGAATCCTCTTATTCCCTCCAGCTATGGGTTATATAGTATCACTGGTGTTCTTCCATAAAGATAGCTTTGGCATTAAATAACCCACAAAGGTTGATATGTCATTAAACAAAGAAACTAAACCCCTTTTAAGATCAGCTGCCAGTCTTTGTTGTAGGGAATGAAAATAGCAAAAGGATATTTGTTACTTTTTGACTACATCTCTTATATTATCAAAACTGAATCTTTTTTCTTTCTTTTTAATGAAAAGGTAAACCCAGATAAGCAGCTTATATAATGAAAATGTCTAGAATTGGTACCAATTCTCAATAGTTTCTGATCAACCGTTTTTGGCAAAACACAAGTGTAGCACTTTCCATACTAACCAAACCTATTTTGCAATTGTTTGTTTGCTAAACTGAAAATTCATCCAAAGAATAAGATTTGTGGTTTGATTTCTTTGTTTAATGACATATCAAACCTTCATGGGTTAGTTCATACCAAAGCCACCCTTGTGTAAGAACAATAATAGTGCTATTTTAACTCATAACTGGGGATTTATGTTTCAAAAGAAACATAACTGGACAGCTTTACACTATTGTATCTAACAGAAATAATGTTGTGGACTTTAGTCAAGTTGCTGACCCCCACCTTTTTTAATAGAAAAAATCAGTGCCATAGATTTATGAAATAAAAGGTTATAAACTCAGTAATTACTTGTTTCAACATAAACACTTATTCAAAAGAGTACTTTCAGGAGTGCTACCTCCAGTGAAAAACTCATTGTAGTAAGTGTAGTTTAGTTTCTTTGTTTAATGGCATATCAACCTTTGTGGGTTATTTAATGATAAAGCTATTTTTTTGTAGAAGAATACCAGTGATACTATTTAACATATAGCCAAAGAGATAAAAGGGTTCATACCTTTCCCAAGGGTATTAGTCTGAAAGTGAACATAATAGTATGACTGAAGTTTGAACTTGCTTACTTTGAGGCCACAGTCATGCACTTTAGCCATTATGCCACAGACACTACACCCTGTCATGAGTGTGTTGAATACAAAGAAGACTATATTGAAGAAAATTAACACTTCATCCGTTATTTATTTCTGTCTTGATAAATTTGGCTCCAGCCTTGATACTTTTTACACGCACACCTCATATATTTTTCTCTCTCTCTCTCTCTCAATAGGCATACATACATATTTTTTCTATTCATAAAAAGTCAGATAATAAGAATAATGTCATCTTTGTTATATCTGACCATAAACACATTCTATTTCTTATATGATTAGCATTTTTAGCTATAACTTATAAATGACAAAAACTTCCGAATAATAAAAAGTTTTAATTCTTTATTTTAGATTGAGTCATTATTTGCAAGATGGCACAGGTTTTTATATTATTTACTGAGCATAGCTATCACACAAGGAACACTCAGTGAGATTCAAACTCACTCATAAGTCTACTAGCTTAGCCTGCTGTTACACCATATAAGGTGCCCAGGTTCTAGTTATTTTTATATCTTTGTTTTTTTTTTTTGTTAATAGTTGCATTCTTTTTTTTCTTTGTCTAGTAAAAAGGGACAGTTTACTGTTGTTCCAGTTCTTGTGGGATCATTACAAGGAGAAAAGGAAAAAGTTTATGGAAAGATATTTGGCAATTATCTTTTAAACCCAGAAAATCTATTTGTTATTTCATCTGATTTCTGCCATTGGGGTAAGTTGGGTTTATTTATTTTTTATGCCCAATATAAATAATTTATCTTATGTACATGTTTGGATTCATAGTGCAGATTTTATTGGTTTATTTTAACATTTTCATAGTGTTTTTATTATACTTCTAACAATTATAGATGATGATAAAGTATATATTTACCCAACCCCTCCACTGCAAGCAAGTTGCGACTCAAGATCAAATTCTAAGTGGAGTACAGCTGGTTTTGAATTCAGAACTTTTTGTCTCTCAGATTGGTTATATCAAGGTTAAAGATCCTAGTCTGCCCTATTATTTATGCATACCTGGTAGGAGAATAGTTTCTTACAGGTATTAGCACTATGTGGAATGCAAATACTTGTCCAGGATTTGAACTCTGGACACTGTTCACTTTCTATGATAACCATTACACTAACAGTGCCTCTGTAGATAATATTTTCATTTTTGGGTAGTTTACATTTTTTTAAATTCTCAGGATAGTTAAAATAGTGGGGGGGGTTCTGGATGTTTCTGGGACAGTTGGTTAAAAAAAAGAAGAAAAAAGTTAGACTTGAGTCATGTGTTTTATATCTGTGTATATAAAATTAATCATTTCAATTCTTTGCTGCAAACCAATTGAGGTTCAACTGTATTTCAATAGAATATATACAAATGCATTAAGCCTGCCCTATTGGTAGGACTTGGAATATTCTGACTGGATTCCCTGCAAAAAGGATGCCCTGGGTATTTATAGTAAACTGCATCTGATAGTGAAGCTCTGAAAAAGTTAGAGTACACTTTCATTGTTATTACTCCCAAGCCCACTCTGACCTAGAGTTGTAGTACCTGTTAGGGTTCCATCGATAAGTCAAATAGGTCTGTTTAAAAGTTATTTGTATTCAAGAGGACTGTTCAAAAAAAATTTTTTTTTTTTTACAAAACAGCTACACAAAAAATGTAAATATGGACATGCAATTCCCTATTCCCTATTAAGATCAATCAAATGTATTAAGCTTATCATTATTTCAAATATTAAATTCTTTGTAACTTTAGTGATTTGTTTTTATTTTATATTTAAAACTTCATGTATATTTTTTGATATCAAAAATCTTATAAATTTAGAAAGTAATTTAAGGCATTTTTTTAATTCACTTGTATATATTATAAATCCCATTTTGATGTCTATTTATAGGTCGCCGGTTCAATTACACATTTTATGATGAATCTTATGGAGAGATCTGGCAGTCTATAGAATTCCTGGATAAAATGGTATGTAAAAAAAAAAAAAAAAAAAAAATCATTCTGTTTAGAATAAGGATACGACCAGCAGTATCTTGTTGATTAGGGATGTTCAAGCAATCACAATCAGGTATAATATTCTATATTAAAATGATTTTCTTTGCAAAAGCAAGATAATGTGAGGCTTCTTTCCTCTTAAGCAAAGAGGTTAATGAATCAAAATTTTATTAGCTTTTCCAAAGTTGGTACAAAATGCCAAAGTAGGTTGGTATTTTTTTTTTTTTTTTTTTTTTTTTTTTAAGCCTTACTTTCTAATTTCTAAAACACTATTCAAATCCATCCATTAATTCTTTCTAATATTAGAAAAGAAAGCTACTTTAAACATAATATTCACCTTTTGATATACAGAAATGATACTTAAGATAGATCAATTACATGAACATGTCCCAGCTTATATATAAATCAGATGAGGACTGGAAAATTGTGTAAAACATTTTCAGACATGTTTTGTCTGTAATGATCTGATCATTTTTTTCTAGATTTTTGAAATATGAAATTACTATATTTATACAAAGATATACATACAATGGTGTCTCTATTCTGGTTACATTTCAGTTGTACCATCCAACCTACTTCAGGTATCTGTCAAAGTTGGTAACCTTGAAATTTCAAATTAAACCCTTTACTCAATTTATGAGAATGATGGATTGTTCTTCTGTCCATGTGAAAGAATCTCGTGTTTCAGTTAATTCTTTGTAGAGATATCACCTTGTCTGCCTCTTTAACTGATCAGAGTATGACATTAGGTTTAAGATTTCAGGTTATTATCACCAAATTGTCTTTTACTCATTGGTTAGTTCTGGTTCAAATTTCCCCAAAGAATATGATCGATGCCTTTAGAAAGTACAATGGCTAAAACAGTTATAAAAACAAAGATAGAGGTTAGGAGGGAGTCCCTGTGGTGTAGTGGCTAACAATATGGATTTTGATGTCATAGTAAACAAGTTCAAATTCTAGTCATGTTATTGCTTTCATTTTTTAACTAACACTCTAGCGAAAGATATGAATTCTCTTATCCTCCCAGCTAGGGGTTAAATAGTACCACTAGTGTTTTGTTTTTTTTTCTACAAGGATAGCTTTGGCATTAAATAACCTATGAAAGTTGATATGCCATTAAACAAAGAAACCATATCAAAACTATCTTAATCTATTCATATGTATATATCTGTGTTATGCCATTAAACAAAAAAAAAATGGGTGTGTGCAATAATTCTCCAAATGAATTGATTTTAATAACTGAGTAAGGGGTAAGGATTATATTCATTTTGATCATGTCAAAATTTTTTTAGTTTTTCATACCACTATTTTTTCTCTACAAAACATTATTTTCATAAGTTTTTAGAATTTTGTTTTATTTTGTAAAACTATTTGCTATAAAATAAGCAAGATTACTACCTCTTCATGAGTAATCATTTTGTAAGGCTAAAATTCAAATATAATGTTAAGAATTAGGAGATAACCTTAGGAGCCTTAAAAAATTAAGTCAACCTCTACATGAGTAAATATGAGGTAGTTCAGTGGTGAATAATATACAGAATGTTTTAAAAAAAAAAAAAAAAAAAAAAAATTGACATTTGAGATGTACAGGGAGTTTCAGAAAAATTGATATCATTTTGTAATCTAATAACTTGACCAATTCTCGTTAAAATGATCTCAAATTTTAATGGCAAAAAAACAGAATACTGTCCTAAACTCTCCCTTGTGTTTATGCACTCTACCTATCATCAGGTGTAATCGTTTATCTGTTCCAGGTGCTGTTCGCTACTAGTTGAAGTGTCAGGCAAATGAAGAACACATAATCTTATCATCGTGTTACCATTGCTCGATTGAACAAAGTTAGCTGGATTCTAGAGAACCCTACCTTACATCTGCATTTATGATGTAATCCCAGAAAGATACACACTAATGCTTGCACTCAGAGAGAGCTATAAAAGTGGCTATTACTTCTGAACCATAATAGTTGTTACATTCTGTAGATAAAACTGTAAGCAAATGTAACAACTATTATGAGACTGGAGTAGTGTTTCTATAGACACTGAATTTTCTCTATTAAGCACAAATGGCTTTTAATGTCTTTAGTTTAATGTGTGTATTTTTTTTTTTTTTTTTTTTTAAATTTTGAAAAATAATATATTTTTAAAAAATTAAGAAATATCTGCCAAAACAAATCAAAATTCTATGTTTATTGTTTAAATTTCTTTTCTTTTCTATACCTGGAAAAAACCCAAAAAAACTGGATGTTCTTTTGTTTCTACACAAACTGTTAAAATTTGAGATCATTTAAACGAGAATGAGATTTTCTGAAACGCCTTGTATAATGAAGATTTTGGATCAAATTTCAACACTGAAATGCGAAAGATAAATATTTTGAGCATAAGTCGAATTTTAACTTTTAAACAAAAAAGATAGGCATCATCTTTATAATAATATTGTAAGGTTGAAATTGAAACATAACAGGAGCAACATGGAGTCAAACATTAGACTCAAAAAATGGATTTTATGAATTAATGTTTTTGTGATTCTGACCTATGCGTGAAATATATATATATATATGATACGTGATAATTAATTTTCAAATACATTCAGTTTTTATACTTTAAACTTTTTTTCCCTAAAGGTTAATTTTATGAATTACCATTGATAAGTTGTATTCTTGCTTAAGCTTATGTAACATTACTTCCAAGTCATAGTAGTTTTTACATTTCAGTAAATGAAACTATATGCAAATGTAATAACTATAAATGAGACAGGAGTCTATAGACACTTAATTTTCTCTTTTAGGCTCAAATGGTTTTTAATGTCTTTAGTTTAATGTTTGTATCTTTTTTTTTTTTTTTTTTTCTTTTTTTTTTTTTATAATTTTGGAAAATATTTTTAAGAGATTAAGAAATATTTAGCAAAAATTATTTAAAGAATAACTGGCTCCTTAGCCTAGTGAGTTGAGTGTTTGTCAATTGCCAAGGAGACCTGGGTTCAATCCCAGGTCGAGTCATACCAAAGACTTAAAAAATGGTACTTGATACCTCCTTGCTTAACACTCAGCACACAGGTACATATCAAGAGTAAAGTGGAGCAATCCAGGGAAAGGAGTAGTGCCCTCCCCTACACCTCAGTGTAGTAGCTATTGAAAAGGGAGCCTTCAGGTCACCCTCGACTACAGTTGCCAATTTATTTAAAGAATAACTAAAATATAAAATCTATAAGATTTGTTTTAAATGATTACATTACTCACTATTTCTTAATGAAAAAATTTAAAACAAGTATTTATGCAATATTGACACTTTTTTTTTTTTTAAGAAAAGTAGTTGCAAGGGGGGAATAAAATCCCATAGTAAATCACTTGTAGATTATTTCTGTGGAAATATTTAAAACTGAAAGTTTTTTTTTAAATACAAGTATAAGAAAAACTACCTTTTGTCTCATAATGATTGCTACATTTTTATGTGAAATTTATATACAAATATAACAATTATTATGGACCATAGTATTTCTTTAGATACTTAATTTTCAATATTAGATTTGATTCTGTACTTTATTTAATGTGTGTAGTTTAGTAAAAAAAAAATTTATTTTTCACTTTTTTTTTTTTTTTTTTTTTTTTTTTTTTTTTTTAAATACTTATTTATTTTTTATTTTTTTAATGAAAATAAATTTTTTTAAAGACTTATCTAAAACATTCAGAAAAATAATTAAAAAAAAAATAATTGGCTCATTTAAATGATGAAACTACTCTCTATACATTTCTTGAAGAAAAAAAAATTACAAGTACTTAAATAAAACGTGAACGGTGAACATTTTTATATAGAGATGAAAAATTCAATTGCAAAGCATTCTGTGGTAAAATATTTTTAAACAATTAAACTTTGAATTAAAAACAAAAAAAAAACAAACAAATTTTAAATACTACCTCTACCCATAATACTAGGGTGAGTCAAGTTCTGCAATATTTTGGTAATGTAAGGCACAATTTGGCAGTTCTGCAATGGTTTTGTCGAGGTTGTGATAGTAAGAAACCACACTGGACTGTCAAATGCTAAACTCATTTGATAGTCTCTTCAGTATTACTTGCTTGATATCCCTTGTAGCTTAGAGCATGACCTTGGAATCCAGTTTTAGGTGTACCCAATGTTGTCAGTTGAACTACTTGCAACATGAGTGAACCGTCTGTACTGTGACAACTGTGCCTTTACCTTCTATACAAATAATGTTTTTGGTTGCTTTTGCATCATTATGGCTTAGTTTGAACTCATAAAACATAAGTTCCTGAATTAGATTGTTATACATTCATCTGTGCTGCTTTCAGATCACATATGGGGTGAAGCAATATACATGTCAATGCACTACCAACCACAATGGGTACCTGTCACAACTTGAACTGCTTTGGTCATGTGATATGATCATTTAGTCATGCTAATAGTATGGATTCTCTTGACTCATTCTTACCATCTGTACCTATTGACCATTGCCCTTGGCATGTTATACAGCATCTATAGTGCTGATGAATGTAAATTTTTGCTGGTCAGCCAAAGCTGGTGTGTTCATGTTTAGGAACCCACAGTAGAACTGCTTATGAGTTCGTTAATCCTTCTCCAACAGTGCCAAGCATGTCTTGTTTGTTTACTTAGGTGGTCTGTTGAGATGGGAGGTAAATGGCCGTACAGCTTGCACACACCAAAATATTGCAAAACTTTTGACTCACCCTAGTAATTGTTAGATTTCACATATGAAGTTTATATGCAAATGTAATAACTATTGTGGGACAGGTAGTGTGTGTATAATAATGATAATAATAATAAAAAACAGAAGCCTAATCTTCAGTATTGTCCTAAACTCTCCCCAATGTTTATGCACTCTACCTGTCAACAGGTGTAATCGTTTATCTGTTCCAGGTGCTGTTCACTACCAGTTGAAGTGTCAGGCAAATGAAGAACACATAATCTTATCATCGTGTTACCATTGCTCGATTGAACAAAGTTAGCTGGATTCTAGAGAACCCTTCCTTACATCTGCATTTATGATGTGATCCCAGAAAGATACACACTAATGCTCGCACAGAAAGAGAGAGAGAGAGAGAGAGCTATAAAAGAAAGATCTAATCGTCTTTCTACTTATCTACCTACCTGCTCTCCAGCTGTCTATTGGATCCAGATTAGATTAATTCAATGAAAATCAAACAAAAGGGGACAGATGCTAAAGATGCTCCAAAAATGAGATGGAAGGGTACTTTTCGATGTTTCTAGACCCTGAAGCTTGCTCTAGGCAATGAATGTTCAGTATGGTTTGAGGTTACTGTTCAGAGTCCACTGTTGAAAGTGATTACTCAAGGTACTAAACAGACTTTCTATCATTATTACTATTGTCATTAATGAAGGTGGGTTGGGTATTCAAAAAAAAAAAAGATTTAAATAAATATCCTTTATAAAGTCTTAAAATCTTATTGTACAATATATTGATGTTAGCATCATCCTGTGAAAATATCAGGATTATTTACATACAAATCAATACTTCTGCCAAAGATCAGAGTGTATCATATGCGCACTCTGTTTTGATTCAGTGTCACTCCCCAACATTCCAACTTAGGATTAGAGTATATCTGTTCTTTTCCCTCATCCATTTTCTTATTTTTAGACAGGAGCTGAGAAGTCAGAATAGTCTTTCTTCTATGTGAGAGATAATAATTGAATGAATAAATCTTTTTTAAAGCTTAATAATTCCAATTGAATATTATACAATATTGGTACTATTATTTACTGACTATTATCCTCATCTTGGTTTGGAGGTGCCCGTGTGGTAATGGTTACCGTCCTAGGAAATGGACACGGCAACACGAGTTCAAATCCTGGTCGAGACTAATTGCATTTCACATAGCACTAATACCCTTGGGAAAGGTATGAATCCAATTATTCTCCCTCCAACTATGGGTAAATAGTAGGGCAGACTAGGTTCTTCAGCTTTGGTGAGGCAACTAGTCTAGGAGAAGGAAAACTCAGAATTCAAACCTGTTAAACTTCGCTTAAAAATTGACCTTGTGTCACATCCTGCCCGAGCGGAGGGGTTGGTAAATATGATTATCCTCATCTTGGTTGTTATATTCACAATATTTAACCCACTGTACAATCTGTCCTCCTTCAGGTGTCTTCATAGTAATTTTGAACCAAACTCTTAATTCAATCTGTGGGTGTTGACTGTTCTCATTCTGCTGTCCATACCTTGGGATTTTTCATATTAGTAAATTTAACACAGTTATTTCATCATTGTTTAAAAGATTCTCATTGAACTCTATCTAGAAGTTTTGAATTCAATCCCTGTTCTTGGGATTGAGTAGAAAGAAAAGCATTATTACAAAGGTGAAATATTTAAGAAAGCAAATTAACTGATATAATATATCCCTAGGTGTAAACAGTGGAATAAGAGCAGTCTACTTTCATGGATTGAATAGAGGGTTTGGTTTGAACTGAAGAAGGCCAGATGTTACAGTGGCTGAAACATTGTGAATATAACCGCCAATATCAGGACAAAAGTTAGAGACTTAAAAATAATGTAAATATCGACTTTTCTTGGGAGTTTAGAAACATTAGTAGTAACATAGGTCTCATAAAAATGTCAGGATTATTTACATGTAAAATAATACATCTGCTGAGGATCAGGAGGTCATCTGTTAAGTTTGCCTTGGTTCAAAATGTCACTCCCCACTATTTTTGCTTAAGACCAGAGCTCAATTCTTGGGCCTTAGGCTAGGATTAAAGTATAGTATCTGTTCTTCTACTTCAGTTATTTTCTTGTATTTAAACATGAATTGTGAGGGATTAAGATCATCTGAGTCCTGTGGAGAAAATGTGGTTGCAAGGATCAGGGCTATTTTTTACCTTACCTATGCATACACACATGGGACTACATGTATAATTGAGGGGATATAATGAAAGACAGGATCAGAGATTTATTCCCCACCATTTGGTAAAGATCTGTCACTCCTCTTCAGGATGTATTGTTATATAATTATTTTAACATACTAATATAACTTCAAATTCACAAATTTCATCTCAACTTTAACCTTATTGGCCAATGATGAATATTAATACAACTAATACAAAAACCAAATAAATATTAAAATAAGATTTGTCTGGTTTTTGTGTTCTTTGGTCCAAATATTCTGTCAGTCCCTGTGACATCATGACTAACATGCGTAACTGTGACTTAATAGTAAGCAAGTTTGAACTCCAGTCACACTATTACATTCACTTTCGGATTAATACCATTGGGAAAGGCATGAACTCCCTTGTCCCTCAAGCTATGGATTAAATAGTACCATTACTGCCCTTTAAGGATGGCTTACAAAGGTTGATGTACCATTTAACAATGAAACCAAACTAAATTCTGTCAGTTTTGAAAGTATAAGCTTTTTGAAGTTTATTTACATGATTTTGCTATTTAATAATTCTATTATGATAAGAAATTGTATTACTATATTGGAATATCTTCCCTAAATATAATAACTATTATGGGACATAAGTAGTAATATATACAATTTCTGTCACATCTATATAGTAGCACATTTAATGTATAAAATATCTATTATGGGACAGTAATTGTAAACAAAATATTTGTTAGCTATCTTTCTTGAGTGATCAGAGTTGAGTGTACATGAAGATCACTATAGTACTATTATCATTAAGTTGGCAATTGTATTGGGAATTGCTTTAAGTTATTAAAGAATCTTATGATTCACTGTTTTTGCTGAATTACCATAACATTCATACAAAAACTAGGTCATTGTAATATGAATTACTTATGTTTTAACTTATAGCTTAATACTCAACCATAGTTTTAATTCAGAATTTTCATTTTTTGGCTTCCACTCTTTTGATAAATTGTTCTTGATTAGTAAATATTTCAATCAGAAGCTATTTTATGAAATTTTCCTAAATCTAATACTACATTTCTCTCATAATAGTTGTTAGATTTTAGCATATGCAATTTATATGCAAATGTAACTATTATATGATAGCTTTATTACTAAATTTGATCCCTTTTTGTTTTTACTTATATTGCTTCTGTAAAGGACTTGGGTTTCTGGTGCAGTAATATTTCAATTTGGCATATAAAACTCTTTAAATATTATGTGGTAATTGATTCCGTCTGCCTATGTATTCATCAACTGTCAGAATAATAATCTTTAGAAAGTATCTAGAACAGGGGTTGTGATTTTTTTTTTTTTTTTTTTTTTTTAATATACTAGAGTTAATGATAATCTCTGAAAATTCTCTCACATATCCATTGGGCATATTTTAGCAACACGTGATAATCTATTTGTATTTTATAAATTATTTAATGGAGAAAGAGAATAAAATACTTGAATAGATTCCTAAAGAAGTACTGGAGGTTCTGTAAGAATATCTATTTTAGAATTTAAAAAAAAAGAAGTTTCATAAGATAAGACTTTGGTAATTTTTTAAAACTTTATTTTGATTGATTCTGTGGTTAGTAACTCCAATAAATAAGGGGAGATAAGTAAGGAAAATACCTCCTCCCCAATTATTTCCTGAAAATAATACTTGGCAAGAATAAAACAACAATTATTAAAGGTGATCCCTCCCAAAGTCGTTAACCAAAAAAAAAAATGTCTCCACATGCCAATAAAATCTTTTTGATTGTTACCGATTGCACATATGCCATAAGTTCACTACTTTTAATCAAGGACATTTTTTGTTGCTTTATATTGATATATACGAAATGAGTTATACATTACATAGAATTTTTTTATTAGTAATTTATTCTTTAGAAAAAAACACCTTTATAATTTTGCATACTGTAAGATGGCATTTAATGTAAATTCATCTAAATTAGTTCTTTATAGCTATGAGATATTTTGAACATCTGTACTTAATGGTTTAATTTTAATAGTCATCATAAAATGGTTTGAAAGCTTGTTTAATGTGTTTTTTTTTGTTTTTTTTTTTTGTTTTTTTTTTTTTTTCGTTTTGTTTTTAATTCTTTGCAGTGCTTGTGAACACCTGGATATTACAGAGTTGTTTCCCTTGTACAAAAAATTGAACTTTTTTTTTCTTTTTTTGATAACATTAATTTATATTCATTGTGTTTCAGGGCATGAATATAATTGAAAATATGGATGCCAAGGCCTTTTCAGACTACCTATTGCAATATCAAAACACCATCTGTGGTAGACATCCTATTATGGTTCTTCTTCATGTAAGTGTACTTAAACAGGTGAAAATATTTATTACCTCTGTCTCTTTATAGTTGTTACATTCAGTGTATGAAATTGATATGCAAATGTATATATTTATCTAACTCTTCTACCACTTGCAGGATATGACACAAGGTCAATTTTTTAAGTGGAGTAAAGCTGATTTGAATTCTGTTGTCTTTCTAGACTTGTTGCTAAACTAAGGCTAAAGAACCCAAGCTGCCTTGCTATTTTTTTCATAGTTGGAAGGGAAATGGATTCATCACTTTCCTGAAGGCATTAATGCAAATTGAAATGCAAATAGCCTACTCCAGGATTTGAACTCTGCTTGCCAATTCAATTTTCTATGATAATAACCATTGTACTCGGTGAACCTTCTATATGTAAATGTAACAACTATTATGGAACATTGTTTTTTTGGGGGGTTTTTTTGTTTTTTTTTTGTTGTTGTTGTTTTTACACCAAATAAATTCTCAAGAATTGAAATTCTTTTTGTCTAGAAAGTATTACATAAAAGTTTAGAGAATTTAACCACAAAACAAATTACTTACCCTCGCATCTTGTTCCCACTGTCTTCAAAGTAGGCTCTTGCCTGCTGTTTAAACCCTACTTTATAAGGGGTTCATACTAAAAGTTTATATTCATTATATTCAAATTTTCTGAACTTTTAGGTAGCAACTTATGTATTTCTGTATACATATATAATGCACAAATACTAGAAATTTTTGTCGATCTTGTCGGAAAAACAAATGTTTTTATAAGTATTCTATGAAATATTTTATTCAAGCAAGAACGCTAACAAAAATTTTCCTTGTAACATCCACTTCAGATTAAAAAAAAAAAAGATGTTGATTATTTCATTTATAAAATGTAAGGAAAAATTCATCAGTTTCTGAAAGTTCATTGTTGCATTTCACAGAAAATGTTTAAATCCTAATTATTTTGATTTTTTGAAACAATAGAAAATGTGGACTTGTTAATAAATATTGCTTCTAATATACAATCACTGCTTTTAATCATCTTCAACTGTATCAGTATGATATCTGGTATTGAAAATTTTTGTATATAAGTATATTTAAATTTTATTATGATGATTTATAAATTTAAAAAAAAAAAAAAAAAACTTTTTTTCTTTTTTTTTTTTTTTTTTTGTAAGCAAAATTTGAGTTTGAGAAGCCTACTCACAAACTTTAATAAAGAAAAAAACTAAACAAAAAATATTTACATCAAAAAGACAAAAGAACAATTAATCATTAACTATTAGCTGTGAATTTAAGAAATATAGGGTCACAGTTACACTGTCTGTGATGTTGCTGTGGTTTCAGTACCAAATAAGTTTTTATGGGGTGGAGTTGATAGCACTGTGCTTCCTGGTTTTGAATTAGAAGTTTCTCCTTCTTGACTGGTCGCCTTACTCAGGCTAAAAGTAACCTTGTCTGCTGGGAGAGAGAAGACATAGATTCATGCCTTTCCCAAGAATGTTAGTGTGAACTGAAATGCAAACTGCTTCATCTAAGATTTCTTTTTCTTTCTTTGATTTTTAGTGTGGCTTATTTAATGTCAAAGCCTTTATTTATATATATATATATATATATATATATATATATATATATATATATGTCATTGTATTATTTAATCCATAGCTTGGGGGAATAAGGAGTTCATGCCTTTCCCAAGAGTATTAGTCTAGAAGTGAACATAATAGCACAACTGGAGTTCAAACTCAGTTTCTACAATGTTAAAGTCCAGCACATTTAGCCATTATGCCACATGGACTCCTCCCACCAATCTCAGATTTGGTTGCTGGAGCCTCACCATCAGATTGAATAATGTCATAAACAGGACACACATTAGGGTAGTCCTACCTCTCTGCTGAGATGTAGTTGGTGTATTCTACAGCCCCATCCGACTAGGCCCTCTCGGATTTGAACTTGGTTTGCTAAGTCTCTGTTTTATAATTATAACCGTTGCAATAATGATAGTCTCTTCAGTATTACTTGCTTGATATCCCTCTGTGAGTTTCCCCACTACAACCCTAGATCAAAAAGAAATTTTGTGCCATGGAAACACTGACTCTCTGGTAAAGGAAAAATTCCTGGTGCAGCAGTCAGTAAAGGTTATGCTGACAATCTTCTAAGACTTGGGAAAACCCGTAACTATAGATTTCCTTAAAAAATGGTGCTATTGTAAACAGTGTTTTCTATTCCCAACTCCTTTGGCAAAATTAACTTAATCATATTACCCTCGGGTTTGTTTACACACACAGTGTCTCCGCAGTCGTCTAATTCTGTATTAAAACCAAACTATTCATCATATTTAGTTTTTGATTTAGGAAAGGGCTTATCAAACTTTTTGTTTGATGTCCCCTTGTAACTAATTTTAATTTATCACCTCCAAATGAATTAATCAAATATTTCCTTTTTTTTTTTTTTTTTTTTTTAAGTCTTGCTCAATGCCATGATGAGAGGTATTGATTTTTTTTAAATTCTTCTAGTTTTGAGATTAAAATCATTACACAATACAGGAAAGTTTATTATATATGGAATATTCAATCATATGACAAATACCTGGCAATACTGAAACTGACTTAACAAGGCATTGTATTTTAATTTTACTTTTTCATTATTTTTCTTTCTTTTTTTTAAATTTGTATTTTTATTCTTTTTTATAATAGGTTATGAAACGTCTTATAAAAAAAAAAGGATATTTCAGAATTCAGTATTTTTTATTAAAAAAAATAATCCATTTAGAATATAATAGTTTTTAAATGTTTTCTTTCATGAAAATATGATATGCGTCATTAATGATGCCAAAAAGGTTTGGATCTTTTCAGTCAGAGCCAGATCATTCATTTTAAATGACTTATGTTTTGAACAGTATGTGAACAGCACATCACAAATGGGCATTACACCCAATCAGGTATTTTGGTAGGTGTACAATATCTGGTAACTAGTCTACATGATCCAGCAATTTTTGTTGTCCTGTTAAATTCACCCCCCTGTGAACTTCTATTCTTTTATTCACTCTGCCAAAATCATATTTACCCCCAGGGGTCTGTATGAGCCACTTTAAGAAGCCTTGATTTATGGAGTAACATCTCTATTCACTGGTTTGTGATAAAGGCTCCTTCTTTATGAAAACAAATAAAGAAGACGGTTTACCCTATTATTTACCTGGAGCGAGAACAAATCAATTCATGCTTTTCCATAGGCATTAGCATAAAGTGAAACACAGTCTCATCCAGAATTTGAACTTGGGTCATTGATTCCATTTCCTATGACAATAACCATTAACTTTTGGGAGTAACACTAATTTATTGCATTGTAATGTTTATTTTTTGTGGAAACATATGAAGGTTATTGCATTGTAATGTTTATTTTTTGTGGAAACATATGAAGGTTATTTTTTGTGGAAACATATGAACAGTTCATAGGCTGACCAAGATATTCTTATGGAATGTGATGAAATGAGGTTTATTTTTTCAATATGGTCCCCTTTTGCAGTCTGTACACTTCCACTTGTATTGCAGTGCTTGGATCCCATTGGTAAAAAAAAAAAAATCAATAGCAGAAATGAAATCATTATACAAACTTTTCAGCCCACCTTCGTACTCGATTATCCTTGTTTTTAATGTATTTTAAATGCTTTTTTTTTTTTTTCCCCCCTCCAGGCAATCGAGAGCATACGAGGCTCCAGTGGTAATAATATGAAAATGAAATTTATAAAGTATGCCCAATCCAGTCAGGTAAAGAGTATGAGAGATTCATCTGTTAGTTATGCATCAGGAGCCCTTGTCATTCAGTGACGCTGATTCGTCCGTTATGTTTTCTCATACATTCTGCACTTTTTCTTTTTTTTTTTTCTTTTTGGTATAATTTTCTTTTTTTTTTTCTTTTTTTTCTTTTGTTTTTATTTCTATTTCTTTCCAACCTCTATTCCCAGTAGTCCAGGTTAAGTGTGTTAAGGGTGACCTGAAACCAAATATTTTTAGACCATATTTTCCCCAATGCAGTTCTCATTGGAGAATGAGAAAAGTTCTGGTCAACAAGCCAAATTGGATCACAATTGAATCTTAGTTGACTTCTGGTTATATAATAACTGTTATGACTGCTAAAACTAGCTTCTGCTCAATTACTAAGAATTATCTCTGGTCTCCACCAAATCAATTTGGTTAAATGGCCTGGCTGGTTTACCAAAACTTTTCTCATTCTCCAGTGATGCTTGCATTGGAAAAATAAGGCCTAAATCAGTTTGGTTTTGGGCTACTCTAACCATGCTTTAAACTTGAACTCTATATAATGGTATAAAATAACCAACTGCTATTTTTTTTCTTTCCTTTTTATATTAGTGACTCAACTCACGAGAAGAACCTTGTTATATAAACATCAGGACAAGAATCTATAGTAATAAGCATTTCTTTTTGTTTTTGATATTGTTCAGTTTCTTTGTCTCTATAATTAATTTATAATTTTCAACTGTAACTTTCAACATTTTACTTTAAAAAAACAGGTATGTATGTATCTACCCAACTCTTCTATGATGAAAGGTCAATTTTTAAGCAGAGTACAGCTGGTTTGAATTTAGAGTTTACCTTTTCTAACAAAGAGTTTAGTCTGCCCTATTATTTACCCATAGCTGGGGAGAGAAGAGAAGCTACACACAAACAGCCTTGTCTAGGATTTGAAGTTAGCTTACCAAGTTCATTTCCTAAGACAATAACGTTACACCATATGAATCTCTTCCAAGTATGTAGAATTCTTTAACAGATTGGGTTTCTGTAATACATAACTCTAACCATTCTTATTCAAGACATCTCTCAAATACTTTTACTATGTTTAAGGATTCAAACGGTAAAAAATTTAAGTATAATTGTAATAAATATAATGAATGTTCATTTATTAAGTTGTTAATTTTATAATCATTAATTAGGCAATGTAGAAGGATATGAAAAAGTCTTTAATAGTCAATATCAATTTCATAAGTTAAATTCTCTAAAATCTGTAAATTTTGATTAAATAACTATTCAATTCTTCTAAGTTACAATATTCTTTAAATATACTTTGGCCCAGCGGTTAGAGTGTTCGCCAATGGCCCGGGAGACCTGGGTTCAATCCCAGGTCGAGTCATACCAAAGACTTTAAAAATGGAACTTGATACCACCTTGCTTGACACTCAGCATTATAAGGTACGGTTCAAGGGTAAAGTGGAGCAATCCAGGGAATGGAGTAGCGCCCTCCCCTACACCTTGGTGTAGTAGCTATCGAAAAGGGAGCCTTTGGGTCACCCTCGACTATGGACTATCTCTCACAATAGTCCTATAACATGGTTTGATTGTGAGGAGCACTACTTGTGTAGCATGTCTTGGGCAAGAATAGCCTAGCAGCACTTATCCCTCTTCAGCGAATCTCGCATCATATAATGGTTAACATGCTAGACTAACAAACCATTGTGAGTTCAGTTCTTCTGACCCTCTCAAGTTAAGCTTAGTAAATGACTACTTTACTTATAGAATACAAATATTTGTATATTGGTTACTTTACTGGTCTCACCACAGGCATGAGAATGTTTATGGTAACACAAGGTATTACTTGACAGCACTCAAATTGAAAAGAAATATAATTTGGTAAACTAAACTACTATTACCTCTCACCTTTCATTATAACTTTTCATACTTCAATCTTTTCCACTTCCATCTTCTTGCCCAGTTGGCTGAGGCTGTAGAATACACTGTGACTGCACCTCTGCAGAGGGGGTAAGACCCCCCCCCCAAACGAGTGTCCTAGATATGACACTAAACAATCTGACAGTGAGGTTCCAATGATGCTGGAGCTTTGGGGAATGTACAGCACTCCTTCATTGCCGTCTGGAGTGGTAGCACCTGATAGAGCCCTATCTATGGGTTAAATAAAACTAAACTGCATACTTTATGCTAAACTGAATTGTTTGAAATAGAACTGTTTTGACATTTTACTGTGTGTAAACAAAATCTGTACTTATACTAAACTGAATTGTTTGAATTAGAACTGTTTGACTAAACTGTACTTATGCTAAACTGAATTGTTTGAAATAAAACTGATTATTTGTATAAAAATGGATTTGGCATTAAATAACCTACAAAGGTTGATATGCCATGAAACCCAACCAACCAACTTCCATCTTCTCCATTATGTTTTGGCTTGTCCTTTCTCTTTTTCAGTTTCTCTTTCTTTCTAACTTGTTTACTTGATTGATTTAAAAGGACTTCAGTCAACCAATGCTCCTACATTTCCAACTCTCCAATACAACTGATGCCACTTGAACTTATAAGACAAGCAGAAGTATACATCTTATATATAAATAATACATTTATAGAATTAAGTTGTTTGGAAAATAATGGCCAATATAATTTACAACTTTAAATGTAAAATCAGCCATGATTTCAATTTGTGAATGTAGACTTTAGAATCTCAATATTGTAAAATAATATACAGGCTTAAGAATTACAACCATTTATTTCCATTTCTGTTTGATATAAATGATACCTCATCTTATCAATTCAAAAAATATTTCCATAGTCCAACTTTTTTTTTTTTTTTTTTTTTTTTTTTTTTTTTTAACTGTTTGAGCTTTCTGTGCTTTTTGTAATTCCTTGTTACCATAACAGCACAATTTCTCATCACTCTATAGAGACCAAATTTTGTGACTGATAAATACATATAAAACACTATGTGACTAAATATATAAGTAGATTTCTTTTCCTCTTCCTCCTAAATTTGTAGATGGAGAAAAATAGTCCAGATTAAAAAAAGGATGGTAAGGATAACCTGAAGTCAAACTTTTATAGACCTTATTTTTCTGATGCAGATATCATGAGGGAACAAGAAAAGTTTTAGTTATCAGGCCAGGGTTTGGTCCATTTATCAAAACTTTATCTCCTTCTCTCTAATAATACCAGCATCTGAAAAATAAGATCTCTATGTAAGTTTGGCTTCCATTTACTCTTTTAATCTGGACTGACTTTCAGTTATTACCCCTTTCATTCATTTAAAATTCTTTTATCTGTTTTTTTTTTTTTTTTGTTTTTTTTTATTAAGTGCACTTAATTTTAAGCATCAACTTTTTTTTTTCAAAAGCATGGCAAGCCCTTTACATTAATGAGGAAAGGGGGGAAAAGTATGATCTGATTTTTAAATCATTGCACAGTTTGTTTTTTTTAAATTTTTCACAATATTCAGAAATTACACATTTTTAAATGTTTCCAAGTATAATTTTTTTTAGAAAAAAAAAAAAAATTATCATTTTGGTTTAGGAGAAACAAAAATTTTATTTTTAGTTTCCCTGGTGGGTAAAGTATAGTTACTCAATTTCAGAATTCTTTACTCACCAACTCCTCCATTTAAGTGCTTTATTGCTTAATGTCTTGAATATGTTTATGGATGAAAACTGCCATTTTTTTAACTCATTTTAGTCAGTTATTTAAATGTTCCAAAAACTGTCCAAAATGAAGTAACATTTGAATATTCACCCATTTCTTAAACTATTGCCTAAAATATATCCAAAAAAAATATTAGTCAAGGCTCTATTAAATTTGGTTTAAAATATACAGTAATATGATGTTAAATAAAATACTAAAACCTTCATATACTCACTCATGCCCTAACTTTTCTTTTCTTTTTGTTTTTTCTTTGTGAAGTGCACTTATGTTGATTCAAACAGCAAGTGACTTTTCTTTAATAAAACTTACAAGCCTTCAAAAAAAAAAAAAAAAAAAAAGGAAAAAAATTGTAATCCAAATAATTCAAACATTAATAACCAAAACAAGGTTCCTCTGTGCAGGTATTTGTCGCACTAACAAGGTACATGTTTTTTCTTCTGCCTCATTCTCCTAATCTCTAGCCAAAAAAAAAAAGAGGCAGTTGGATTTTTATAATAACATTAAATGAGTATACACACATACACCGATTCTAGGTAAATTCATTGTCAGTAAATTTATCGTATCGTTAATTGCTCTTATAATATAGAGCTGCCCTAACCCTTTAGGTCCTTTTTATTAACTTCTTAAAAGCATTGATTAAATTCTAATTTTAGCCACAAATAATTTACCTGCAATAAATTTACCATACAATGAATTTACCAAACACAACTTACACTTTGACCTAACCTTTTTGAAAAAAAAAAAAAAACTTCCTTTACTTTTTAAAATTTCTTTTGATTTATATTTTCTGCTATTTATTTTATATTTTTTGTTATATATAAACTATTTTAATGTCTTACAAATTATTTGGCTTCATTTTGTAGTTTGGCTTATCTTAAAACCTTTTTTCTTTTTGAAAGAAAAAAAAGCAACAAGGACCCTGGCAGTTGTCTCTGCCAGTGGAGACAACTTGTCTTTTATTTTTGTTGTCTAGTTGTTGTATTTTTTTTTTCCAATTTTGTTGGGGTCAAAAATTGAATGGGCTGGAAAAAAAACAAAAAAAACTGCCAACCTCATTTTGGCAGTCAGTATGTAATCTCACCAGAATAAAACCTCTTTTTTTTTCTTTTTTTTAAGCCAACACCTGGATTTGTCTTTTTTTTCCCTACTACTTCATCTGCCTAAGTGACATCTGCAACTGACAATATATTAAATTTATGGTCAAGTTCTACCGAAAGCACACATTTCCACAAGATCACCAAAGTTAAACCTTTTGCTGGTAGATAAATGACAAAAATGTTGCTCTGGCTGCAAAACGGTTAAACATCAAGGAGTTTGCTCAGTATTCAGATGGATGACTACTACTTAGTAGATTCTTTAAGCAGTTTAAGGCTTATGTACCAAATAAGCAAAGCTTAGTAAATAACTGGTAAGATTATTAGAACACTCACTAAACTTGAGTACATATCTTGCAGGCAATGGTACTTTTGGCAAATCATACCCAACTAAATTCACCCAGGAATTTTTTCTTTTTAGTAAAACAATATACTGCGTATAATTTGGCCAACAGCTCAAACTGGCTACCTTTCACCCAGGTTTACCTCAACAAGATGGAAGATCTGTCAGATGGATGAAGCCCATTGTCAACTTGCATCAAAGCTTAAACTGAACCCGTGTTACCTCTTACTCTACTTAAATCCAATCCCCCCCACACACACACTTAACTTGAGGAAACATCATCCCTTGAGATGTAGAGCAAAAAAGATTAGTTATTACACACAGATGTTCTTGGACTAGTATCCTTATCTTCATTGTTATAGCCAAAATATTTTAACCATTTCATTTTCCAGCTTTTTAGATGTCTGTTGCAGTTGGTAAACTTGATATTTTAAACTGAACTCTTTTATCCAATTCACTGGGATTTGATTGTCTACATTCTACTATTCATGCTTAAAGAATATTTTGTATCTTTCTAAGAAAAAAAATTAACCAAGAAGAAATTAACTGATTCAATATATCTTCTAAGCAGGGACAGTAGAAAAAGAAATTTACCTCTGGTTTAAAATTCCCAGACTACAATAGAAAGCTGAAACTCCTTTTTAATTTTAGTTATAGGTTCTGAGATTAATTGTTACTGTGTTGTAAGTAATGCTGTTATAACTGGTTAAAAAAACTAATTTTGTAAGATTGACATTGAAATGATTTAAAAACAAAAAACTGAACTCAATTCCATAAATTAATGATGTATTTATATTTACACATACTCCCAGTTTTTTTTGCTATTGTATCTCAAAGAGAAATACCAACTTAAAAATCCTTTTTTTTTTTCCTGCATTGTTTTGAACTGTTATATAGCAAAAATTGTTTTGCGACTTCATAATGATGGTTTGCTTTTCTTGGCCATTTGCCATGTAAAATTTACCAAGGAAAATGATGGGTACAGAGAAACATTTTAATTTTTAAAAAATTACAAATGGGTTAGATGAGTACCACTACGTGCCTGAGTCAAAAACAATTATGGGACATGAAAGGACTCATCACAATTGATTTCCTTGGAGAAAAAAATACTAAACAGTACTTTTGGCCAAAATTCACTTTTTATATAAAAACTTTCTTCTGTGCTCAATATCTAAGATTAAGATGCCATAAAATTGAATACTAATTAGATAAAAGCCTTTATTATTTAAGTGTTTAAAATCATACAATTGTTACGAGCCTTTTTAGCATGACTGCTAATTTCACAATGGAAAAATTGCTTGACAAGCCTCTGGCAATACTGCCAAAACATGATAGATAAAGGCCCTTAGTAAAATGTGTACATGTTTTGGAAAATCTTATGTTTCTATAACTTTTATAGCAGTTGTTGACTTGGGCCTTTTTGTTGCAGTGTTATCCATAATTCAAGTAGATGTTATATTGATCACAGAAAAGATTGAATATTTCTGAATAAGATCAATAACAACTTGAACCAGCACCAATGTAAAAGATCTGAATCCTTTGTAGCCAAAGATTAAAAACAAATGTATGAAATTAATCCCTGAATCCCCAGAAGTTACTTGTATAATTTCTTGCAAGGAAAGAAAAACGAAAACACATTTTCATTTCTTTGATGTATAAAAAGAATATTTAATACAAAATTAAAGAGATCACAAGATGGAAGACTTTAAAAAAAAAAAAAAAAATGATTGAAGATGGTTGGCTGGTTGTGTAATAAATGACAGCTTCCTTTTATTGTTCTTCACTTCTCAGGTTGGTCAATTCCAATCTCATTGATGATAATTTCTCACCTAAATTTCCCAAAACTTCTGGAGAAAAGAAAAAAGAAATTTTATATATAATTTCTAAAAGTTACTTTAATGCAATCAGTTATGTATTTCTTTACAATATGTTAGTTTTATTATTAGGTATGTATGGGCATTTACAATTAAACTATATGCCCAATAATCATGGTATTTTATTTTTAATCTTATAAATTTTCCACAAAGTTATCAATATAAAAGAAACTTTTTACCACTCTAAAAATATGTATAAAAAACAAAAAGAACATTTGACTGACACTTCAGAACTTATGGTCAGGCAGACAAAATCTTTGAGGTTACTCATTACCCTCTTGATTATTAACCAAGAACATTTGATTTAAGACTTGAGTGTTGGTCCAGGTGCTTACTTAAACACTATCTTCCCTAGTATTAGTGGTGTGTTTGTCACAAGGTATCAGAAAGTGGAAATGCCTTTAATTTGCCATAATCACCCTATAAATTGACAGTTTACCACTAAGATGGGCAGTGATGTTCAATATATGTAATAATTAAAAAAATTGTGATGGCTATACTTGGTTACTCAGTTTCATTTGAATAAGATCTCTAATAAATTATTATATGTACTCTTGTAGTGTTCTTCCTCTATAAATTGTAACTATTTTCGTTAGCTGATTATCTCCCTTTCATTTGTTTCATGTTTTCGATAATACATCTAATTTATGTAAATCGTTTCCTTGTTTGAATACTAGAAATAACTAATTATTTGGATTTCCATTTCAAATCTGAATATGACGGCATCTTAACTGAATCCCCCCCCCGACTTTCTTCTCTCACAGCAGAACAAGACTTTAAAAAAAAAAAAAAAAAAAAATCCTATTTTAAACAAAAAAAACATGGAGATAATTTTTGATCTACAATCCCAGCTGAAAGAATTGAAAATGCATTGACCTGTAGAATCACTAAGGAAAAACTTTGAAACCGTTCAACCTCTTGGGCTTTGTTCCTCAATAACAAATGTATAACATCTAACTTGATCAATGAAAATAAAGTTTTCTTCTGAACACTTAGTTTTTTGGAAGAAAGAAAAAAAAGTCAAGATTTAAAGGAAATGGTTACTCTGGGTCAGGGATGTTAAACTGATTTAAATTTTCCAAGGTACACTTAAGGACAGAACTGGTCTATCAAGACTGTAGTTTCTTTTTTTTTTTTCTCAGCCAAATGTTTGACAGGGGAAAAATATATATCACTGAACAAGTGGTTATCAAACTAGTTGACCAGACCATTATTTGTGAGTTCAACCCTCTTCTCACTGAGTGCTTCATACTTCTGAACTAAGCTATGTAAATAACTAGAGTTAACTGATTCTAAAGATCATAATACCAAGTGAATTTTCTTAAAAAAAAAAAGTACCCTAAATACTAGAGGATTATCTGCTATCCTGGACTTTTTACTCAGATTGCCTCTCACAGAGTACAACCTCATAATATTAGGATAAAATTTAAGTCTCAGCAGGTCACATGATATAAGAGTATATACAGGAACTAAACTAACCTTCTTCAAGCTCTGGATGAGCCTCAATCTGTTTAACAATGTGAATTGTTTTCTCTAAAGGTGTCCAGCTAACAGACTCAGCCCACTCCTCTTGAAGCTGGAGTTCTTCATTTTCCTAAGGGGAAAAAAAATTAATTCATTGGTTAAAAAAAAAAAAAAAAAAAAAAATCAGTCAACACTAAAATGTTGACATAAGAACTTACCAAAAATCTTAAGAGATTGATGTTACCCTTATTCATGACTCATTTTTCGTTTTTGAAACAAGAATTTCCTACATGAATGACAAACTTGAAATCAAGATGTACATAAGGGAAAGTACTGTAATTAGTGTATAACATACACTATTAACTTCAGACTATGAAATTCTGTGAAAAAAAAATTCTCATAACTTGCTCTTTAGAATTTGTAGCAGCTAAATTTAACATTTGTTAAACTTTTTATTGGTTCATATTAACTAAAAATAAGAAATTATAGTTTGCATTATGTCTTAAAACACATTCACACAAAAAAATGCAACAAGCTTGCACCAAAGATAAGGAGGAAAAACAAAATCATAAACATTAGCTTGGACTACTGGTATGTCTCACTTTGTCATCCCAGACAAATTATAACAATTTATGTGGCTAGAAAAAAGTTACATCTCTAATGGGGGTGGGGATCCTAATACATATAAATACAGTATAGAGAAATTCAGATGTACATCCCTTTTTTCTCTTGCATTTTTGATTTGATGAAATTAAAATCCTAAAGAAATGTAGCTGTGGACTTCATTTTTTTTTTACCATTTAGAAAAGCCAGGCTTACAACCTGACTGAATAAAAAAAAAATTTCTTAAAATGTTTCTAACTTTTTAAATTTGTTTTGAAAACAATCAACCCACCACCACCAAAACTTTAGTATATATGCATGCGTATGTGTGTGTATATATATATATATATATATATATATATATATACACACACACACACACACACTAATTATTTGTTTATAAGATACTTTTTTTTCTTCTTCACATGTGAATGCCCTAAATACTATGTAAATTGTGTTTTAAGACTATGTAAACTAAAAAGATTTTAAAATCAGGAACTGATAAAACGTTGAAAAATTTCTAAATCTAGCCGCAAATTCTGGAAGGTCAGTATATATCATACACAAAATTAAGGCACACACTTTAATGAAGCTGTAATTTTATTTTTTTTCCAGGCAAGGTTTCATTAAGTCTATTATACATTTATTATAAGCCACTCTTGTTTTGTTTTTGGTGTCTCAGTGTAGGATTATGAACTTTGGACAATTCTTAGACAATTTCAATCCTATAGAGAGACATCAAATTCAAGAATTGGAGGGATTTATAAAAACTTTTTTATAAGTATAGTAAACTGCGGTTATATCTAAAAACAAAAAAACAACAAAAAAAAAAAACAATTGTTTATAAAGTAACCACTTATGTCAAGGACATATGGTCGTCATCTAGGAATGGGCAAGTTCTTTTGTCACAGCTGGGCCTGGCAATACAGGTAAGATCTCTGGCCGGAAATAATTATTGGAGATTATTCCGGAGACTCCCTCAGGCAGCACTAAAAAGTCTTAGTTCAATGGATGAACATTTATATTTCTTGGTTTCCAACCTTTAAAAAAAAGGGGGGGGGCAAAGGCTTTTTTCCCTCTCAGATGTCAGAAAAAAATCTCTTAATCTTACCTACCTCCCATCACGAAAACTATCAAAGTTAGACGAGCCAAACGTGCAGGACACTGCTGGAAAAGCAGGGACGAGCTCATAAAAGATGTTCTCCTATGGACCACCGCACACGGTCGAGCTAAAGCAGGGTGACCAGCTCGAACCTACATACAGCAGCTCTGAGAGGACACGGGATATAGCCCTGAGGACCTGCCAGAAGCGATGAACGAAAGGGAGGAGTAGCGAGAGAGGGTCAGTGGTATCTGTGCTGGTGGCACGACATGATGAAAAGTAAAACATATTTTTCTACTTCAATTCGTGCGGTAGTCTTTGTTCAAATTCCTGTAAAAAGTCACACGATAAAAAATGAATCTTAAACCAAGAGTTCATTTGATAAATGCCTTAAGACTCACTTGAATTAAAAACATTTAAAAATTTTAATTCCAACCTGCCACAATAAATTGACTTTTTTCCAGCAATTATAACTGGTTATGATTTGTTCAAGGTCTCTAGAATTTTGCGAAAATTTGGTCAATTATGTGAAAGTTTTAAAGCTCAAGAGCCCATTTTATCTCACAATAAGCAATAAACTAGTGTTCAAGTTATTTATACACATTTCACTTATTGTTCTAAGCATGCATTCTCATTTTTCAATGAATTTTTAATATGAATAAAATACTTAATTATTAAACTCCATTAAGTTTCAAACCGTAAAAAAATCGTTAAATTTATTAATAAGTCTTTGTTTGGTGCTAGTTTAGAATAGCTGAAGAAAATTTCCGGGCCCCAGCCCCGTAATGATACACCCCCACCACAAAAAAAAAAAAAAACGCTAAACAAGTAATATTTACATCCACCATTCAGAGTTTGTTTTTTGTTTTTTTTTAATTAAAAAGTTGTACCAAAACATATCTTAACTCAACATTATTTGTTGGAGGGAATGAAAGACGAGAGAAACATGGCCTCAAGGTGAATTTTAGCGAATTGAAGATATACTTTGGGATTCAATTGTGCAATTTTTTTTTTTTAAACGAAACAAATACCTGAAATGTATTATTTGAATGGTAAAAGTATTATCATTATCAATATTACCGCGGAAATTTTCTGATAGTTATTCTATATACGTACTTTATTTACTTTTCAAATGATCCCACACACTATTTAAAAAAAAAAAAAAAAAAAAAAAAAAAAAAGTGGGAGCTAAAAATTATTTTGACAAACTTAAGAAATTTGAGGTTAGCATTATTAAAAACGTTACATTTTAAGAAAGAAGCTAAGAAATAAAATCATTGTCTAAGTTTCAGAATAAGAACCCAACTTCTTGAATATACAAACCCAATTGAAACCTTCTCTTAAAACTTAATAATATAACTTTAAAACAAAAATAATCCAATAGGCATTGAGGAGGGGAGGGGAAAAAAGTCACATTTTTTTAGAGGAGGTGGGGGAGGGTGCACATTCCAAGACTGCACCAAAACTATCTTTAAGTGTTTTACGACTGAAAATATATATTCCCCTTGCATATAAATAGGTTCAAAGATAATAAATTAGAGAACTCACTTCTCGAAGTCTCTCAATTTCTCTTATCAAAATTTGGATAGCATGAACGGTTGTGTTGTAGGTATTTTGGAGTTGTACCAATTCCCTAATGTTTTGGTCAATATCGTCGGCCATTGTTGTTTTGGTTATGCAAAGCGCGCGCCACTTACGAACTTGAAAACAACAACAATTAGTCGCTTGAATAAATTATACCACGTGGATAGCGGTGATTTTTTTTTTTTTTTCAAAATAAAAGAAAGATTGTGCAACTGTTCGATGTGTAAGACTACAAATAAAATAACTTTCAGTTATTTTATTGTAATATTAAAATATTAGAAATAAAAACTCACAATTGCTACAAATAAATAATTTGCATTTTTTAATCCCAGGACCGCTTACGTCCTCTACAAAAAAAAACGTTAGTGTGATACTATTGCCAAATAAATTTGTAGCAGCAGCACATACATATCGTCTCTTCGAGCCTGAGTTTCTGTATTTGCTGCAAGATTATTAATATACGTACAATTACCACGTATTCTCTTTAAACCAAGAAAACTCTTATTTAAAAATTAGAAGAGTCGCCCCCTTTTCTATCTAGCGGTCAGTCTATTATTTGTGTAAATACGTGGTAGTTTAAACTGACAACGACAACAGGCAATGTGAACCACCCAGCAGCCTTGTATCTACGAAGGCAAATACCCCCTCAGCATTCGCTTAGTGCCAGAGGAAGCCTTCCTTCTACCCTATGCAGTAGCTTCCCCCTCATCTAAAAGGGGTAAGTGTTGGGCTTATTGCTCGGTGCCTGAGGCGCCCTTGAAAGAGGCTTGCTTCCTGCGAGGCAATCTCACATTAAACCGACCTTGTGGAGACCCGAAAAAATACCTACCTGCGTGAGCAGATATGATACAAGGTCGGATTATTGTGGGACTCCTTTACACACACAACCGCGAGTGGGGGCAAAATCACCTTCTCCCACCCCCGTTTCTGTAATTGTTGGGGAAATGGTTCTCCAGGAACTGAATATCTAGATTCCGGTTACGAATGGGCTGAAACCTTCAGCTTCTATGAAATTGTTGGTGCTACCTCCTTATGGAGTTAATTGGAATATTTATTTAAAAGATTTAGGCAGTGAAGGATTTGACCATTAGATTGAAAGTGGGTTTTAAACCTAGGGGCCAAAAGAGTGGGGTCGAGACCAAAATAAGGAAGGGACGTACTTTTTGAATTTCTAGAATATTACAATTTCCATTATCTTATAAATGATGCTTGTGCAGAATAGCCCACTCATGAAAATTTCCATTAATTCTGCAGTAATGTGTGTGTTACTTTCACCATCCATATAAGAATAAATTTCATTCATTTGCTTAATTATTTCATTTTCATTTTATTTATTTACTGGACAATCAAATCACAAAATTATGTCAACATCTGTAATTTTTCTTTTTAGATTTTATTTCCCTCAACAATTGGAAAGGTGTTCACCTATATATAATTTTTTTAACTTATGTGATCTGAAAAAAGAAAATGAAAAAATTAGTGAAACTTGCTTTTAACTGTATTTTTATTTATTTATAAGTAAGTAAAGTTGGTAACCATAGTCGAGGGCAACCCAAAGGCTCCTTTTTTTCATTAGCTACTACAATGAGGTGTAAGGAAGGGTGCAACTTCTTTCCTTGGATTGCTCCACTTTAACCCTGATTCGTATCTTTTAATGCTGGGTGTGAAGCAAGGTGGTATCAAGTATCATTTTTTTTTTTTTTTTTTTTTTTTTAAGTCTTTGATCTGACTTGACCTGGGATTGAACCCCGGTCCCAGGCCATTTGTGAACTCTACCCACATTACCGCAAAATTAACAAAAATTTTAATGGTTGGTTCATTCTGGATAAGTAACTTCTAAATTAAACTTTTTTTTTTAAGGGGAGTAAGAGCAAGAAAAAAAAAACTCACAAAAACCAGACACCCTAGTCCAGCAAGAGCTGAGTACTGGACAGGAAGACAAAAGCTGTGTAAATGAATAATTTCAAACAATCCATATGTTAAAAAGTGCTAGTGTCCTCAAAAATCACTTAAATAGACAGATCCGCGTATTTGATTGGTTGTTGCAAACAACCAATCAGATGTGTGGATGAGTGGTTAATAATCATTCAAATAAATAAAAAGCCAATTCAATTTCCGTTTTTTTTTTTTTTCCTTACGTTGTGTGAACAGTAGGGTGTATCAGAGACTGATCATCTCTGATAGGGTCTGCAGGGGGAGGGGAGTATGATGTTGGAAGACCCGAAACTCTCCAAGGAATCAAGTAAAACATCACTAATGACACCCTCTGGCGCTAAATGTATTAAGGTGTATATTTAAAGTAAAGTAGACTTCAGAAGGAAAAATATAAACATTTTGAGAAGTATTGCTTTTCATACTGCTGAACCAACACCAAGTTGTAATGCAACAGTGACGTCCTGATAAATACAATTTTAGTCTTGTCATTTATTTACTTTAGAACAAGGCCAGTAGTATGGAGTACTAATAATGATCAGCTAGACTATTCATTTATTTACACTATATGAACGAGGGGACTAAAAGTTCCTAGTCAATAATTCTGAATGTTCCCAACAAATTATTGTGTGTGTGTTGTTTTTTTTGGGGTGGGGGGTAATGCTAAACTGATCTCCTTTTTGTTTCTGGTGGTTGTTTTATTTATTTATATTTTATCAAAAGACTAATTTTTAACTGGAATTTTGAGATTAAATGAAAATAAAATACAGGCTTTACCTTCTTTTCTTTTCATCTTTTTTAGTTATAAGAATCTCTAGTTGCCACCAAGCTCAAATTTCAAATTAATATCAATTAAAGAAATTTTGAAGGATAACATTTGCGATGTAAAAGAAATTTTAGAGAGAATAAACAATGAAATGTAAAGAATTTAGAGTAAAATTTGATATGAAGAGAATGACACTAAAGCCAAATTTAGCATTAGACTAGGTAATGTTTTTAGGGGGCTTTAATGTGCAATATTAAACAGTAAGTTCAAACAGTAAGTTCCACAGCTTTCTAGTTCGGATACTGATTCAAAAAGATAATACAGACACTAAGTTTTTAAAAAGGAATTTTATACAAAAGAAACAAGAAAGAAAAGGATAGAAAAGATAAAGTGTTGTAAATTTTAGTGCAATTTGTGGGAACTTATCTGAGAGGGTGTCCAGGAAACAAAATCTTTTGAATTTGAGTATTTTTCTTTTTCTTTTTAGTTTTATCAAAATGTTTCAGTTTTCATTTAATTTTGAGTCTTCTTTTAAGTTCTTTTCAGCAGAATTCTTGGTTGAATTTTCTTTCAGTTGTTTAACTTGGTAGAATTTCAGTAGTCAACTTTCGTTTAATTTTACTTTTATTTCTTGGGAAGCTTCTTGCCTTTACAGTTTGAAATATTTATCGGCTATTCAAGAAGCAAGTGAAGAAACCCTTCTGCTGGCTAATTTCTTGTGCCTTTACAGTTGGTCCCCAAATTCATACTGAGGGTCCCAATAGTAGTTCTCGACAAAAAGAGGAGGTAGCTTTTTGGTGACGTATAGTCTGAGATTACTTCTCTCTTTTCCACTCTGGCCAAATTAAGTGCTGCACATGGTTGGTTTGATTTTTTCTTAGAAATAAATTTTTATACAATTAAAAGGTGAATTGATTTAAATTTTATCTGAAATCGTCACAGTTATTGTATATTTTGGTGAAATAAAATTGTCTCTGACTTTGAAAGTACTATCAAAGTTTGTAGTCCTATTTACCACATTTGGGGGGGGAGGGATCAAAGTGTTGTATCTGTTTTCTTTTGTCAACAAAACATACCACTAACATTTTATTAGGATATTGAGTACCTTTTGCATGGGGTGTTTGGGTGAGAAAATCACAGAAAGATTGAAAATTACCTTGTTACAATTAAGATTTTGCTGTAAACCTTTTTTTAAAAAAAATCTAAGATTATTTAAAATCTATTAATATCATTTAAAAAGCTTTAAGATTATATAATTAAAAATTTGTGAAAAGTAATTTTTATTCATTTCTTTTACTTATTTATAAAAAAAGATTGTACATGAAAGTAAAATTATGAAAGGAAATTAAAAACCTTTTAAAACTTGTGTTTCAATTAAGGTGTAACATACATATAAACGAGAGTCCCCATAGTGTTGTGGTTAATGAGCTGGACTGCAGCCTCATAGAAAGTGAGCTTAAACTCCAGTTGTGTTATGTTAACTTTTGGACTAATACCCCTGGGAAAGGTATGGACTTTCTTATCCCCCTCAACTATGTGTTAAATAATACTACTACTGTTCCTCTACAAGGTTGGCTTTGGCATTAAATAACTCATGAAGGTTGATATGCCATTAAACCAACTAAACTAACTCATAATTAAGGTATAACATAAAAGGATCAACGTGTACTACCCCTGATCTTCCTGACTGATGTAGGTTGGAAGAAGCCTGCATTGGGGTCCCAGAAGAGCAGGTTTCATATATTTTTTAAGAATACGACTTTATGAAAATTGATTTGTAGCAGAGTATGGGCTACATATCATAAACTGGAAGGGGAGTATCATAGATTCAGGGGGCAGGCATAAAGTCTAACATACACTGTGTTGCAATTAAAATGGGCTTACAGTGTCTAGTAAAATAGCATAATGCTAAGTTTTGTTTGTTTTGGTCTTTTTCTGTTTTTTTCTTTCTATGAAAAGCTGGAAAATTCAAGAAACAAGGACTTTTGGAACCTTTGTCCACATTTACCCAACCTCTCCTCCATGAACAGAATGTGACACAAGGTCAGTTTTTAAGCAGAGTACAGCTGGTTTGAATTTAAAGTTTTCCTTCCCCTACATTAGTTGCCTTACCAAGGCTAAAAACCCAATCTGCCCTATTTACCCATAGCTGGAGAAAGAAGAAATGATTTTCTTTCCCAAGCAAATAAAATTAAAATGAAAGAAATAATATTGAAAATTTAATAATGGTTGACAATGCTTTTTCTATAAGAAATTCAAGATAATATTACTTATTGGCCTAGTGGGTAGAGTGTTCGCCAATGGTCTGGGAGACTGGGGTTAAATCCCAGGTCGAGTCATACCAAAGACTTAAAAAATGGTACTTGATACCTCCTTGCTTAACACTCAGCATTATAAGGTACGTATCAAGGGTAAAGTGGAGCAATCCAGGGAAAGAAGTAATGCCCTCCCCTACTCCTCAGTGTAGTAGCTATCGAAAAGTGAGCCTTCTGGTCACCCTCGACTGAAGGGAGACAACTTTACTTTACTTACTTATCATTGTAGACTGATGGCATAAAGAGTTTGGATGAAAAGCGAATGAAATTAATATGAAAAAAAATACAAGTAAAAAATGAATAATGGCTGACAATGGTTCAGCTGGAAATCAAAGGATGTGCCGAGACCATCCAAACTACAGCATAACTGAAATCAGCAAGAATACGGAGCAGAGTCCTGGAGATTTGGGGAGACTTGCTGTCACTCAGAAAGAAAGACCATCAGCTAATGCTAGCATGAAAACCTGCAAGGAATATGATAATAATAATAATAATAAGAAGGATATTACTAGTTCACAAGTGAATTTGAGTCTTATTGGGTGCCACATCTAAGCAAAAGACTTAGTAAATTATTTCTGTTAATGGTAGCAGAATGATTATCTCAGAAGTTGTAATTAAAATGAAAGAAATACTAGTAAAAAAATAAATGTTTGGAAATGTGTCATCTAATAATAAAATTAAAGATTATATTACTATTTGTTAGCTAATTGCTGTAAACTGATGGTCTAAGTAGTTCAGATGAAAAGCAAGTGATATTAAGATGAAAGAAATACCAGTCAAGAATGAATAATGGTTGACAATGCTTCATTTAATCAAAATTAAAGATACTATTACAACAAGTGTAAATAAAACAAATGAAATTAAGATGAAAGAAATACAAGCCAAAAATTAATAATAGTACTTCAACCTGAAAGTTTAATGTGGTGGGAAGCATTTTTTCTTTCTTTCTTACCTTTTCTTTATTTTCTTTTTTCTTTTTTCTTTTCCTTCTTCTTTTCCATTCAATAGTACAGATAGTTTTTTATATTCCAATGAAAAGACATTATCAAATTTTTTTTTTAATTAATATATCTCATTGTCTTTTATTACCATCAGTTTAAATCATGATGAAAATAATAATTGGCCCAATGTTTTGTCAATTAAACAATTCAACCAGCATTTAAAAAAAAATAAAAACTTCTATATTTTCATATGAGTTATAATTGCCTGTGTGGGAGTTAATTTATTAAATGTTTTTCTTTGTTCAGATAGACATATTAATTATACAGGCTTTGATTGTTTAGGAATAACCAGTTTACTGTGAAATAATTACTTTACACCCTCACAAAATCTCTCCCTCTCTCTCTTTCTCTCTCTCTCTCTCACACACACATACATGGAATATATATAATGATAATCTACATATAAAGCTGCTTATTCTGTCAGGAGAAGTTTTGTAACTTTTTTCTCTTAATGGCCAAATCATTTACGATGAATGACTAAATAAAAAAGGGAAAACATAACAGGCAATTTGTAAAAGGAATTAGATACTGCATAAAAGATGTGAGGTAAAAAATTGATTTTTAATTTTTTGTGTTCAAAGATAATACTGAGCATTCCTTTCCACATTTTGTAAAAAGACAATATCTATGAGATATGATGATATTCCAAATACTGTATTGTGAGTGCAGTGGGCTCTTTGCAAATTGGCCCAGGGTGTAAGTATAACAAGCCCGTCTCAAAGTAACAAAGTTGCCAGTATGGCCAAGCACAAAGTCAAAAGTCTACATAAAAGTGCTGTCTGTCCAGGTCGAGGTTTTATAAAAAAAAAATTGTGTAGCCAAAACAACTGCTTCTTGCCTTTCCACATTTTATGAGAATACAATGTCTTTGAGATTATATTATGATATTTCAAATACTGTATGATGAAGTTTCAAGCACAGCAAGTCCTTCATAGAGCAACCAAAGGTGTCAGGTAAGCAAGTCTAGCACAAAGTCGCAAACCATCTGCAGTGCCTAATGCAAAGCTAGTATTAAGAATAGAGATGAGTTATAGATAATCTATGTATATAGGAAACAAGCTTTAGAGTAAATATCTGTAAAAAACAAAATGAATATAATTTTGATAAACCCAAATATATGATATAATAATATTAGTTATGTGGTGAAAGTAATGATTCTATTTATTAATAATAGTATGTACATGCATGTGGAATCACATATTCCTACCCAATACAAATAATTTCCAAAATGATCTTGTTAAATCATAGATGGGACTCTAACATGTACTGCTACTCAAAATTAGAAGGAACCTGTGAGTAATGGCAACAAAAGGTTAATGCATATTTCCCCGAAGCTCTGGAATTGGAACCTCACCATTGGATGCAGTTTAGTTTCAGACTTAGGATACCCCTTTTTGGCAAGGTGTAACTCCACTACAGGGGATAAAGTCCATAATATAGATATATATATAAAATTTTTTTTTTTTTCTTCTACAAGAAAATAGTGTGTATGTTGGTCTTAAACAACTTACAATGCAACTTAATGATTCTAACTCCATAAAATATATATATATATATATATATATATATATATATATATATATATATATATTTTTTTTCTTCTACAAGAAAATAGTGTGTATGATGGTCTTAAACAACTTACAATGCACCTTAATGATTCTAACTCCATAAAATATATATATATATATATATATATATATATATATATTTATATTTTTTTCTTCTACAAGAAAATAGTGTGTATGTTGGTCTTAAACAACTTACAATGCACCTTAATGATTCTAACTCCATAAAATATATATATATACATATATATATATATTTTTTCTTCTTCTACAAGAAAATAGTGTGTATGTTGGTCTTAAACAACTTACAATGTACCTTAATGATTCTAACTCCATAAAATATATATATATATATATATATATATTTTTTTTTTTTTTTCTTCTTCAAGAAAATAGTGTGTATGTTGGTCTTAAACAACTTACAATGCACCTTAATGATTCTAACTCCATAAAATATATATATATATATATATTTTTTTTTCTTCTACAAGAAAATTGTGTGTATGTTGGTCTTAAACAACTTACAATGCAACTTAATGATTCTAACTCCATAAAATATATATATATATATATATTTTTTCTTCTACAAGAAAATAGTGTGTATGTTGGTGTTAAACAACTTACAATGCACCTTAATGATTCTAACTCCATAAAATATTTATATATATATATATATGTATATATATATTTTTTTTTTCTTCTACAAGAAAATAGTGTGTATGTTGGTCTTAAACAACTTACAATGCACCTTAATGATTCTAACTCCATAAAATATATATATATATATATATATTTTTTTTTTTTTTCTTCTACAAGAAAATAGTGTGTATGTTGGTCTTAAACAACTTACAATGTACCTTAATGATTCTAACTCCATAGCCTTACATCTTAAAAACCATTCTATTCCTAAATGCAAGTTTTGAAAAATTCTATTTAAAAACATCACTATAATAGCACATGAAATTGATAAGCTATGACTACAAATCCTAGAAGCCCTACATATAAAAACCAAAAAACCTAAAATCAATAGAATTGATTTTGAAAATAGCGACAATGATTTGAAATGCTTTCAGAATTTTTTTTTTTTAATATTCTGTATTTCTTGATAGTATTCTATTTCCGTTGATAACGTTCTGTTTTTTAAATTCATCAGCAACTCAGTTTTATCCAACTCAGCATTTGCATAGTTTTGTTATGTTATAAAAACAAAAAAAACAAAAAACTTTCAAAACTCTTTAAAAAAACTCTTTACACATGCAAGCAACCCCTGATGATAGCCTATGAAGGGTCTGAAAGTGCTCAGGACAATTTTGGGAAATTCATCCACCAATTCCAACCTGAAACCAAGACACTTCTCTGGAGACTCGAAAGGATGTTAATTAAATTATACAGACAAAATGTGTCTTTACTATTTAATCAAACATGCTTAAATGAATGACTGCTGTCTAACCACACACACTCACTCACACATATATATATATGTTACGTGACATTGGTATAATGGTTAGAGTGTTTGCCAATGGTCCGGGAGACTTGGGTTCAATCCCTGGTCAAGTCATACCAAAGACTCAAAAAATGGTGCTTGATGTCTTCTTGCTTATCACTCAGCATTATAAGGTACGGATCAAGGGTAAAGTAGGTCAACCCTGGGAAAGGAGTAGCAACCTCCCTACACTTTGGTGTAGTAGCTATTTAAAAAGAAGCCTTTGGGTCACCTTTGACTACAATCACCAACTTTTACTTTTATATATATATATATATATATATATATACAGATATATTTATCCATAAACAAACTGTTTCATTTTATTACAACTCTTCAATGTGGCTAGACATGCAAGATGCTTCACACTAGGATCAAAACCCAGCTGACTTTACGTCAATTGGATATCTTACCCCAGAGCCATCATCATTCTCAGCATTATTTTTACATATAGCTTATTTCATACACATTATCAGTTACCTGGAGAGCTTGATTCATGAGAAGAGCAATTGCATTTCAGCTTCTGTGGCAACCGGCAAATTTCTCCACAAGAGTGCTCAATCCACAGAGAGGAGCATATATATTGTCATCCACAGACAGACTTTTTTGTTGTATCATAACTCTTCAGTGTGGCTAGACATGTGAGATGCTTTTTTCAGCTGGGACTGAAACCTGGCTGACTTTATATCAGTTGGATATCTTACCCCAGAGCCATTGTCATTCTCAGTATTAGTCGAGAAATTTTTTACATATGCCCTGTCAGCTAGAGCCCAGTTAGCAGAGGCTGTAGAATACACTGATTGTATCTCTGCAGAGTGTTAAGACCTCCACCAAGTGTTATGGATATGGCACTAAACAATCTGATGGTGGTAATTTACTAAGCTTTTTGCTTAGATGTGGCACAAGGCCATATGAAAAGGGCACCCAATGAGACTCAAACTCACTCGTGTAGGTTTGCTAGTCGAGATTGCTAACCATTACACCACCAGAGGCGCCTCTAAACAATCTGATGGTGAGTCTCCAGTCATAGAGCTTTGGGGAATGTGGAATATTTCTTTATTGCTATTACTCCCAGGTCCACTCTGATCTGGGAGGGGTGATACCTGTTAGGGTCCTATCTATGGGTCAAATAGAACTGTCTAATCATTTACTATACTTGAAACCATTTAACTATGCAAAAAATGATTAATATTAAATTGAATTATTAGTGTGAGATAGCAATACTTGAAACCATTTAACTATGTTCAAATAGAACTATCAATTTCTATATTTACCAACCCCACCACACAGGTAGGATGTGAGACAAGGTAAATTTTAAGCTGAGTTTAATAGGTTTGAATTCAGAGTTTTCTTCTCCTAGACTGCTTGCCTAACCAAGACAAAAAACCCAGTCTGCCCTACTATTTACCCTTAGGTGGAAGGAGAATAATTGGACTCATACCTTTCCGAAGAGTATTAGTGCTATATGAAATGCAGTCTTGTCAAGGATTTGAACTTGTGTCACTGTGTCCATTTTCTACGTTAACCATAACACCACAGGCACCCGAAACTAGAACTATTAGTGTTAGTAATACTGCATGCATACAATAAATAGTGTTAGTAATACTGCATGCATACAATAAATAGTGTTAGTAATACTGCATGCATACAATAAATAGTGTTAGTAATACTGCATGCATACAATAAATAGTGTTAGTAATACTGCATGCATACAATAAATAGTGTTAGTAATACTGCATGCATACAATAAATAGTGTTAGTAATACTGCATGCATGCAATGAATTGCAATACTTGAAACCATTTAACTGTCTACAAACAAATGAGCTCTAACTCTGGCCTAGTGGGTAGAGAGTTCGCCAATCCCAGGTCGAGTCATACAAAAGACTTAAAAAATGGTACTTGATGCCTCCTTGCTTAATACTCAGCATAGGGATCAAGTTTAAAATGGAATAATCTAGAGAAAGGAGTAGCACCCTCCCCTACACCTGGGTGTAGTAGCTAATGAAAAAGAGAGCCTTTGGGTCACCTTTGACTAGGGTTACTAACTTTACTTACAAACTATTCACTTAAAAATCATATATGTATAAACAGGATTTAGCATTAAATAACTATCAAGGGTTAATTTGCCATTAAATCAAATGACTTAGCCTAACCTGTTAGCTAGAGCTGTAAAATACACAATCTCAGCAGAAGGGTAAGACCCCACCCCCAATGAGTGTCTGGGTATGATACTAAATTGCATCTTATGGTGAGGCAGCAGTTCTGAACTTTTGAGGAATGTAGAGTACCACTTCATTGCTATTACTCCCAGGCCCACTGGCCTGGAGTGGTAGTACCTGTTAGGTAGAAATAGAACTATTTAATCATTTAATATACTTGAAACCATTTAACTGTGTGTGAATGAATGAATAATGATGAATAGAAATATTAGTGTTTGATAGGAATACTTGAAACCATTTAACTGTGTGTGAATGAATGAATAATGATGAATAGAAATATTGGTGTTTGATGGGAATACTTGAAACCATTTAACTGTGTGCAAATAAATGAGCTCTGTCTTGTTTAAAAATTTTGCCAAACTATTTGCTTATAAATCATACACACACATACATATATATATATATATATATATATATATATATATATATATATATATATATTATCATCATCATCATGTTGTGCTGCTAGTACAGATTTTTCTAACTCTCCTTCTCTATCTGTCTCTATCATCCATTACTCCTAGCAGTTTTTCTGAACAAACATCCTGTGTTTGTGCAAAGCTGTTGTAGGTAAGTGATAAACAAGGAGGCATCAAGTACCATTTTTTGAGTCTTTGGTATGACTCGGCCTGGGATTGAACCCAAGTCTCCTGGGCCATTGGCAAACACTCCAACCATTATGCCAATGTCCAGTTATTGTTGTAGCTAAGTTCTTGCTGGTCTACCAACACTGGCACATTCATGTGTATATTTATAAACAGGATTTGACTTTAAATATCCTACAAGGGTTGATATGCCATAAAATACAACCAACCTATAAAACATGTATATTCAATATATATGAATAAACAGGATTTGACTTTAAATAACCTACAAGGGTTGATATGCCATAAAATACAACCAACCTATAAAACATGTATATTCAATATATATGAATAAACAGGATTTGACTTTAAATATCCCACAAGGGTTGATATGCCATAAAATACA
>OY757940.1:48025970-48058470 GCA_963585895.1 Sepioteuthis lessoniana | reverse complement strand
TGTCGGTTGGAATAGTAGAATTTGCTGACTGCATTTCTGCTGGAGGGTAAAAAAAACAATGAGTGTCTTGGATATGACTCTAAACAATTTAATGGTGAGGCTTCAGACTTGGAATTTGGGAAATGTGGAGTACCCCTTCATTACCATTACTCCCAGGTCCACTCTGACCCTGGAGCAGTAGTAGCTGTTAGGGTCCCATCTATAGGTCAAATATAACTATTTGATCATTTACTATACTTGAAACCATTTAATTGTGTACAAATGATTAATATTGAATTGAACTATTGGCACTGGATGGCATTGCTTGAAACCATTTTACTGTGTGCAAACAAATAAATGATGTTGAATAGAATTGTTGGCATTAGATAGCAATACTTGAAACCATTTAGTGTCCTGGGTATGTCATTAAAATTCATATGATGGTAAGGCTTTAGTCTTGGAGTTTTGAGAAAGGGGGAGTGCCTCTTCATTATCATTATTCTTGGGTTAACTCTGACCCATAATAATGGTATTTGTTAGGGTTCCATCTATGGGTCAAATAGAACTGTTTATAAAAATACTTTAAGTGTAAACGGAGGATTAATATCAGATTATTGATGTCTAATGTTAAATAGCAATACTTAATAAAATCATTTAACCATGTGCAAACAGATGATTGATATCAAATGGTATTAGAATTATTAGTGTTAAATAGCAATACTTGAAATCATTTAACCATGTGCAAACAATTGATATTAAATAAAATTAATATTAGAAAAATTTGAAACCATTTAACTGTGTGCAAAGAAATGATTAATATTGTTAACTGTGTACATTTGGCTTTGACTTTTACAAAGCTTTGTTTAGTAAATCTTAGTAATTTCAAAAAGACTAATGAATTATTTCTAATCTGTACTATTCCTCCTAGTCATAAATTGACAGTTCAACTGAGTTGACAATGGTTGACAATGTTTCATCTACAAATGAAAATAAATTAAAGATGCTACTAGTATAGACTGGCTCATTGGGCTAATGGGTAGCGTGTTCACCAATGGTCCAGGAGACCTGGTTTTAATCCCAGGTCACATCATATCAAAGACTTTAAAAATCGTACTTGATACCTCCTTGCTTAGCACTCAGCAATATAAGGTACATATCATGGGTAAAGTGGAGCAATCCAGGGAAAGGAGTAGCGCTCTCCCCTACACCTTGATGTAGTAGCTATTGAAAAGGGAGCCTTCTAGTTGCGCTCGACTATGGCCGCCAACTTTAGTAGTATAAAAAGCAATTTAAATTAAACATGGTGCCGAGAGAGATCAAGAATAGAGTAACGGATAAGTTTAAAAGGTTTGATTTGGGCTTCTGCGGATCAATGACTCTTTGTTGCTCAGTTGGTAGAGCAGCTGGTGTATTTGACTCAGTTTCACCAATACAAAGGGGACATGAGTTTGAGCTTCGCCAAGAGCTTATCTTTTATTATTTCTGATGTTCCTCCTTGTTGTAAACTGATGACCCAAGTGAATTATGATAAAATAGAAAGCAAAGAATTTAGATGAAAGGAAATACTCATCACTAATAACAGCTGACAATGTTTCATCTATAAATTAAAATAGATAAAAAAGATACTAATATATTTGTTAGTCATTGTCTGCATGTCTTTTATTTGATCATCAAAATATCTCCAAGAAAAACTGATAAAATCTAGACTTATAACTGAAGGCTTGTAAAAAAAAAAAGCAGTAAGTTTATACATAGTCATGTCAATGAAGACAAAGCCTTATACCTCACTACTTTAGTTCTAACTACTTCTAATGTTAACACTAATGTCTTTGGGAAAGGTATGAATCCACCTTTCCCTGAATTCTATATATGCACTGAATATAGGTATGGCTAGCATGATGGTTATCAATAAAATAAAGGATAAACAGTTAAAATTTCTGCAGAGGCTGCTTATGATAACACTAATGTCTTTGTGAAAGGCATAAACCCAACTCTCCTAGCATTCTATATATGCACTAAATTCAGGTATGGATAGCATGATGGTTACCATCCCAGTGAATTATAGACAGAATTTAAATCTCTGCTAAAGCTGCTTATATTAACACTAAAGTCCTTGGGAAAGGCATGAATACATTTTTCCCTGCATTGTATATATGTAGCAAAAAGAACCTTGTATTTTTTGTTTGGCACATAATTTAATTTGACCGTTAGGATCACCGAATCTTTTCACCCAATCAGGATGACTTGTCCTATTCAGCCCGAATCATCTTTCCTAGCAGCACCAAAAATTGAAAAGCCTGCGAAACACTCTCTTCCTCAGAAATCTTCAATAGGAACAGACATTTTATTGTCTGCTCTTCAATAGCAGCAGCAGCATCATACACTATGAGGAGAGCCATCTAGTTTATGGATCCCTTGCGTCTATTCTTCTAGACCAAGGGATCCTAGTTGAAAATAAATTAGATGATACACTATAACAACTTCCCACCTTCTTTCCTTCCTACGAGACTCTCAGCATACCAGCGTAAACCCTTTACTTCATGCTGCCATTAAACCTTCATATAAAACCTACCGACGTCTTCATTCTTCTCCACTACCTTTATAACCCATCAACATTTAGCGAGGGGATAACAACCAACATAATACCAACGCTACCAACGTAATACCAACACAACCAACGTAATACCAACGCAACCAACATAACCAACGTAAAACCAACTTAAACCTAAAAGCTAATAATGATATCTCCCATCGCTATATGTATGTATTAAATAGAAGTTGTGTATTACCAGTGTAGAAAATTGAGTCAGGTGTTTTCAAGTTCTGGCTAAAACTGATTGTGTTCATTTACTGTTAATATCCTTGGGAAAGGCATGAATCAAACTTTATTTATAATAAATGATTAACTATAACTCAGCAATTGCGATTCAGAAATGGTTGGTTGGTTGGATTTTATGGAATGCCAAATCCATTTTTATACAAATAATCAGTTCTATTTTAAACAATTCAGTTTAGCATGAGTACACAGTTTAATTGTCAAAAACATTTCTATTTCACGCTATTCAGTTTAGTCAAAAACTTCTAATTCACTCAGTTCAGTTTAGTATAAGTATAGTTTTTGTCCACACACAGTTAAATGTCAAAACAGTTCTATTTCAAGCAATCCAGTTTTGTGTACGTACTGTTTCAATGTCAAAAACAGTTTTATTTCAAACAATTCAGTTTAGCATAAGTATGCAGTTTAATTCTATTTAACCCATAGATAGGACCGTATCAAGTGCTACCACTCCGGGCCAGAGTGGATCTAGGAGTGATGGCTTGGTTTGGTTTGGCTCCATTTGTGACAACATCCCTGGCCGGCCCAACCTCTCTATATCAGCTTCCTTAAACCACTAATGGCCATTAGATCAGATTGTCTAGTGGTTTCTCTCATTTCTGATCGGGGGCATTACACATTCCTTTACACATATGCAAAACACAACCGAGAGGGTGGAGGAAAAGAACAAATGAACAAACACGAACTTGGGTCAGCTCCAAACACAAGAAGGGGGAAGTCTATGTGACACTTTTGTTCAGATCTTCGTGCATTTGCAGGCTATCACGGGCGTGTATTTTGTGCGAAACTTCCACAAAACCACTAGGAATGCTGACTCATCTCTTGACTGCCCTGCTTCCATCTTCTCACTGCCTCCTTCTGCTGACTGTGTCCTTCTCTGGACAGCTATCTCAAGCCGACTGTCCTCTTTTGCCCTCCTTTGTTAACTGCTCTCTCTGTCTTCTCTGGGACCTTCCTTCCCCCCTCCACTTCCGGTTTCATGCTCAGGCCCTTTATGTGCGTTTTGCACCAAAACAGACAAAGAGATCCTCTGAGTGGCGCCAACACAAATGGAAAAGAATGCAATGCATTGTGTCACACATGGCACACCAACCATTGAAGGTTATTTAAATCCATTTTTATACATATAAACAATTCTATTTCAAACAATCCTGTTTAGCATACAAAAACAGTTCCATTTCAAACAATTCAGTTTTGCATAAGTATGCAGTTTAAATATCAAAACAGTTCTATTTCAAGTAATTTAGTTTAGCATAAATATGCATATTAGTTCTATTTAACCCATAGATAGGACCCTATTAGATATGAACTCATAAGTGATGTATTCCTGTGGACCCCTTCGCATGGACAAGCAAAGGCAGGATGACCAGCTAGAACCTACATACAGCAACTCTGTGCCGATATGGGATGTAGCCCTGAAGACTTGCCAGAAGCAATGGACAATAGAGAAGGGTGGCGAGAGAGGCTCAGGGATATCCGTGCTGATGGCGTGATGTGATGATGATGATGAGGTGCCACCACTCCTGTCGAGTGGACCTGGGAGTGATGGCAACAAAGAGGTGCTCCACATTCCCCAAAGTCCCAGCTTCACTGGAACCTCACCATCAGATTGTTTAGTGTCATATCCAGGACATTTGTTGGGGGGTTCTTACTCATTTGCAGAGGTGCAGTCAGTGTATTCTAGAGCCCCAGCCGGGGCAATCAGAAATGGAGATTGCCCCACTGGAATTCAGGTTTTTGGGTATACATACTTCCAGGTAGCATAAATATTAGTTGAAGAAATGTTGCTTCTTTTCAAGAATAAATATAAGAACAATTACATACAATAAACAGCAACAACATGTTTTATTACCTGGGTAAGCTAATTAGAATACAGAATGAGTGAATGGAAGTATGTATGTAGAAATATCCTAATCAAATGTATGTCTATGCGAAATTCCTTGGAGATATTAAAGTTTGTGAAAGATTTACATATTTGAGAAGTGTTCTTTGGTTGTTGATTGTGTTGAATGAAATATGCTTCTCTGTTTCAGCAAGTTGATTCTGGCCCACTTATGCGGTTTATAAGACAGGTTCTTTTTATCCAGGGACCGAAAGGATCCCAACAGCAGAGAGGGAAAATATCAAGCATCCATAATGGTAGGCAACCAACAGTCTTACCAAGATGCCGACTAATCATTGATCAGCAGCACCAGTAACAACAAAGGCATGGCCTGCTTGGAGCACCAACACAATGAGGTAATGGAAGCCTACTCAACTACATCACAAAATCAACTATATTATTTGATAGCCGCTAACAACAATATGTGATAAATCTGATGCATGAACTTTGCCAACATGGTTCTTCTAAACTATAACTCTAGTATGCATCATGTCCCTGAATAAACAAACAAATGGCATCCAGAATGAATCTCTATACATCAATTAATGATACTATTTACCAACCCCTCCGCTCGGGCAGGATATGACACAAGGTCAATTTTTTAAGCGGAGTTTAACAGGTTTGAATTCAGAGTTTTTCCTTCTCCTAGACTAGTTGCATAACCAAGGCTGAAGAACCTAGTCTATCCTACTATTTACCCATAGCTGGAGGGAGAATAATTGGATTCATACCTTTCCTAAGGGTATTAGTGCTATGTGAAATGCAATCAGTCTTATCCAGGATTTGAACTCGTGTCGCTGTGTCCATTTCCTACGATGATAACGACTACACCACGGGCACCTACATCAATTAATGATAAATAAGAATAAAATCTTTCTTTTTATCTCAAACATGTTTCATCTCTATTATGTTACTTTTCCATCTTTTCCAGTTTGTGGGTAGAGGTTCCATGGCATACTAGTTCCCATGCTGGACTACGACATCATAGTAAGTTTGTTCAGATGCTTGTTGCGCTATTACATTCACTTTCAGACTATTATGAAAGGCATGAATCCCTTTATTCATTTCAGCAATGGGTTAAATAATGCTATTTCTGTTCTTTTAGGAGGAGGGCTTTGGGATTTAAGTAAAGTTGGCAACTTTTGTCAAGGGTGACCTGAAGGTTCCCTTTTCAATAGCTATTACATTAAGGTGTAGGAGAGGGTGCTACTCCATTCCCTAGATTGCTCAACTTTACCCTTGATTCATACCTTATGTATAGAAATTTATTTCTAAGAAAAAAATCAAGCTGACCACATGCGGCACTTGATTTGCCCAGAGTGGAAAAGAGAGAAGTAATCCCAGACTATACGGCACCAAAAAGCTACCTCCTCTTTTTGTCGAGAACTACTATTGGGACCCTCAGTACAAATCGGGGACTAACTGTAAAGGCGCAAGAAATTAGCCCGCAGAAAGGTTTCTTCACTTGCTTCTTGAATAGCCGATAAATATTTCAAACTGTAAAGGCAAGAAGCTTCCCAAGAAATAAAAATAAAATTAAACGAAAGTCGACTACTGAAATTCTACCAAGTTAAACAACTGACAGAAAATTCAATCAAGAATTCTGTTGAAAAGAATTTTAAAGAAGACTCAAAATTAAATGAAAACTGAAACATTTTGATAAAACTAAAAAGAAAAGAAAAATACTCAAATTCAAAAAAATTTGTTTCCTGGACACTCTCTCAGATAAGTTCCTGTAAATTGCACTAAAATTTACAACACTTTATCTTTTCTATCCTTTTCTTTCTTGTTTCTTTTGTATAAAATTCCTTTTTAAAACTTAGTGTCTGTGTTATCTTTTTGAATCAGTATCCAAACTAGAAAGCTGCAGAACTTACTGTTTGATCTTACTGTTTAATATTGCACATTAAAGAATTACCCAGTTAAATGCTAAATTTGGCTTTAGTGTCATTTCCTTCATATCAATTTTATTCTCTCTCTCTCTCTCAAATTCCTACTAATCAAATTTTACTCTAAATTCTTTACATAGCATATTTAATCCTTTCGAATTTTTTTATATAATGCTGGGTGTTAAGCAATGCTTAGGGTTTGTTTGTTCAGGGATATGTTGCGTACTAGAGTTATAGTTGAGAAGAACCATGTGGGCAAAGTTCACACACAAGATTTATCACATATTGTTGTTAGCAGCTATCAAATGATATAGTTGATTGTGTGATGTAGGCATCAAGTACCATTTTTTTTCATCTTTGGTATGACTCAACCTGGGATTGAACCCTGGTCTTCTGGACGATTGGCAAACACTCTACTCATTAATCCACAAGTTGATAGGTCATTAAACAAAGAAACCAAGAAAGTCTTTTGCAGTTTGTGCCAGTTATGGTACCCTAAGGTATTACATGTATATAAAGATATTACATGTATACAAAGTCAAGTCTCACTTGACAGTATTATAGCTCCTGCTACACACATTTATTTGAGAGCAATATGAATTACTAGGATTGGGTTTGGAGCATGGATTTTAGTAAATTTACTCATATCAGTATTTTGTAAAGACTAAAACCCCAAACCCTAACTCTTGGAAATCATATTTATCAGTAAGTCTTATAAATGTTTGCATGCTCCAGGCGAGAAACTTATGCAAAAAGTGATTAAGCATCTCACGTGGTGTAATGGTTAGTAAGCTAGATTAACAAAGTGTTGTTAATGAGTTTGAATCTCACTGGGTACCCCCATATATCTGGCCTTGCGCCACAAATAAATGTTGACTGTTTATATGTACCTTTGGTAGTGTAATGGTTAGCAAGATAGATTAACAGGCTGTTGTTAGTGAGTTCAATGCTTCTGGCCTTCTGCTAAAGCAAAGCTTAGTAAATAACTATGCGGGAAGAGGTTTTTCGCTCTCTATTTTTTTTTTTGATAAATGTAAGTTTTTTTTCTTAAATCATTTATTTACCAAACAAGTCAGACCAGGCATAATAGACTCATTTGATTACATTTTTTATTACTGCATTTTTTATGCGACAACTTTCCGTAAATATACTCTAAAGAGTTTAAAACTAAGTTCAATATCATAGTAATAACTATATAGAAAGATTGTAGCTATTATGTAAAAAAAAAAAATTAACGTCAATGTGAAAGGTTAATCGAGATGTCGAAAGGTTATGTATTGACTATAATGCAGAACGTTCCTTATAATAAACTATGAAGTAGTAGGAGGAAATGATAGCAGGAAGAGTAGAAAAATAAAGTCATTTTGGGGTCACTTCCGGTTTTCTAGCTCAGATGAATCGAAGCACTCGTTTCTAATCACCAGGCAACGAGGAGCTTCGTCTCCATTCTCACGCCCCGCTTGTAAATAATTAGACTTAGCTTTTTCCCCTCCTAACATATACTACCCCAGCTGCTTTGCTTTTCCATTCATTGACTTGCTTGTCGTCTGCTTTATTTTATTTTACTTTTTTTTACATCTCGTTTGTTTTTTTTAAAAGAGGAGAGATATGGCTTCAAGTCCTCTTTTGATGAGACTGTTGTCTGCTTCGGTAACTTTATCTCACCGGTCAGGCAAAATTATCAGGGACATTTTAAAGACAGGAGATCTGGGAATTCACGACAAGGTAAGAAGAAAAGAATTAATGTCAACTTTATTATTTTTATTTAATTTATTTATTGGGGATTTTTACCCCCCCCAATGGTCCAAATTCACCAATTTTAACCATTATTTGACTCATTTACTTGTAAGGAAGAAAAAGAAAATTCGTATCAAATTTAATTACTTAAAAGCTAATTTTAAAAAAGGAAGAAAGAAATAGGGTTCGTGAATAAAATGTTTGGTATAATATACGTATACATGAATGCTGGTGACAAATGAAATGTACTGACTTGCTTTATTTACTTACCGTACGCAATTGACGGAAATTTAAGAAACTAGGCAAAACAATCTGACAAAAATGAATCTATTTAGATTCAAAACAATATTTAGAGTCAGTTGCATTTTATTCCGGGACCACCATCCATCCATACATTGCACCAATTTCTAAATGTGAAGTTTTATACTATTTACTAACGAACAAAAGAAATTTTGAATTCTTCGAAAATTCCTTGTAATCAAAAAAAAAAAAAATTGATTTCTTTTAATATTTTCTTTTCTTCATTCATTTAAAGTTGATTTATTAACTAAAATCGAAATTCCCTGACTTTTTTTCCTGTAAATATACCTGTTAGTTTTAATTACGTATTTCGTTTTTTTTTTTTTTTTTTTTTTTTTCTATTTTGCGCGCTGAAAGTGTTCAATTTTCATACTTTTACTTTTCATAAACGAGGACTAAAAAAAAAAACAAACCTGCCAGTGTTTTATGATAATTTTTCGCTTGTATTTTCGACTGAACTATTTACGACAGATAATCTCTTTTTTCGTTCATAACGATTGATAAAGAAAAACAATAACTATATTTTTAAAGTTAGTCATCATCGTGTATTTTACACCGTGGAAAGTCGAAGAAGTGCATCAGCTGAAACAGTAATCAATCATAACTGCAAAGATGAGAATACTGATTCGAATAATTATATATATATAATTTTTTTTTCTTTTGACTGCGAAGAAAGATAATTACGACTTTCAATTTTCACTTTATTTTGAAGTATTAATATGTTTGTTTCTTTTTTTTTTTTTTAACCGATTAATTTAACATATTTTTTCACACTTTTCAAAATATAAAGTGCTTACGTCAATAAAACCGAGCAACACTGTAAGGACAATTTAAATTTTTTTTTTCACTTCATTTTGACCGATGTAGGTAGACTGGGAGGGACTAAATTCAATAATGAGCGGGGAAAAAAAGAAAATATTTCATATCGAGTCAAAAAATAAAACATACAAAAAGTTAACGGAACTTATTTATTTAGGAAAGTTAAGGGAAATTATGTCTGATTTTTACTTTTATCCTCTTCTCCTTTATACACAAATGATTAAATCTAGAATTGGTTTATTCCTAGAAAAAAAAAAGCATAATTTTACACAGGTCACAAGTTTTATGGAATTATGACGACGAAGGTGTGAAAAAAGCAACATTGATTAAATGTACGAGTTAGAATTTAATTTTTCTGTCTATTCCTTGTATCGTGTGTGTGTGTGTATATATATATATGTGTGTATATATATATATATATATATATATATATATATATATATATAATGTGTGTATGTGTCTCTATGTATGTATGTATAATTCAACTTAAATGTTAATTAGCAACGATCATCCTCACCAGAAATCCAATATTGTTAACAACTTGCTTAAATTTATCATGATACAAGAAGGCCAAATCGAGGAGATATAAATAGGAAGATTGTGTTGCGCCTATCTTCAAAGTCAGTTACTTACTTTGAAAACAGCGTATGAGGAAGAACTACTACCGGTTCCCTCTGTTTGGGGAAATATTCAACTACAAAAATTTAACAATATTTCAGCGTAACCAAATTTTTTGTCAGTGTAAATGTTATAGTGGGTGGGACACAGGGCCGGTGCTTGGGTTTGTTGGCCCCTCCAATCTACACTACGGGCCTTCTACTCTCCAACATGTCAATTTTCATAAGGTAGTATTCATAGAAAATATATGAAACCCGCCTTTCCTGGGCCTCCAAGTAGCAATGATCCGACACATACTACTCCCAGTCGGATGTAGTACGCGTTGACCCTGGTGGGACACCTAGATAATCGGATAGAGTAGCACAGAATTTTGTCAGCAAAATGAGTTAACCATTACATCATGGTTGACCCATCACCAGCTCCCCCCCTCTCTCTCCTTTTATTTGCGCATTTATTGGCTTTAATCGAAAAAAATGTTTTGAGATATTTTTTTGTATAACATTAATTCTTCTTTTTTACTTAGAATTTATTAAATTGTTTTTTGTGAATGAATGATTTTTCTTTAAATGGTTGTCTGTTTTGCAACAGGTTTGTGTATGATCATTGCTACGAATGAAAAACAAAGGTAAAAATTACATGTTCAGAATATCATTCTCAGGAAATGTCCAATGTTTTATTTTCATTAACTGTTCAAGTAAGAGTAAGTTTAAGACACTTCATTCCGTTTTTTACTGAACAATTGCATTTTAGTCCTCAAAATTATATATCGCAATTAGTCAGTCCTTATCTCTGTGGTTCAGACATAATTTTTAAATGTAAATGTTCTGTTAAAAAAAATAAAGATATTCGGTAAAACTTACTCTTTTCTGGATAATGACATAATTTTTTGTACATTCCTGCAATTGGGTATTCTGGACAAGTTGAGAGTAAAATAGTTATTACTAGAATTCTCATTGTGATTTGGAGTTAAGAGTTTGATGATTTTATTTGGTTTTCTTTTTAATGAGATATATATATATATATATATATATGTGTGTGTGTGTGTATGTGTGTATATATATATATATATATATATATATATAAGTTGGCCGACCTTAGTCAAGGTCGACCCAAAAGCTTCCTTTTCAATAGCTGCTACACCAAGGTGTAAGGGAGGACACTATTCCTTTCTCTGAATTGTTCCACTTACCCTTGATCCATACCTTATAATGCTGAGTGTTAAGAAGGCATCGAGTACCATTTTTTGGGGGGTCTTCGGTATGACTCAACCTGAGATTGAACCCGGTTTCCTGGACCATTGGCAAACACTCTACTCACTATGCTATATATATATAAATATAAAGTTGACGACTATGGTCAAGGGTGACCCAAAGGCTCCCTTTTCAATAGCTACTACATAGGGAAGGGTGCTACTCCACTCTCTGGATTGCTCCACTTACCCTTGATCCATACCTTATAATGGTGAGTGTTAAGCAAGGTGGCATCAAGTACCATTTTTTTTTTTTGAGTCGTTGGTATGACTAAACCTGGGATTGAACCCAGGTCTTCCGGACCATTAGCAAACACTCTACTCATTATGTATAATAATAAAGAGAAATATCGTTAAGAGTTTGCCTAAAAAGTGATTAATGCTATTATAGTAGAAAAAGTATAAAACCTTAAAAAAATACAATTATGAACACTAGGAGTCTGTAACTTGAAGTTTCATGTAATGTATGCACAATCATCAGACGGAAATGTATATAAACTATGACCCTGGGGGAGTCTCCATGGTGTAATATCTAAAGTGCTGGACTTTGGCCTCAGAGTGAGTGTGTTTGAACCCCAGTTGCACTATTACATTCGCTGTCAGATTAATACCCTTAGGAAAGGTATGAACCTCAGCTATGTGTTAAATCAGTGGTTCCCAACCGATTTTGGGCCATGCCCAACTTTGGTTTTTCTAAAATTCTAATGCCCCCCCCCCATAATATTTAGTTTTTATGTTTTCATAAATTTACTGCAATTCATGTGAAGGAAGCTTAAAAGGTCATTAACTTAGTCTCAAAAAAAAAAAGTCCCACCAAAATATTGCGTGCCCAACCAAAATATTACCATGCCCTCTGCCTTGGCAGTTAATGGGTGAAATAGTATTCCTGTTCTTCTACAAGGATGGCTTTGGCATTAAATGACCCATGACGGTTGACATGCCCTTAAACTAAGAAACAAACTATAACTAAAAAAAAACACCATAGCAAGATTTTCATCAGAGCAATATGCTTAAAATGCTCTGGAAAAATAAAGCAATTTCCAGTCTAACTTGTAAATGAAGGATAATTTTGTGGTAGGGATTCAAGTAGTATATCATCATTCACTCCTCTCTTCATCATTATTATCATGGATGGCTGTTAAAATAGGAACCTAACAGGTTTGTGGGTCATTGAGTATTTCCTTAATATTTAAGAATTTAATCAAAAATTAATTTTTCTATATTAATTTTATGTCTTTTTGTACTAGTTCATATAAATGTTTTTGTTGGTTGCTTGTTGGTAGGAAATGTATTTAGTCAAATCCCTACTAACCAAGAACCAATATTAGAATTAATATATTTGTGATATAAACTCATTTACACATACAAGAACATTTAACCTTTTATATACATAATATACAAGTATTATTAAAAGAATACCAGACATTGGCCTAGGGGTTAGAGTGTTCGCCAATGGCCCGGGAGACCTGGGTTCAAGTCATACCAAAGACTCAAAAAATGGTACTTGATGCCTCCTTGCTTAACACTCAGCATTATAAGGTACGGATAAAGGGTAAAGTAGAGCAATCCAGGGAAGGAGTAGCGCCCTCCCCTACACATTGGTGTAGTAGCTATCGAAAAGGGAGCCTTCGGGTTACCCTCGACTATGGTCGCCAACTTTACTTTTTTATTAAAAGAAAGAATACACAAATATGTCTAATGGTAGAACTATACCCACATTGTTTCATGATCAAGCAGTATGTAGAAGGGGTACAAAAATGAGAAAAGGCTTACTTAACAACTATGGATAATATAGCCATGTGGCTTCACTCTTCTCTGGCAGGGTTTCCTCTACTGTTTTAAGAACAAAAAAAAAAAAAAAAAAAGATTAAGAATGGCTTTCTAAACTGTCATGTGACACCCCTCAAGGCCCTTACCAGACATGCCAATTCTCTAAGGGAGATAATTTTCGTATCCCAACATTGCTATTTAGGAAATAGTTGAGTCTAATTAACATCTCCTAGCTATCTCAGTTATACTGAGAATTAGTGTTAAAAAATGATGTTCCACATGAACAGGAATCCTATAGAGTTATCGTTCATTTGCAAACTGGACTGGAAATTGCTTTATTTGTAGACTATTTTAAATGTATTACTCTGATAAAAAAAATCTTGCTATGTTTTTTTTTTCCGGGTTGTGGTCATATGTTAGATTTGCATACCATGTGACATATACGTGTGTGTATATATATATATATATATACACACACACACATACATACAACGACCAATCAGCTTTAAAATAGCTTGGTACCCCTACTTGCTGGGAGTTCGTTCTACGTTGAAGCTCTGCTAAAGCTTTGTATATTTCTTTTTGGCTAGTTTAGTATCAGTTGCTGGAGATGTTTTGCCAGTGTAAAAACTATGAATTGTTAGACCCTTTGGACTTATTTGTTACTATTGCTACTGTGTGTCTGCCTCCATATTCCAACCAGCAATATAGATACGTATAGCGATAATTTTATTATTATATACATCATTTATTTGGAGGTGCCCGTGGTGTAATGGTTATCGTCGCAGGATATGGACACGGCGATACGAGTTTAAATCCTGGACCTGACTGATTGCATTTCACATAGCACTAATACCCTTGGGAAAGGTATGAATCCAATTATTCTCCCTCCAGCTATGGGTAAATAGTAGGGTAGACTTGGTTCTTCAGCCTTGGTGAGGCAACTAGTCTAGGAGAAGGAAAACTCTGAATTCAAACCTGTTAAACTCTGCTTAAAAATTGACCTTGTGTCATATCCTGCCCGAGCGGAGGGGTTGCTAAATATGATATACATTGTAGAGAAGAGGAAAATCTCGTATTTTGTTTTGGCGCGCTATCTAATTCAACACTGAATTTCACCCAATCAGGATGACATATCCCATTCAGCCCGGACCTTCACTTCCGGCTAGCAAAACGGGTGAGCAGCCAAAACCACTCTCTTCGGCTTGAGACGGCGACCAGCACGGACGTGTCTCTGGTCGTCCCTGCTTAGCGATGCCCTTTAGCTAAACAAGCCACCCAGTGCGGACATATCACTGTGGCTTTAACCCTAGCAGCAGCAACATGGACACTCAGCGAGGGAACCTTCTAATTTATGGATTCTTTGCGTCTAATATATTTTAGACCAAGGAATCCCAGTTGAATATGAATTAGATACGTTCAGCATGCCTTCCACAAGCACCACAAAAATTTACTATGTCGATCCGAGCGCCACTCCGCTCTCGACACAAAACTACACTGTGACTTTGAATACTTCCCTCACACGTCCAACGACACGCTGCCATTTCCAGCATCCCGCTAAGCCATTTCGTCTCAAACATCCAGCAAGCCTAAACACCACGAGTCTTGCAGCACCAAGAACAAACCTCCTCAAAGCTGCAAATAAAAACTTTCGCTGTTGTGTGTTGCTAAAGCAATAGTCTCGTAATTCATTTCTAGTGCCTAAAATATATAGTGTTAGGGAAATTAATTAATTCCCTCAACAACCGCTATAACATCATTTATTAAAATGGTTCCACTGAAGGCTGATAGTTCATGAGCTAAATGCATATTTAAGACTCTTGCTCTATGAAATGTTATCATTGAGACAATCTGGGGAAAAAAAAAAAAATTTACTAGTGTCTTTATAAACTTCAGTTTAAGATAAAGCAAAAAAAAATTTCTTATTTAGTGATAAGGCTTATCTTCATTTCTGATTTAATTTTTTTTCTCTTTATCTTTTAAGAGCAGTGAATAGCAAACTTTATCTGTTCTCCGTCCCACCACTGGACAAGTATGGCACAAGGCCTTTTTTAAAGTGAGTCTAGACGTGGGGGGCTCAGATGCTAGGAAACAAAACAGCAAACAATTGGTAAAACTTAAAAATCCTGAAGAGATAGTATTTATTAATCCTGATATGTGTTGATTTCATTCTTTTATAGCAACAATAAAGATACTAAAAGCATCAGTTTTCCACTAAAGATTCCCAAGTGTTTAAATCAAACTTATATAAGGAGAATGGAACCAAAGCTTCAGAAAAAGCCAAAAGGAAGCAGTAGTATTATCCAGACTACATATTCCTACTTGTTTAAAGAAAAATGACAACCAATATGCCATGCAAGCTGTATGAAAGAACTATTAAAAAAAAAAAAAACTAAAGTGGACACTATAATGTCTTTTTTAAAAGCAGTGGGCCTATATAGAAAAATTTAAAGACCTGACCAATAAAAATATAAACAATACCAAAATATATAAAAATAAATCAGTATCAGAAATTTACTGAATAAAATTAATCGCACATTCATCATGAATAGATATTTGAAGATTTGAAGACTTTAAAACAAACTTTTATCAAAATGACTTAATTTGGTGTTAAATGACCCAAAAAGGGTCGATATGCTGTAAAACAAAATAACCAAACTGACAAGAGAACCTTTTTCTATTGGTGCTATGTTATAAAGATGTATTTACTGAACCTTTCTGCTACAAGCATCAGGCGACAAAAGGTCAGTTTTTGAGCAGAGTACAACTGATTTGAACAGGTTGGCATTTCCCAATGGGAATTCAGTCACCTGGGTATATGTACTTTAAGGTAACATTGCAGAGGAATCTTTGTTGGAGAGGTGTTGCTTCTTTTCAAGAATTAATCTAAGAATAATTATCTCTAATTAATAAAATATCTTATTCTTTGAGTAAGCTAAATTGAATACAAAAGGAGTGAATGGAAGTGTGTATGAAGAAATGCCTTTATCGTATGTGTATAGATATGAAATTCTCAGGTGGTATTAAAGTTTGTGAGAGACTTACATATTTATGAATTGTTGCTGGTTGTGTGGAATGAAATGTATCGATGTGTAAGCAAGTATGAATGCCATGAGTCAGTTTTTAAGTGGAGTACAACTAGTTTGAATTCAGAGTTTTCCTTCTCCTAGACTAATTTACGTATTGCTAGAGGAAGAACATTTAGATTGATGCCTCTTCTAAGGATATTTATGCTATGTGAAATACTAACAGCCTTGTCTAGGATTTGAACTTTGGTTATTGGGTTTATTTTCTATGACAATAATCACAATCTTCTAGTTTTGGAAATGCTCTATCAGTGGGGCTGGCCATATCCCCTGCAAATGGGTAAGACATACCCCCCCCTTCAAAAAAAAGGTATCCTTGGTAGGACACAAAACTGCATTGGATGGTGAGGTTCCAGTTCTGTAGAACTGGGTGTGTGAAGTATCCCTTTATTGCCATTACTCCCTGGTCATTTTGATCTGGAATGATAGTTCTTGTTAGGGTCTCACCTATGAGTCAAAGAGATCTGTTTAAAAATTATTAATTTGATTGGACTGTATGCAAAAGAAAACAAAAACTCTCTTAAACAACTACATAAAAAGTTTTTGGAAAAGCCAGAAATCATAGGATCTCAGGGAGTCAAATTTTTCACTGTATTGGGGTGACAGCTGAGTGATGCAATGTTTTGTGAAAAAAAGAACCCCCCCACCCCCCAAAAAAATCTTGTATAAGGCATGAAGAGTCTACTCATTTGGTCATTGTGAACAGAACAGCCACTCAACACACAAGGTGGGGGATGGCCTCATGGTGTAATGGTTAAAGCGATGGATGGTGGAATCGTAATAAGCGAGTTCAAACTCCAGTCGTGCTATTACGTTCACTTTTGGACAAATACCCTTGGGAAAGGTATGAACCCCTTTATCCTCTGAGCTATGGGTTAAATAGTATCACTACTGTTCTTCTAGGATAATGGCTTTGGCATTAAATAACCTTTGTCATTAAACAAAGAAACCTAAACCGAAAGAAACCTCAACACAAGCTCATTCAATAACATCTCACTCCCATTAGAGTTAGCTCATATGAGAGTATCTGTTTATCCATATGCAGTAAGGTCCCTTCTAATTGGTTGCCAAGTTATGCCAGGGCTCTCGGGATATTCAAAATAATTGGATATGTTCTAACAGACCTTGTACTGCTCTTTATTTTTTTTTTTCATAGGATGGCAATAAGGTAAGTTTTTAATTTTTAATTTTTTAGTATAACTGACTAGAGGATCTTTTGCCATCAGCATTCTTATATTTATCATATTTAGCAACCCCTCCGCTCGGGCAGCATATGACACAAGGTCAATTTTTTAAGCGGAGTTTAGCAGGTGTGAATTCAGAGTTTTCCTTCTCCTAGACTAGTTGCCTCACCAAGGCTGAAGAACCTAGTCTGTCCTACTATTTACCCATAGCTGGAGGGAGAATATTTGGATTCATACCTTTCTCAAGGGTATTAGTGCTATGTGAAATGCAACCAGTCAGGTCCTGGATTTGAACTCGTGTCGCCGTGTTCATATCCCGCGACGATAACCATTACACCACGGGCACCTCCTATAATGCATTCTTATATTTATAAAATCTCTATCAGAATGATTCATTTTCTACTGTTGGTTCATCTAAATTTCACACCATTTTTTTCTTCTTAATTTGAACTGGCCCAGCCGGCTGTAGAATACACCAACTGCATCTCTGCAGAGGGGTAAGACTCCCCCAATAAGTGTCCTGGATATGACACTAAACAATCTGATGGTGAGGCTCCAGAAATGGTGGAGCTTTGGGGAATGTGGAGTACCCATTCATTGCCATTGCTCCCAGGTCTACTCTGGCCCAGAATAGTAGCACCTGACAGGGTCCTATCTATGGATCAAATAGAACTGTTTGACATTTAAACTGTACTTATGCTAAACTGAACTGTTTGATCATTTAACTGTGCAAAAAAATGAGCTCAGGTTCATTTAAAAATGTTCTCTATGAAATGTGTTTAAAAATCATACATTTAATATGTATGTATAAAAAAAGATTTGGCATTAAATAACCTAGAATGGTTGATGTATACCATAAAACCAAACCAAATCTTAATTTGAAAGTTGTATATACATGTACATAAAAAAGGAAAAAAAAACTTGCAGAAAACATCAAAAGTCTACTTATTTGGTTATTGTTGAACTTGACAGTTACTCAACACACAACCTTATCCAATGGCATTTCACTCTCTTCTGAGTAATCTAAATTTTACACCATATTCTTTTCTTAGTTTGAAAGTTGCGTATATATATATATATATATATATATATATATATATATATATATATATATATATATACACACACAATTTTTTTTTTTTTTTTTTTTTTTTTTTGTTGAAGCTGGACCAAGAGAGTTAAAAAATGTTAAATTTGATAGATCGAATATTAAAAACTGTAATTTTCTTTTTTGTACTTATTAGATGCAGTTTAGTTTCCTCTCCTACTTATTGTAATCTTTTCATTTTCACATGTCTGTTGTTGATATTATTATTTTCTATAAACATACAGCTAAAAGCTGTTTCTAATTAGTTATTTTCAAAGGAGTTTGTGTGTGTGTAAAGAGAAAGAGCCAATTTAGTCACAGATGGTAATTCAATCAATCTACTTGCAAAAATGATTGGAACTTTCACATGATTATTTCAGGTTTAACTGAATATGTTCAAGATTATTGAATTTTTTTTTTCTCTAACTATATTTGATGAAAAAATTGAATACTGATAATTTGTAATTTTGATCATCTGACATTGACAAAAATATATGAAAATACATTGAATGGTGCAGTTTTTATTTGTGCATGTTGGGATATTGTACAGTTGTATTTTGTAATATATAGTGCTTTATCACTGATATAGAGCACTCTTTATTCATAAATATAGCCAACTATGTTATTCATATATATATATATATATATATATATATATATATATATATATACACACACACACACACACACACACACACACACACACACAATGTGCCAACTTACTATATACACACAAAGTATTGCTTGTAACAATTTTTTATAAAGTTAATTTTCTTCTGAATCAAATATCAGGATTTTATTACTTCAACTAGAAAATTATATAATCAAAATAGATATCATTATGTATTATTTATTACCAAACTCTACAGCATTGAAATTCTGCAACCAAAAATAAGAATCTGTAAACAAAGTTGGCAACCATAGTCAAGGGCCACCTGAAGGGTCCCTTTTCGATAGCTACTACACTGTAGTGTAGGGAAGGTTGCTTCTGCTTTCCCTGGATTACTCCACTTTACCTTTCATCTATATCTTATAGTGCTGAGTGTTAACCATGACAGCATCAAGTACCATTTTTTGAGTTGTTGGTATGACTCGACTTGGTTATTGGTGAACACTCTACTTACTAGGCCAATGGGCTGGTTTAAGTACACCCCTTATGTATATGCTTACTAAAGCCCTCTGCCATGAGAAGGATGTGACACAAGGTCAGCTTTGTTTGGGAGCGCTACTGGTTTGAATTGAGTGATCCTTCTTAACTGGTTGCTTTACGAAGGCTAAAGAATCCAGTCTGTCCTATTTACCTATAACTGGGAGAAGGAGAAATGGATTCATGCCTTTCCCAAAGGTATTATCACAAAGTGAAGTACACTCCTTAAATTCATGCAATTTTATTTTTAGTTTCTATACTATAGTTTTGTAATAAATAATACCTAATCATATCCATTTTTACTGTATAGTGTTCCACCAGAAATAATAAAATCCTGGTGTCTTGGTTTGATTTGCTATCTATGTTTTAGTGGCATATCAACCTTTGTGGGTTATTTAATGCCAAAACCATCCTTGTAGAACAACAGTAGTGGTACTATTCATCCCATTGCTAGAAGAAGGATAAGGGGCCTGGTATCTTTTGGTAGAGGAGGAAATCAACATTTTATTAAAATATTGTCAGGGGTGTTCTTGTAATAAGCAATAAATACGATGATTTCAGTATATATATGGGCGTGTGAAAAAAAAATAAGGAGCGTGGATGAAGATTCTATGCCAAAAATATGCCACTCTCTCCATCCCTGGAAATGGCCTTTTAAATATTGGATTTCTCCTTTTTATTTTTTTGGCAGGTAAACCATTACCATTGTGTATGAAATGTAACTTCCTTTCATCTTCCCAGCCTAGTTGGCTGGGGCTGTAGAATACTTTGACTGTATCTCTGCAGAAGAGTAAGATCCCCCCCCACATGAGTGTCCTGGATATGACACTAAACTGCATCTAATGGTGAGACTCCAGTTCCAGAGCTTTGAGGGATGTGGAGTACCATCATCTCATTGTCATTACTCCCAGATTCATTCTGACTAGAAGTGTTAGTACCTATTAGGATCATATTGGGAAAGGTATGAACCCCCTTATTCTCCCTCCAGCTATGGGTAAATAGTAGGACGGACTAGGTTCTTCAGCCTTGGTGAGGCAACTAGTCTAGGAGAAGGAAAACTCTGAATTCAAAACCTGTTAAACTCCGCTTAAAAATTGACCTTGTGTCATATCCTGCCCGAGCGGAGGGGTTGGTAAATAGTACCTATTAGGATCATATCTATGGGTCAAATAGAAATATTCTATCGTTTACTATACTTTAAACCATTTAACTGTGTGCAAACAAATGACTGATGTTAAATTGAAGTATTACATAGTCTTGGAACTATTTAACTGTCAGCCCAGTCCGCTAGGACTGTAGAATACACCGACTACGTCTCTATAGAAGAATAAGATGCACCCACCTCAATGAGTGTCCTGGTTATGACACAAAACCATCTATGTAATGGTTATCGTTGTAGGAAATGGACACGGCGACATGAGTTCAAATCCTGGACGAGACTGATTGCATTCCACATAGCACTAATACCCTTGGGAAAGGTACGAATCCAATTATTCTCCCTCCAGCTATGGGTAAAATAGTAGGACAGACTAGGTTCTTCAGCCTTGGTGAAGCAACTAGTCTAGGAGAAGGAAAACTCTGAATTCAAACCTGTTAAACTCCGCTTAAAAATTGATCTTGTGTCATATCCTGCCCGAGCAGAGGGGTTGGTAAATATGATATATATATATATATATATAATACTAGAAGAACTCTTAACAAGTGTCATGCTTTCATTGCTATTACTCCCGGGTCCACTCTGACCCAGAATGTTAGTATCTGTTAGAGGCCCATCTATGTGTCAAATAGATCTCTTTGAAAATTATTAGTATTAGATGGAAATACTTGAAAGCATATTATTGCGTACAAATTATTTGTATAAAGATTAGTTAGTTTAATATGTAATTTTTGACAATCAATTTAACATTATGTAATTTTATATTTGTCAGTACTAAAGAATCATTTTATATTTGTTAGTACTAAAGAATCATTTTGCTGTTATTATAATCAGCTGCAATCCAGTCCTTGAACTTTAACCCTTTGTTGACTGTTAGCTCAGCTAGTATTTCTTAAAGCTGGTAACTATAGCAATGAGGTAAGCTGCCTTAACTGTAATTGCACCTTTTTGGCTTTTTACTCATTTGTCTCAGATTTTATCTGTTTGCTTCAGGCAGTTCCAATCTTTATCAGGCGTGCATAGATTTTTTATTGGATGTTCTTTGTTCACTTACTTTCAAGTTGCTTTGTTTGTTCTCATTAATTTGCTTGGAGGCTGCTGTCAAGTCTTTAGGAAAAGAAAAATGTATGTATGTGAGTTTGAAAATGAATTAGGTAGACTAGAGAAAAATTTAGAAATCAAGAAGAAAGGAAAGGAAATGAGAGTCTATATTACAATGATCTCTGTTTCTATAACACATTAAAAAATGGCACATTATAGCAAGATTTTTCTTAGTGCAACATCCAATCCAATTCACTGTTTTAAAATGTGTGAAAAATATCAATTGATGGGCAGCATAATTGACATAGTAACAAAAAACTGAATATCATGCTAGCAGTACAGTAAATTACCTTGCCTTTTCTTATAGATAGGTATTCTTAATGAGTAGAGTGTTTGCCAATGGTCTGAGTAACCGTGGTTCAATTCCAGGTCGAGTTTCAAGGCTCAAAAAAATGGTACTTTATGTTGCCTTGCTTAACGCTCAGCATTATAAGGGTAAAATGGAGCAATCCAGGGAAAGGAGTAGTGCCCTCCCCTACACCTCAGTGTAGAAGCTATTGAAAAGGGAGCCTTCGGGTTACCCTCGACTAAGGTTGCCAACTTAACTTTTACTTAGTACCACTATTGTAAAATAGGTAGTACCTTGGGTGTGACACTAAACAGAATATAGCAGTGGAGCTCTAATTCTGGAGAATGAGGCCATCTCTCTATTGCAACCACTCTCCGGTCCATTCTGACCCTGAATGGTAGTACCTGTTAGAATTTGGTCAAATAGAACTCTTTAATCTTCTTTCAGCAACCAGTCTAAGAGAAGGAAAATTCAGCTGTACTTTGTGACTTTGTGTCACGTTCTTACCATGGGTTGGGTAAATACATGATGCAGTGAAGAGAGCATAGAAGAATGATTGATTAGAAGTACAATGGGATGAAAAGAGAGATTATTGGATAGTAATAATTTTTTTTCCTTTTAAAAGGTACCTCAAAGGAAAAAAATTAGAATTTGACTCGTATGTAAACGATGCTCACTATCTTGTTGTCAGTACTAAAGAATCATTTTGTGTTATTATAATTGCCAGCAATCCAGTTCTTGAACTTTAACCCTTGGTAGGGTTAAAGAAAAAAATTATAATTTAAAGTCTATATTGAAAAAAATTATAATTTTAAATGTGAATTTAAAAAAAAAAAAAGTTAGAATTTAAAATTTCTGATCTATTATTGTTCTGTTCTATTCACAGCATCATATGTGTATATACCCAGTTTTTTATGTGCATGTATGTGTGTGTATATATATCTATATATACCCAGTTCCTTTGCTATGAGTAAGATGCACCATAAGTTCAGTTAAGTCTTCCTTCTCCTTGATTTGTTGTCATACCAACTTTAAAGAGATTTATTTGACCCAAAGATTGGATTATAACTGATAGAAGGCAGATCATTGGAATAAATTTTCACAAGAATCTTGAGAAAAATGAAAATTTAGAATTTGAATAGCAAGAATTTAAATAAAGACTGTTGAAGCTGTAAATCCCTGGACAAAGCCAAGAGATTGGCTCGGCTGAGAGTTTATCTTTCTTTCCCTTCGTCTAGAGAATCTTTGAAATGACTGCTTCCTTATTGGCAAGAATAGGACAAGAATAGTTCTTTTGTTATTCTGAAGTTGAAGGAATGGGTTTATGTGTGTAGTGGGGGGGGTAGATCTGTGCTGACAATTCCAATTTCTTTTAGTTCTGGCTTTCTCTACTTGTAGAAAATCGATTGAATGAAATCTCGATTGCTTTCTAATTAACAATCCCACATCTGCAGATGTCATTCATCCCTTTGTGACTTGAGCTACTGCTCTCACTCTTTTTATTCATTTGATGTAAACATACACACAGGTACAGAAAAGCAAGCATACACACACACACACACTTACGTATACAAAGAAGTTAGGATTGATACACCAAAGAAGAAAAAAAGGAAAATACTCGCTCATGCATACACAAGGAGAGAGAGGTATACACTAAAGTATAATTGCAGGTTTGTATATATATATATATATATATATGCAGACACATAGAAAGGTAATATATCCTGTAAGCAAGGCTTAGACTTACTGAGTGTATACCCCCACAGAGAGGTAAGACTCCCCCCCCCCAAAAAAAGGGGTGTCCCGAGTATGACGCTAAACTGCATCTGGTGGCGAGGCTTCAGTTCTGGAGAATGTGGAGTACTCCTTCATTGCCATTACTCTCAGGTCCACTCTAATCTAAAGTGGTTGTACCCTTTTAGGGTTTCATCTGTAGGCCAGATGGATCTGTTTAAAAATCATTGATATTTGATAGGAATATTTGATGCCGTATAATTGTAAATTATTTGTATTAAAAATAGTTTCTTGAAGCAATAATTGTCTACTAAGGATTATTTTTAGTTACATAAAACCATATAACAATGTGCAAACAAATGACTTTTATCAAATAGAAATTATTATTTGAAACCATATAATTATTATTGCCCAGTCGGCTGGGGCTGTAGAATACACCAATTGCTTCTCTGCAGAGGAGTAAGACCTCCCCCAACAAGTGTCCTGCATATGACACTAAACAACCTCATGGTGAGATTCCAGTAATGCTGGAGCTTTGGGGAATGCGGAGTACTCCTTCATTGCCATCGCTCCCAGGTTCACTCTGGCCTGGAGTGGTAGCACCTGATAGTCCTATCTATGGGTCAAATAGAACTAAACTATGTACTTGTGCTAAACTGAATTGCTTGAAATAGAACTGCTTTTGACATTGAAACTGTGTACTTATGGTAAACTGAATAGCTTGAAATAGAACTGTCTTGACATTTAATTGTGTAAACAAAAAACTATACTTAGCTGAATAGTTTGAAATTCAATTTGGCATTAAATGACCCAAAAAGAGTTTTTACGCTGTAAAACAAAACAACCAACCATATAATTATTAGTACAATTGTGTGCAAATTATTTGTATTAGATAAGAATACTTGATATCATATAACTGCAAAAACCTCTTTAGAAATAGTTACATAAAAATGTAAATATAAATGCATAATGAATTCAATTCCCTCACCTCTAGGCATAAGACAGGTTGATATGTGGTTAAAACCAATTAGTCATAGAAAAGTCATATATACTTATACACATACTTGCCCATACACAGGAAGTGTCCATTGTATAATGGTTGTTGTCATAGTAGATGAATTTAGGTGAGCCAAGTGTAGAATTAGTCAGGTTGCATAGGGCAATTAGTTGCGATAGCCGAGAGTAATCAATTGCGTTAGTAAAGAGGGATCAGTCGTGAAGACAGGAAACTCAATTCCCGATTGAGGAACAGGACTACTTATGGTGCCTTGGGGCATCCCATTGTGCACAAGTGGACTATTCCATTGCATAGATCGTCATTGGCGACTTGGAAGTAAGTGAGAGTATTTTATTATATAAACCAGCTTCAGTTTAGCATTGAAAGAAGGACGGCACTGAGCTACGACCTGCTTTATTTTGTCTGCCAGCTGGACACTTTACGGAGGTATGTGTTATTGTTATTCTACACCAAGTTCAAATACTGGATTAGGCTCTGTGTGTATCACTTAGTACTAATGTCCTTGGGAAAGGCATGAATCCATCTCTTCTTACCACACTTGGTTACAGGTAAATAGTAGAACAGACTGGTCCCTTTATCCTTGTTATGGCTACCAATTTAGGAGAAAGTAAACTTTAAATGCAAATCATCTGTACTTTTGTAATATAATGGCCAAGGGATTTCGTTTCATGCCTTTGGGTTTGGTTGGGCTGAGAGCCTTTTGGCTCGGTGCATGGGTTACTTAGGTGCAACATTAACACAGGTGTTCGCGTGCGCAGAGCGGACGTGTCACTCAGAGATGTCACAATAGCCCGAGATGGGAAACGGGCTAGCAAGTGCGAATGACGTCACTCACCGGAAGCGCACGGAGGATTCGGGGAATTTGAAGAAAGTTAGTAGAGTTGAGATCTGCCTCGGGAGAAGATGGTTGGCTTTCGCTAGCTCGTGAGGCCTTGGGCAGGTGTCGCACGAGATGGGGGGGGCAGATGAAAAAGACCGGAATAGAAAGATTGTGCCTCTCTCTCCTTATGTCGCAAAACCTTTAAACTCAAAGGTAATAAGAAGTTTCGTACCTGAACAAAGAAGTCGTTAAGTGTTTTTTGAATTTCGAGATTCCTATGTTCTGTGTTATGTATATATGGACATCCCATGTACATTTCGCATATTCATATATATGTCTATGGTACACTTTGCTTAAAAATTGATTTTGTGTCATTTCCTTCCTGTGGCAGAAGGATTGATTAGTACATACAGATAGTTGACCACATGCAAACTAGTGTACATATCGGTCCAAATGAATGACTAGAGCAGTAGTTCTCAAAATATGTGCTGTAGACATCTCCTAATTTTGTAGCATGAATGTTTGCAAATGTATTTTAAACCTTGAACATGTCCAGAACAGGTATTATATCTATATATTCCTATTTCAATGAAGTAAAGAGATGGCATGCTATGTAATGGAAAATATCCTCAACATAAACCCAGAGAAAGACATGAGATTGTTTTAAAGAAAACTTGTGTTCTTTGAAAATAGATGTCAAAGAATGTGAAGGAAAAACATTAGATAGAAATAATTGGTGTTAAATCATTAAGATCGGTTGTACTGAGACTGAAAAGAGAAAGATGTAATATGCAGAACTGGTGTGTCTTTTGTAAGAGTGATTTTTACCAGGTGGTTTTGAGAATTGGAAATGTCAATTCTACCATTGACATTTGTTATCAAAGGCTGGATATGTTAACCATGTCAAATCCCATAGTAGCTTAAAAAAAAATCAAGAAACTTATAAACTTTCATTACCACCTCATCCTTATGGTAATATATGTGCTGTTTTTGGTAAAGTATGCAAATCAAGTCCTGAACTAAAAAGCCATATGAAGATTAATGGAAAGGATTCTATAAGTAATCCCATTAATCCAGTACAGAATTTGAGCCAGGATTTTTTAGGGTAGTCTCTAGGGCATAATGGCTAAGGTGCTTGACCCCAGCCTTGAAGTAAGCAATTTTGAACTCCAGTCATGTTATTGTGTTCACTTTTGGATTAATGTTGTATATTGACCTCCGACCTGGCGAAGCTGTCAAAATAAGAAATGCACCTGTGTAAATAACAAGTGCATCTGGTCGAGGATGTCAGGAGATAACCTTGACTGTCGACGGGTTGAATTAAGTGGGCGTAAAACAGTAATATAACTTGGTGCACAGGAAGTTCGAGTCAGTTGGAGATAAGATGCTGTAGAGAGAACCAGCACCCAGCAGAGGGGGCCCTCAGGACCCCCGATTGAGTCAGTTGGAGAGAAGATCAGTTGGAGAGAAGATGCTGGAATGAGAACCTTGTCTCAGAGAGGCTGGGACCCCAGGCCCCCGGTTGAGCAGCCCAGGAGAACGGGAAAGAAATACTGTTATGGCCATAAGAGTGGGGGTCAATATGTTGCAGTTCTGTTCAGTCTCCAACTCCCTCTCACTCACAACCCTTTCAATAAAGTGAGAGGTATATTTTTCTAAAGAACTGTGTCCGCTTGTCTTTATTGTGTCGTCGTTATGTTTCCGTATGTATATGTGTATAGTTGCATATGTATTATGTGGCTATACAACATTAATACCTTTGGGAAAGGTAGTGAACCCCTTTATCCTCCTAGCTGTGCATTAAATAGTCCCACTGCTGTTCTTTTACAAGGATGGTTTTGGCATTAAATAACCTAATAAAGATTGATATACCATTAAACCAAAAAAAGTATTAATTCTTATATTCCAAGCTATGGGTTAATAGTATCACTGCAGTTCTTTTACAAGAATGACTTTAGCATTAAATAACCCACCAAGGTTGATATGTCATTAAACAAAAAAAAGTATAAACTCTCTTATCTATCCACCTATGAGTTAAATAGTGCAACTACTGTTCTTCTACAAGGGTGGTTTTGGCATTAAATAACCTATGATGGTTGATATCCCATTAAACAAAGAAAAGTATGAACACTCTTATCCTCCAAGCTATGGGTTAAACAGTATTACTTCTGTTCTCCTACAAGGATGGCTTTGGCATTAAATAACCCCACAAAGGTTGATATGCCATTAAACAAAGAAAAGTATGAACTTTCTTATCCTACAAACTATGGGTTAAACAGTATCACTTCTGTTCTTCTACAAGAATGGCCTTGGCATTAAATAACCCACGAAGGTTAATATACCATTAAAAGCAAGAAACCAAACCAAACTAGGATGTTTGAGTTGTAATTTTGATGGTAAAGATGACTATCATCTCTCAAGATATGGCAGTCATCATTTTAATGGAGTAAAGAGATGGCATGTTGTGTGAGTCAAATATATTTCTTAGTATGTCATCAAAGAATAAAGTCTGAGAACAATTAGATTAGAGTTTAAAAATAATGTACAAACATTTGTTGGTAAATTCATATGTATGTGACATGTTATCCTTGTATGTGTTTTATGTGTAGACCTTTCTATATGTATAATTGAAGGCACTTCCTTTTGAGTGCAGCCCAGTCGGCTAGAGCTGTAGAATACACCAACTGCATCTCTGCGAAGGGGTAATACCCCACCAACCCCCAACGAGTGTCCTGGATATGACATTAAACAATCTGATGGTGAGGCTCCAGTAATGCTGGAGCTTTGGGGAATGCAGAGTACCTCTTCATTGCCATCACTCCAAGCTCCATTCTGACCTGGAGTGGTAGCACCTGATAGGGTCTTATCTATGAGTCAAATAGAATTGTTTAACATTTAAACTGTGTGCAAACAAATGACTTATGTTGAATTGAATTGTTAGAAATATAATTGTTTGACCCTTTAACTGTGTGTAAACAAATGACTGTCTAATTGGATTGTTAGTGATGCATAGGAATACTTACAACTATTTAAATTTGTGAAAATGAATGAGTAATGTTGAATAGAATTATTAGTGTTAAATAGCAATACTTGAAACTCTTAAACTGTACGCCTAAATTGAATTATTGGTATTACATAGCATGAAGTTTTGGATAGAATAATAAGTGTTAAATAGCAATATTGAAACTCTTTAACTGTACACCTAAATTGAATTATTGGTATTACATAGTGTAACGTTACGCCCCTCTCCCCCTCACGCTTTATATCAGTCTTCTAACCATTTCTTTCTTGGCCGGCCGGTGATCAACTAGTGGCTGAGGGGGTAACGCACATTTCTTTACCGCTACAAGAATACAATTGGGGGAGACAGGAGAAAATAAAACAGACGAACAAACACGAACAAAGCTTGGGGTTAACCAAGAGCAGGAGGAGGAGTTATGCAACACTACATGCATGTGCGGACTGACGCTAGTGTGGGTTACTAGCGAAAATTCCACAAGCACTGAAATGCCGACATCTTTTGACTCAATCTTCTTCGCTGGACCCTATCTTGTCTGCTACTGTCTCCGGAGTCAACTGCATCGCTCTGTGGTTCCACGCCAACTCTCTGCTGTCCAGTCGCCAACTGCCTCTCAGTTTCTTTGTCCAGCCAACTCTCATTTGCGTCCCCTTACAACTTTCGGATACGGCGAGATTTCAGGTCCAAGAATCCTTTATCTGGTTTCGCGCCAAAACAGACAAAGGAATCGTCTGCCTTGGCGGGAAACCCATATAGTGCTACAATAGCATGAAGTTTTGGATGGAATAATAAGTGTTAAATAGCAATACTTGAAACTCTTTAACTATGTGCCTAAATTGAATTATTGGTATTACATAGCATGAAGTTTTGGATAGAATAATAAGTGTTAAATAGCAATACTTGAATCTCTTTAACTGTACGCCTAAATTGAATTATTGGTATTACATAACAACACTTGTAACTGCTTCACTGTTTGCAAACAAATGATTAACGTTTGATAGAATCATTAGACAGAAACAATTGAAACCATTTAACTGTGTGTCTCATTGGGTGCCCCTTTCATATGGCCTTGTGCCACATCTAAGCAAAAAGCTTAGTAAATTACAACTGTGTGCTAACAACTGATTAATAGTAAATAAAATGAATTGTGCTTGATAGAAATACCTGAAACCATTTAATTATGTGCAAAGAAAAGAGCTCTAACAACTCATTTAAAAAGAAATGAGTTCAGGCTCATTTAAAAATGTTATCAAGAAAATGTTTACAAATCATATATTTAATAAAGAGGATTTGACATTAAATAAGCTACAATAGTTCATATTTCATAAAACTAATTCTTTTTGAGTGTGTCTGTGTGTAAGTATTTAACCGAATGTCTCTCTCGGAAGCAGATCTGTTCTTCCATGGAGTACTGTTAGTTTGAATTCAAAGATTTTCTCTGAGACTGGTTGCTTTACTATTTATCTATAGTTGCTGGGAGGAGGGGAAGAGATGGATTCACACTTTTGTCAAGGGCATTAGTATAAAATGAAATGCAAACAGCTTAATCTAGGATTGTAACTCTAGTTATCAATTTCATTTCTTATGACAATAATTCTTCATGTGTACATCACCAAATATCTGTGCCTGAACTATTTGTATAAATATGGTCAATGATACTGAAAAGCACCAGTTCTTGCCAGATCCCCAAAGTTAAGCAGTAATGAGCCTGTTCAGTTCTTAGATGGGTTACCATTTAGGAACAGCTGGTACTGTCAATAGCCTGAGACCTGTGTACCAAGTGAAGCAAATCTGTAAATAACAAATGTGTAGCCATGCTCTTACTTTAAGCTATTTTGACCCATGTCAAATTTATGGTACTTTTCTAGACTAAATTTCAGTTCAGGGAGCATGATTGTTTGATGTTATATCATTTGGTAATGTCACTTACATTATAATAAAGACATAAGTAAATTTTTCCTTAAAAATATATCTAAAATAGATGAAATACATAAACCATATTATATCACAGATTTTGGCACAAATTATTGACATAATGTAGTATATAATAATTACATTTATACATGTACTATACATATAATTACATAGGTATGTATTATACATACATATAATTAGATATATATGTTTGCCTAATTGGCTGAAGCTGTAGAATATCATAACTGGATCTCTGCTGAGGGGTAAGATCCCCACTCCAATGAGTGTCCTGATATGACACTAACAATCTGATAGCGAGGCTCTTGTAATGCTGGAGCTTTGGGGAATGCGAAGTACCCTTTCATTGCTGTTGCTCCCAGGTCCACTCTGGCCTCAAGTGGTAGCACCTAATAGGGTCCTATCTATAGTTCAAATAGAACTAAATTGTTGGTTGAGAGGACTGTTTTTGCATTTAAACTGCATATCTATGCTAAACTGAATTTTTAGAAATAGAACCATTTTGACATTTAAACTGCGTACTTATGCTAAACTGAATTATTTGACATAAAACTGTTTTTGTATTTGACTCTGTGCATTGCCTAGTTTGCTGGGGTGGTAGAATACACTGACTGCTTTTCTGCTGATAGGTAAGACCCACCACCAAGTGTCTTGGATATGACACTAAACAATCTGATGGTGAGGTTTCAGTAATGCTGGAGCTTTGGGGAAGTGTAGAGTCACCATTTTGTTGTTATTACTCCCAGGTCCAGGTAGGATCTTAACAGGTACTGTTAAGATCCTATCTCTGGGTCAGATAGATCTTTTGAAAATAATTTGGATTAGATAAGAATACTTGAAAACATTTTACTGTGTCCAAATTATTTGTATTCAATAGGAATATTTGATACCATTTTAAATGTGTGCAAACAAATAATAAGTAAGTAAAGTTGGCGACCTAAGTTGAAGGTGACCTGAAGGCTCCCTTTTCAATAGCTACTACACCGAAGTGTAGGGAAGGGCACTACTCCTTTCCCTGGATTGCTCCACTTTACCCTTAATCGATACCTTATAATACTGAGTGTTGAACAAGGCAGCATCAAGTACCATTTTAAGTCTTTGGTAAGACTCGACCAGGGATTGAACCCCGGTCTCTCGGACCATTGGCGAACACTCTACTCATTAGACCAATTTACTTTCAAGTATTCCTATATAAAAGTAAAGTTGGTAACCTTAGTCGAGGGTGACCCAAACACTCCCTTTTCAATAGCTACTACACCGAAGTGTAGGGAAGGGCACTACTCCTTTCCCTGGATTGCTCCACTTTACCCTTAATCCGTACCTTATAATGCTGAGTGTTAAGCAAGGCAACATCAAGTACCATTTTTAAAGTTTTTGGTATGATTTGACCTGGGATTGAACCCCAGTCTCCTGGACCATTGGCGAACACTCTACTCAATAGGCCAATGGCCCGGTAAACAAATAATGATTATTATCAAATAGGAATAGTTACTCAAAACCATGTTATTGTATATAAATTGATTATCAATAGTTACTTGAAACCATATAATTGATAGTAAAAAAGATTGACTTAGATATTGAATAACCCAGCAAGGTTTGACATGCCATAAAACTGACTAACCAAACTATCTGTTGTAGGTTTTCATTATCTCATCCAATTGACTATATCATATTTTTTATTTCCCTCTCAGCAAAATAAGATCTGTGTTAGTGTTTAAGAATACTCTTCAACAGCAGATGAAGCACTTGATTTATAAAGATAGATATTTTATTGCAAAGAGAACTTATTATTAATAATAATAATAATAATGATGGATGAATGAATGAAAAGCAAAGCAAAGCAAAACT
>OY757940.1:47963516-48021016 GCA_963585895.1 Sepioteuthis lessoniana | reverse complement strand
AAATGTTTTTGACAATTTAGCTATGTACTCAGGCTAAACTGAATTGTTTGAAATAGAACTGATTATTTGTATAAAAACGGATTTGGCGCTACATAACCTACAAAACCCAACCAACCAACTAACAGAACTTCAAAATGAACCCTTTATTTAATTTAAAGGGATTAACGGAATTACAACAATTTACCCTTGTAAATTAAATAAAAGGTTGAGTTAGAAGTTTTAAGTAGGCTCCCGAGTTTGACATAAATAAGGCCAAAAGGTATATCAGCCAAAACATTATGAGTATAACAAAGATAATAGTCTGAATATTTTAAGTGATAAAAAAAAAAAAAAAAAAAAAAAAAAAAAAAAAAAAAAAAACAGGATTGAGTATGCCAATACATCATCATGACGTGCGGCTAGCACGGATATCCCTGACCCTCTCTCTCCACGTCTCCCTATCATTCATCGCCTTCGGCAGGTCTTCAGGGCTACATCCCATATCATCACATAGCTGCTGTATGAATGTTCGAGCTGGTCGTCCTGCTTTTGATTGGCCATAGGCGGGGGTCCACAGGAGCACATCACTTACGATCTCGTCTTTGCTTCTCCAGCAGTGTCCGGCATGTCTAATTCATCTAGCTTGGATAGTTTTCGTGATAGGTGGCCGTACAGTTGGCGCCGTGTGGTGTGTTGCTGCCAAGACCTGTTCAATATAGCTCGCAACATTCTTGTATAATTGCCGTCGAGCTTCTTCTCCAACCGTTTAGTTAGCTTCCAAGTAGTGCATCCATACAGCAGTATTGACACGACCGCAGCCTGGAAGAAACTGTGTTTCATTTTATCAGTCAGGTTTGATTTCCATATGATCGAAAGCCTATCGATAGCTGTCCATGCCTTCATTAGCCAAGTAAACTATCATCATACACTGATATAAATAAAACTAAGTACATATCAGTATTACATACATGTTACATACCAGTTTGTAGAATCAGGCCATTGGTCTAATGAATAGAGTATTTGCCAATGGTCTGGGAGACCGGGGTTCAATCCCAGGTCGAGTCATACCAAAGACTCAAAAAATGGTACTTGATGCTGCCTTGCTTAACACTCAGCATTACAAGGTAAGGATCAAGGATAAAATGGAGCAATCCAGGGAAAGGAGTAGCACCCTCCCCTATACCTCAGTGTAGTAGCTATTGAAAATAGAGCCTTTGGGTCGCCCTCAACTAAAGTCGCCAACTTTACATACTTATTAAATATTTTTTTTATTAGAGTTTTGAATAATCATTCAAATTTAAAGGATATTTCATTTACTTTTATCATTCTTATACTATTTAAGAGCCATTGTATTAATGTACTTCATTTTTAACATTATCTCAAACAGACTATTTGACTCATAAACACAATTCCAACAGGTGTTACTTATTAACACCAAGACATTTAGACATCTTAGATAACTTGAACCCCCACTTCAAAAAAAAAAAAACAAATGTTGAATATTTAATTTTATTATTTCCCGGACTTGAAGAGGTAGATTCATCTTAAAGAAGAAAAAAAAAAAAAAAAAAGAGAGAGAAAAAGGAGGTGGGGTATGGTTTTATTCAACCCATATAACAATTGAAATGATATTAATTTCCTCTTAGTAGCTCAAAACCTTGCCAGGACAAAGATCTAAATGCATATATTGATTTAATAACCCTTTCAACAAGAGTAGAATGTGACTAGGTCAACTTTTTAAACAGAGTTTAACAGGTTTGATTTCAGTTTTACTTCTTCTAGACAAGTTTTCATACCAAGGTTAAAGAGCTCAGTCTGCCCTAATATTTACCTATAGCTGGGAAAAAAAATAGTTGGATGCATACCTTTCATAAGAGTTTTAGCACGATGAGAAATACAAACACGTGTCCATGATTTGAACTCTGGCTGTCATGACTGTTTCCTTTAGGAAAAACCATTACACCACAAATAAATATACAGAAACAGAACCATCTACATCTCATAATTTCCAAAAGTGTGGGTAAGTGCTGACAAATGGACACGTGTTTACAGTTAGAGACAGAGGGCAAAGGATAAGATTGATCCAAGTACGGTCTCCAAGTTTAAAATCTTTCAAGGAATGACTAACACTTCCAAAAAGTTTGGTTGTAATTGGTATAAAAAGGCTGAGCCTTAGATTTATGGACAGACAGACACTAAGTTAATTATAATGTTATGTAGACTAGATGAATATCTCCAGCACTTAAATACCATTAGTTCTGTTATTAATCTGATTATATATATGTATATATATATATATAATTTGATATAAGAATTTTAAAATAAGTACATCCACAAATGATTTCAAACTTGATATTTAGTTTTTTGGGGTTTTTTTTTTTAATCATTTCATATATTTATGCTACATGTGTTTCAATTATTTCAGTCTTTGTCAAGAAGTCAGGCGGCATTCTAATTTTGGCTGAGTGTAATTCCAGGTTTTGTATCAATCAGTGTCTCTTTAAAGTTAATTGTTTGTAAAGGTTTTAAACTTCAAAAATTCAAAATTTCAAAAACTTTATGAATAATTAACTCCAAAGGGACAATCACAGACTGTTGTATACTCATATACATATACATGCAGAATACATATTAACGCAATAAAGACGAGCGAAGACTTCTTTAAAAAAATATACCTCTCACTTTATTTGAAAGGTTTGTGTGTGAGAGGGAGTTGGAGACCGAACAGAACTGCAACATATTGACCCCCACTCTTATGGCCATCAGTGTCTCTTTCCCGCTCTCCAGGGCTGCTCAACCGGAGGCCTGGGGGCCCACTCTGCTGGGTGCAGGCTTCCTCTACCGCATCTTGTCACCAACAGGTCTGGTCTCCAAACTAACTGACTTCCTGTCTTCACCGAGTTATGTAATAGTTCAATCGTCAACTCAATATCTCCCCATAACTAGCCATCTGGATGTATCACTTTCACTGTCTTTGGAATACATTCACAGGTCACTCTCTTCTGGTGCATCAGTCTATGACTGTACCGCGGGATTTTACTTTGTCCTATATTGTCAGCCAGACTCGCCCCAGCCCACTGGAATATGCACTTCTGCCATCTTTGGAATGGCATGTTTGGCGGGGTCAAAGGTCAATATACTACAAGACACAAAACCTGGAATTACAATCAGCCAAAATTCAAATGCCACCTGACAAGTACTGAAGTATCCAAAATACTTGATAAAAGGAATTATTTCAAAAAAAAAATTTTTTTAAATCCCTAAATGTCAAATTTGAAATGATTTGCAGGCTTATTCATCTTAAAATATTTACTTTACTCACATTGGACAACAACAAATTGAGCACTTCAGTATCCAATCGCAAAATGTAAACAAATGAAAGTTAATATATATGTGTGTTAATTCCAAGCTGACATCGAGTCACAGGCTTGCTTAGGGGTATGTCATCAGCCTGACATGAGGTTAGACAGGTTTCAATCCCAGCTTGGAGTGTCTTGCGAGTCTAGCTACACAGTCTGTCTGTGGATGACTATATATATATATATTATATATACTATATATATATATATGAATAAAATTTTTGTTGCACGTTCAAAGAGAGAAATATTTTAAAATGAGTAGGTCCACAAAGAGATTTGTATTCTTTTTAGGATTTATCTATTTATTTTGTTCTTACATACGTGTAGGTTCTTACATAGCAGGGTAGGTATAAGAGAATTCATACCTTTCCAAAAGTATTAGTTCAAAAGTGAACATTAGATATATGATAAGGTTTGTTTGGGTTTATTGTTTAGTAATTTAATGCCAAGTTGTGTTTTTACATATATATTAAGTATATATAATTTGTAAAATCATTTTGAAGATACAATTTTAAACAAGCCCGAGCTCATTCTTTTATACACAGTTAAATGGTTCCAAGTATTGCTATGTAACAACAATGTAACATCAGTCATTTGTTTGCACACAGTTAAATTGATATACATTTCCATCATACATCTTAGATGCATCAGGGAGGTCTTCACTGATGCACTGTCTTCATTGCCGATTTCGGGTTATTTCTGCATCATATCGGCTCCGACAGTAAACCCCAGCATGACTCTGGAAGAGCCAAGCCGCCTCCGTGATTGCGATGTGCTACGCTCGTGCCTCTACCAAAGCAAAGAAAAAAAAAAAATCATATAATTTATTAGTAATTCATTTATACACAGTTAAATGGTTCCAAGTATTGTTATTTTTCACTAACAATTCAATTAAACATCAGTCATTTGTTAACATATAGTTAAATGATCAAACACTTCAATTTCAAACAATTCAATTTAGCATAATTGATTTATTTACACTCAGTTTAAATGTCAAACAGTTCTATTTGACTCATAGATAGGACCCTATCAGGTGCTACCACACCAGGCCATAGTGGACCTGGGTATGATGGCAATGAAGGGGTACTCTGCTTTCCCCAAAGCTTCAGCATTGCTGATACCTCCCATCAGATTGTTTTGTATCACATCCAGGACACTTGTGAGCGGGGAGTCTTAACTGTCGGCAGAGATGCAGTCAGTGTATTCTATAGCCCCAGCTGACTGAGCTTGATAAGGTTTGTTTGGTTTCTTTGTTTAATGGCATATTAACCTTCATAGTTTATTCAATGCTAAAACCATCCTTCAAGAAGAACAGTTACCTTAACCATCGGTATTTGTCCAAAGATAAGGTTTGTGCATAATAATGAATAGAGTAGTGATTAAAAAACAATGATTGACTGGTTTACATGGAACGTCAACCCATCTATGCTTATTTCCATGAAACGTCAACCCATCTATATTTATTTTATGCTTAGAGGTTAGGAATTCATGTTCATATTCCTAATTTTTCTACAGTTGTTTCTTAGATTTTTTTTTTTATATACAAGCCTATCAATATCAGTTAGCTTTTAAACAGATCTATTTAACTCACAGATAAGAACCTAACAAATACTAATACTATGTGTCTTAATGGACCAATGAGTAATGGCAATAAAGTGGTACTTCACACTGGCCAGTACTGGAGCCTCACCATCAAATGCAATTTAGTGTCTTACTCAGACAACCCTTTTTTCTGGGGGGAGGGGGTTTTCATCCCTCTACATGGGAATATAGTCTGCATATTTGAATTCCAAGTGACAGGGTATGTTAAAAAAACAACTCCCATAAACAATAATTACTGTAGGAAGTCCAGTCATGTATACTCTATAATTGTGACCTTGTGCCAGACTAAGCTAACCTTAATGAATCAAATACCGTCTCTTATCCCAGGATACTTATTAGGGATCTAATAAAAAAGACCATTAGCATTTTAATGAGCTCAGTCCTTATTGATTGCTACACAATTGTGGCCTTGTGCCAAATCTAACCTACTTTGCCCAGTTGACCGAGGCGGTAGAATACACCAACTGCTTCTCTGCAAAGTTAAAGACCAACCCCCAACAAGTGTCCTGGATATGACACTAAACAATCTGATAGTGAGTTTCTACTAATGCTGGAACTTTGGTAAATGTAGAGTACCTCTTCATTGGCATCACTCCCAGGTCCACTATGGCCTGGTGTGGTAGCAGCTGATAGGGTCCTATCTATGGGTCAAATAGAACTAAACTATGTGCTTATGCTAAACTGAATTGTTTGAAATAGAACTGTTTTGACATTTGACTGTAAACAAAAACTATTCTTATACTAAACTGAATTGTTTGAAATTTAATTCGGCATTAAATGACCCGAAAAGGGTTGATATGCCATAAAACAAAACAACCAACCTAACCTGCTAAATCATACACCTTCAGTTTACTCATCTTGTTGTTGGGTAATTTTTACCAGGCTATTCAAGTAAACCATTATCACTGTAGTGAGCTCAATTAAACCGAGGGCTGGACATTTATGGCCTCATGCCAGACTAAACCAACCACAGTAAATATATTCTTATCCGAGTTTCCTACACACAGCTGAAATTGTAATGGGTGGAGTTGTTTTTATAAGGAAAATATAAGATGTTACTTGAGTTACAGATACTGGAATGGCTTAAGACTGAGAATGAAAAAATATTTTGAATAACTCCAGGGCCAAAAATTCATTTTCAACTGATACTAGATTGCAAATACTATTAACTAGTTGCCTGGATAGTTAATCATGAACCTTCTGGCAGATTTGAGATTATGCATGGGAAGTTTTGAGAACATGGACGTTTGTATAGTTGTTTCAAGAAATATGAATATTTATACTTGGGTGGATTTACATCAGTCCTAGTTGGGTTATGTTAGGCCAAAATCAGTTTAACAATTATGGTCTTCAATTATATACAGCACAAAATGTATCTGAAACATTTTAAACATGTGAACACTTTTATGCTTAGTTGCAATATCAGTGTTTTCAAAGCCAATGTAGAGAGAGTTCCACTAGTATAATGGCTAATGTGCTGGACTGCAAACTCTAGTTACGCAATTATATCTACTTTCAGACTAATACTTGTGGAAAAGTACAAACTCCCTTATAACCTCAGCAATAGATTAAAAAATATCACTGCAGTTCAATGTTTGATATGCCATTAAATAAAAAAAAACAGGTAGGTTAAATAATATCACTGCTGTTCAATGGTTGATATGCCATTATATTAAAAAAAAAAAAAAAAAAAGGTTAAATAATATCACTGCTGTTCAATGGTTGATATGCCATTAAATTTAAAAAAAAAAAAAAAACAGGTTAAATAATACCACTTGCTGTTCAATGGTTGATATGCCATTAAATAAAAAAAAACAGGTTAAATAATACCACTGCTGTTCAATGGTTGTTTGCCATTAAATTTTAAAAAACCCAGATAGGTTAAATATTTTCACTGCTGTTCTATGGATGATATGCCATTAAAACAAAGAAACTAGATCAAAAGCCAATATAATAAAGTTCACAGTCATTTTAAACAGATAAATTTTCGTACTTAGTTGCAGATGCTTTAAGAGCCAATGTATGGATAAAGTTCAAATATTTTAATTAGGTAAACACTTTATGTTGAGCTGTTTAAAGAGCTAAATGTATCAGGGCAAAACCATTATATGGTTTCTAGGTGGGATAGTTGGGTTTTATGACATACTGGCTCTTATATGTCATCTAAGGCCAAATCTTGTATTATGATTTTTAGATGGCTAGTTTGTAGATTACATTATCTTTAAATGAGCCAGAGCTCAATTTTTTTTGCACATAGTTAAATGGTTTCAAGTATTGCTATTTATTATCTGCACATAGTTAAATGGTTTCAAGTACTGTTTTTTAATACTAATAGCTCTATTTCCACATAGTTCAATGTTTTCAAATATTGCTATATTCATGTGCACACAGGCAAATGGTTTCAAGTACAAGAAATAATTAAATTTGACCCATAGATGAGACCCTAACAGATACTACTTCTACAGGTCAGAGTGGACCTGGGAGTAATGGCAATGACAGTGTACTCCACATTCCCCAAAGCTCTAGGACTGGAGCCTTACCACCCAATAGTTTAGTGTCATATCCAGGACACTTGTTGAGAGGGGTCTTACTCCACTAAAGAGATGCAGTCGGTGTATTCTGCAGCCTTAGCTGATTCGGCTTATGAATTCAAGTATTCCTATCTAATACTAATAATTTTCAAGTATCTACACGTTTTCAAGTAATTATTACTATCTAATAATAATAATCATCATCAATTGAAAACAAATATATAGTTTTCAAGAAACTATTTTTCATACAGATTATTTAAAAAGAACAATGGTTTCAGATAACTATTCCACACTTCATAATTACTTGCAATATCAGTGATTTAAGAGCCAATGCATTAATGTAATTCAAAATAGTTTTTAAAATTTAACCCATTGATGGGAATCTAGCAGGTACAACAACAATGAGGTAGAATAAACCTGGAGGTAATCATAATAAAACAGTTTGGTCTTGTTTTATGACATTTTAGGTTATTTTCCCTGCCAAATCTGGTTTATACATATAAAATATATGATTTGTAAACATAAGTTAAATAGTTCCAAGTATTCCTATGTATCATTAACAATTCAATTAAACATCAGTCATTTGTTAATACACAGTTAAATGTCCAGACAGTTTTATTTCAAACAATTCAATTAAGCATAAGTCATTTTTTGCACTCTGTTTAAATTTCAGTTCTATTTAACCTAGAGAGCAATGACAATAAGAGGGGGTACCCCACATTCCCCAAAGCTCCAGCATTACTGGATCTTCACCATCAGATTGCTTAGCGCCATATCAAGGACTCTTGTTGCGGGGAGACTTATCCCTCAGCAGAGATACAGTTGGTGTATTCTATAGACCCAACCGACTGGACTATGCAATGAAACAGGTGACTCCACACTCTGCAGAGCACCCAGAATTTGAACCTTATCACCAAATACAGTTTAGTTTCATATCCAAGATGACCTTTTAGCAGGGAGCCTCTTACCCCTCTGTAGAAGTGTAAGACCTGACTCCCTTAAAAAAAGGGGCTATATGTTTGGTTTAACAGCAGATTGCATTCTTCTATACCAAAGTAAGTTTAACAGTTATGATCTCCAATTACATAGAGTACAAACATATATCTTCACAATCATCTTAAAAAAAGTAAATATTTCATTAAATATTGCAACATCAATATTTTAAGAGTCATTGTATTAATGTAGTTGATTATCATTTTAAACAATAACTCAAACAGATCCATTTGATTTTTATCATTAAGGGTTTATTCGGACTATTGTCTTCATCTTTATTGTTATTTCCCACAACGTTTCGGCCTATATGTCCTACGGCCTTCTTCAGATGTTTGTCGAACTCGGGAACCTTCACAGAACTTCGAACTAAGTCTATTATTGAAACACGGCGTCGCCTGTTCTGATTCCGTTGGCCAAACGGAATCAGAACAGACGACCCCCGTGGTTCCGTGAAGGTTCCCGAGTTCGACAAACATCTGAAGAAGGCCGGAGGACATATCGGCCGAAATGTTGTGGAAATAACAATAAAGATGAAGACAATAGTCTGAAAAACCTTAATGATAAAAAATCAACAAGCTTTGTCTCAGAAATTTAGACAACTAAGATCCATTTGTCTCATGAGATTTTAATAAGTACAAACAACTTTGGTTCAGAGTGGACTTAAGAATAATGGTTTGGCTGTGTTTTATGGGTTATTTAAAAACCAAATCCTATTCATACATATATGATTTGTAAGTGAATATTTTGTAACATTTGTAAATGAGCCAAAGCTCTTTCGTTTGCATACAATGAAATGATTTCAAGAATTACTATTTAACACTAATAATTCTATTTGACCCATAGGCGGGACACTAACAGATACTACCACTCTGGGTCTGAGTGAACCTGGGAGTAATGCTAATGAAGAAGTACTCTCCAGGACTGGAGATTCATCATCAAATGCAATTTAATGTCATACACAGGACTTCTACCAGATGCAGTTTAGTGTTACACCCAAACTTTTTTTTTTTTTGTGGAGGAGGATACCCCTTTGCAAGAGATACAGTCAGCATATTCTAAGTCTAATTGAGCAATTTTTTCTGGATTTCAGTTACATATATACAAATGACTGGTTGGTTGGATTTTACAGTATATTAACCCTTGTAGGTTATTTTATGCCAAATCCTCTCTCTCTCGCTCATATATACACACATATATATATATATATATATATATAATATATATATATATATATATATAATATATATATATACACACACACACACACACACACTAAATATATGATTTACAAACACATTTTGTTGATAACATTTTCAAATGAACCTGAGCTCATTTTTTTTTTTTTTGCACACATTTAAATGATTTCAAGTATTTCTATGTAACAGTAACAATTAAAATAGATATATATGATTTGTAAGCGAATAGTTTGTAGGCAAAAATAGTTCTATTTAATATTATTTGTTTGCACTCAAATGTTTCAAATATCACTAACATATATAGTTTTATTTGCACACAGTTAAATTGTTTCAAGCATTGCTAATCAAGGCTAATAATTCTATTCAGCATTACTTATTCTTTAACACAAATTGTTCTAAGTATTGAAATGTATTATTAACAATTCAATTAAACATCAGACATTTGTTCACAGACAGTTAATTTGTCAAGTTCTATTCCTAACAATTCGATTCAACATAAGTCATTTGTTTGCACATAGCTTAAATGTCAAACAGTTCTATTCGACCCATAAATAGGACCTTATTAGATGCTACCACTCCAGAGTGGACCTAGAAGCAATGGCAATGAAGGGGTACTCCACATTCCCTAAAAGCCCCAGCATCACTGGAACCTCACCATCAAATTGTTTAAGTGTCATATCTAGAATATCAATAAAGAGATACTCCGTTTTCTCCAAAGTTAAAGCGTTGGAGCCTCTCTATCAGATGGCTTAATGTCATATTCGTTGGCAGGGGAATCTTACCTATCTGCTGAGATGCAGTCAATGTATTCAACAGTCCCAATTGACTGGACTGACAGACATAAAGAGAAGTTTAATAATATAGAGATTAACAAAATTAATCAATTAGGATATTTTTTTTTTAAATGTAGATTATGACAATCAAAAGTGATGTTTTAAAATAGAGTTAGAGATAAATCTGCTAATGCCACCTAATGACAAAAACAGAATTATGTTTATGTCCAGCCCAACATAAGCAAAATTCTTATTAAAACAAACTTCTTATTGTATTCTTTATATGATTAATTGATCGAAGAATAACAAGGGGATTATTAATCATTTATAAAAGAGAGGAATTAATGAGTAAACAAATTACCCAGATGATTATTTCATGGGGAGAAAAGAGAGAGTGGAAATGGGGAAGAAGTTGAGTTTAAGCTAAAGACAGAATATGGAAACAATTACAAAGAAATAAGTTGGGGTTGAAAGAAGAAAAAAAAACTTCTCTGCACACTGACATTTAATTTGTTTATTTGAAATAAAGTGCAATAAAAAGGGTATATGTGATTGTTGACAACATATCAGTTATAGATCTGGACATTTAAATTCTTCAATAATAATCAAAGATTTTATCTATATTATTTTCTTTATTCACATTTAATTCCGTCTAAGAATTGTGATTTACATGAAACTTAATAATAGGATTTCCTGAGAACATAATTGGGATATTTTTGGTTTTGGACCTGCTCTACCATAGTAGGTGTGATCACTTTTTAATGCACTTTTCTTATTTGCATTGTGTGTGTGTGCCATCCTGCACTCACATATATATGAATGAACAAAAATATGAATATGCAGCTGCTCCAAAATTACATCCCAGTTATATTGATGCAATTTTATTTTTTATAAGAGAATTTCAGTAGAGTTTGATGATAAATAATACCTAATAATATCAATTCGACTGAATAATATTCCACTTTGATAATAGACAGTGACATATATATATATATATATATATATTATATATATATATATATATATATATATATACATACACACACACACACACACACATTTTAACAGTTTATGTTTGTCATTATCTCACTTGTGATTAGAGGCAGATCAAATATCGAGTGCTCAATATCAGTGATAGAGCTATTATATAATAGCATGGATGCTTATCTGTGACCACTGGTTCATGCAGTTTACACTGCAATCATCACGTTGATGATTGCCATGTAAAGATGGCGTGAAACCAGTGGTTGCAGATAAGCATTCATGCTATTAAATATATATAAAAACTAATATATATTTATTTATTATTATATTCTATATAAGTACATTCCTCACTCTTTTTTTAATCAAAGTGGACCATTATACAATCAAAATTCATATTATCAGGTGTTATTTATTACCAATATATACCACTGAAATTAACCAACAATGAAATATATAAGGAATATACTTATTTTTCAACTACTGCATATTCCTATTTAATATGCGTATATATATATATATATATATATATTTATATATATATACACACTTTTATAAAAGTAATCCTATACCTTTTATTTTTTGTTAATGATCCCCTTACATCCAATATGTAATATGGGTATGTACTGCAATTAATAACATCTGTTCTCTTGTGGATTCATATCAATCCACTTATCTATACCAGATTCATTTTCACAAGGGACCTCATATTTCTGACCTTGTATCAAACTAAGCTTAATAAACAACCTATGCATCTCTCTTGGCCCCTAAAAGACTACTTATATAAATCTTCATTATCTACATGCCTATTTACAAATCTGTTCACACTACCTACTTATATAGATGCTTAGCAATCAATTTATCTATCCTAAAATCAATCTCTCTTAACCGTTTATACCAGGCACTATGTTAGGGTAGTATGTGATAAAATCAAATCACAAAATTATGACTACAGTTTAAAACTTGTCTTCTGCAACTGTTTCTCTTAGATACAAAACGGCTTAAGCCATTTTGGGAGAAATCTGTTGACGTTTAGAAGACAAAGAACTTTATGCAGACGTAAGAGATAACATGAAAAGAATTGAATTCCAAACATTATGGGTAGAGAGAAGATTCACTTGCTTTGTTCAATAGCTCAAAGACTGTGATTATAAGCATTTTGATAAATAAAAAGAAAGAAATAAGGAAAGATTTTTCTAGAATGTCATATAAACACTGTTTTAATTGAAAGGCTGCTGGAATTATTCGCAGGGGAAAATTTCAACTTTTTTCATTTGTTTGCACACAGTTAAATGGTTTCAAGTATTGATATCTAATACTAATAATTCTATTTATTATTTATCATTTGTTTGCACACAGATGATTTCACATATAGTAAATGATTAAACCCATATTAGACCCATACATGGGACCCAAACAGATACTATCACTCTAGGTCTGAGTAGGCCTGGGAGTAATGGTAATAAAGGGGTACTGTTCATTCTCCAAAACTCCAAGAGCCTCACCATCAGATACAGTTTTATATCATATCCAGGACACTTTGCAGAGATGCAATCAGCATATTCTACAGCCCAATCGACTGGGCTGGAGGATGACTCTGAATAAATGAAACTATAAAGATAATGAGGGGACCATTGTAGTATCATTGTTCTAGTAGGTTTCATTTAATGCTGTCATATACAGTATCCTTAACCTAATAAAAACCGCAGAAGTCTCCATGGTGTAGTGACTGATGGGCTGGACTGTGACATGGTCATAAAAGTTCAAACTCCAGTTTCATTATTATGTTCACTTTCAGACTAATATCCTTGAGAAAGGTATAAACTCCCTTATCCCCCAACTATGGGTTAAATAGGTCCTTTAACAAGGATGGCTTTGGCATCAAATAACCCAAAAAGGTTGATATGCCATTAAAACAAAGAAACCAAACCAATAGGACCCATCATCTCATATCAAAATGTTAAGCAGTATATCATCAAACCAAATGATATAAATGCAATCAGTTATGTACATTTTTTGCATTCCTGAAAGGACAACATTTTTTAACAAGTGCTGTAATATAATGGCTGAGGGATTTCGGTTTATGCCTTTGGGTTTAGTTAGGCTGAGAACCTTTCGACTCAGCACATGGGTTAGTTAGGTGCAACATTAACACAGGTGTTCACGTGCGTGCACAGAGCAGAGCAGAGATGTCACAATAGCCTGAGATGGGAAACAGGGGCTAGCGAGTGCGAATAACGTCACACACCAGAAGCGCGCAAAGGATTTTGGGAGATTTTGAAAAAGTCAGAAAGTTGAGAACTAACTGGACACCAAACAAGAGTTGGTTTTCACTTGCTCGCGGAGACCTTTGTGACGGGTGCCACATGTGTTGGGGGGGGGTGCAGATGAAAAAGCCAGGATAGAAAGAATGTGTATCTCTCTTCCTTATGTCGAAACCTTTAACTCAAAGGTAATAAAAGGTTTCGTACCTGAACTGAGAAGTTGTCATGTGTTTTTAGCATTTCGAGATCCTATGTTCTATGTATATATGTAATGAACGTCCCATGTACATTTCGCATATTTGTGTATATGGCTATGGTACAGTGCTGGTGATATCAACTGAATGTAATAAAGAGAAGTTATAAACATGACTTGACCATAAATCAAAATGTTGGTTTAGTTTCTTTGCTTAATGGAATATCAACCTTCATGATTTAATTTTTTTTTGTTTTACATTTAATTTTTCAACCCTCATGTTGTGTGTGTGTGTGTGTGTGTGTGTAATAGTAATGTTAGGCACTCCAAAATACTGTTGTCCCTTTAAGAATGCAAAAATGTACAAAACTTGCTGCATTTATGTCCCTTGCTAACAATTATTAACGGTAGTAGTAGTAGTCATCCTACCCACCCCATATCCCTGAGTGGGGATGTAAAGATTTGAAGGATAAGTAGGTATCAAAGATTATTTTCAATTGAAGCAAGCAATGAGAAAGTTTGCATTTTGTGTTTGAGCAGTAGAATTTCTCATGTGTTGCAGAGTAGAGGTGTGTTTTTTTAGAAACCTTTTTAAGGAGTTGGATACTTTCCTTTGAAAATAAAGAGACTTTCCCCCTGTCTATAAAAGATAGTTTGGAAACTCATAGATGTTGTCAGCCTGAATTATTAGCATATCAATGTGGGAACCAAACTATAACAATATGATGGTATATTGTCACCAAGATCAAGGGACAACTTCTTTATCTCTTTCCTTGTCTAAAATTTTCTTCAACCAAAAATGTTACACTTATTTTTCATAAATATCTCTGGTTCTATAGAGTGTAGAAAACTTTTATATCAGAATTTTCTTCCTCTGTACGTGACAAAGACTTTGATGATAAAATTTATTGTTCATACTTCGACTAACTAGATTCTTGTCTAACATAGCAAAAAGAAAATCTCCAATATTTCTGCAGTAATATACAAAACATTATATAGAAATATAATACTTACATTCACTATCCAGATAAGAATAAGTTATTTGCTTCCTTACATTTAAGTCCCTAAATTTATATATTAGCAATCAGCCATAACTAAATACTCCCTAAAAGGTTAGGGGTGAAGAAAAAAGTCAATATGGTGGTTTGGTGAATTGTAACATTGGGATATATTAATTCAGTGAAAAAAAAAATGACTAAAACTTATTAAAATGTAATAAGAGAATAAAGAACATTCCAGTCAAATATGCAACTTAATAATGCAGGGGTCAGGGTTTTTGACCACCACAATCATAATTTCTCAAAGGAGATAACTAATGAATGCTAATTATAGAGTACTTCCCTTTATTTGAAATTATCTTACTATAATTCTTAAATATCTTTTGTCTCTAATATCTCATGACAACAGTTATAGCCACCACATCTCACTAATGGAACTCTAAAGCATATTAGTTTTTCAAAATTCCAATGCAATTATGTTAAAATAGACTTACTTTGTCTTTTGTCAGCCATATAAAGTAAGAATCTCAATGAATGTTTCCTTGCTAAAAACCAAAGTAATGACTTTTTTTCACTTTTTCTTTTTTGCAATGAATCCATTCATTGGAAAATCAAGACTTTAAAAAAAAAATGTTGCGTTTACATTTGCAGTATGAGCAATGGCCACAAGAGGACCTTAAACATTAATTTCTCAAAGATCTTCATTAACTTATAAATCCTTACAAAAATATATTTCAATGTTAATGACTTAAAATCCTGTCTGTAGGATAGGTTTTCAGCTAGCGATATAAATTTTATGAATAGGATGCAACTTTGATGGCTTTTAAGAGAGTAAACATAAAAATCTGAAGAAGCAAGAACAGATTATTCTTGATGAAAGTGCAAATAAAAATAAGACACACCCTCTAAAAAATACCTAAGTAGGAATAAATGCCCTCTATTTTATGCCCACAAATAAAAGAGAAAAAAAAACAAAAAAAAAACATTACAATATGAACAAACAAAATAGCATATCTACTAGATATACTTTCTCTTTTTGATTCTCACAAATACATGTACCTTACATAAAAGAAAAAAAAACTTACTACATGCACAATATATCACAGGTATGGCTCCCTTTCTTTCCTCACCCTCACAAAAAAAAAATACCCTGAATCCAGTTGCTAAAGACATGATCAACTGTAATCCAAAGCAAAAAGAGAGGAATTCTTTGACAGATACATTTGTTGAGTTGATTGAATACATCTGTTCATAAAAAGAAAAATTTAGATAACTGCATATACCTATAATATCAGCTGGGCACCTGCCATAGAGTCAAAGTTAATAGGTTCTCCTGACAGCATAGAAATTGGTTGACATACTATTAATCAATCAATCAACCTATCTAGTGTTATTTTATGCCTAGAGGTTAGGGAATCACATTCATCAAACATTTATGATTGCAATTTACAATTTAGTTTCTTAATATTGATTGATTTTAAAGGCATGTTAACCAGTCTAGGGTTATTTTATGCCTGGATGTTAGGGATCCGCACTCATTATACATTTACATGTTTTAAATTGTTTTTATGAGGAGTTTTTTTACACATAATCCTATTGAATATGAACAATTTTTAAACAGGTCTATTAGATCCATAGATAGGACCCTAACAGGTACTCCTAATCCATGTCAGAGTGGACCTGGGAGTAATGGTATTGAAGGGGTACTTCACACTCTCCAAAATTGGAGCTTCACCATCAGATGCAGTTTAGTGTCATACTAAGAACACCCTTTTTTAGAAAAGGGGTTCTTACCTCTCTGCAGGAGATACAGTCAACACCACTAACTGGCTGTACAGTGCAGAGAGTTTGATTCTCACTAAGACACACCCCAATTGTAGTTATATATAAAACTAAGTTAATCTTAGCAGCAGTTGACTTCACCAACAAATCCACCATCTTGCTTGTCTTGCTTATGTAAGTTGCAGCAGTTGACTTCACCAACAAATCCACCATCTTGCTTCAAAATTTGCACTGCCCACCATTCATATGGCTCGCTTTTTATCGAGCTATTTGCTTACACATGCAAATCACTGATGGTCTTAAAAGAGCTTGTTCTACCCATGAGCAGTGACAGAATTGCAAATGGCTGCTATGACAGAACAAATCAAACATTGAGACACTTAGCATCTGGTAAGTTTGGACCCCTCAATCCCAATTCACTACATCTTACTAAACATCTATATGCAATGATGACTGTAGAAACAACATTCATTTATTGATATTGGGATTTAAAAAATACATAAATAAAAAATAAAAAGCGTCTTCTCTGAATTTCTGAGATGAGAAATTGCATATTGCAGAACTAAAGATAATCTACCCCAGGGGATTGAATAAAGGGTTCAGTACAAAACTCCTACTAAAGTAATGGTCAAAAAAATTATCTGTCTCTAGGAAGAATTAACTGATATGGGAAGCCCTCTAAGCATGAACAACAGAATGAGAAAAATCTATCACTGTTGATTGAATAAAGATTTTGAATCAAAGTTCTCAGAAAGCTGCCAGCTATAAAAAGGATCACTGACAGCCATGAGCATTTTTAAGGGCGGGAGTGAACTTTAGGTACAGCAGATACTGTAAACAGTCTACAGCCTGTGTGTCAGACAAAAGAAATTCCAAGAGCCTCACTCAATATTGTGTAGCTAAGAGAGGCAAGACTCCACCTTGAAGTTGTGTAGCTAATTGGAGCAGGGCCCAATCTTTGGATTGTGTAGCTAATGGGGTGAGGGCGTTGGGATTGTAACGGAGGTGTTTAAACTATCTCAATGTTTTTATTAGAGTTCCCATTAGAAATTACTCTATAGCTAGACATGCTTTATTTTATTGTTGTTTCCTTTAAATTTCTTTTTTTGTTTTGTTTTACGGCATATCAACCTCATCAGTCATTTAATGTCGAATCAAGTTAAAGAAAATAAGTCTGAAAAGAAATTCAAAGGAGAGGTCTGAGGAATTAATGATAAACTTTAGATAATTAGTTGGTTATTTGTTTTTTGATTAGGAGTTTATTTGTACGGAATCACAATAAAAAAAACAACTGTGAAACAGGTTGGGGAAAGGATCAGTTTGTTAGAATATATCTAGTAAAGAAAGGGTTTATAGAAGTAATTTGGTCTTATTGTAAAATTCTTTAGATTTTTGTGTATAACTTATGTTTTTAGAAATGATATCACATTTATTTCAGTGTTTTGGAACAGTTCCTTCATATTGTTTGTACTATAGAAGGTTTTTCTTTGATGGGCTAGGTCGGTACATTCGATGAGAATGTGTTTCACGGTGTATTTGGCCTGACATGCATAACACATTGGTTGTTGTTTTCCTTTGAGTAAATAAGAGTGTGTTATCCTTGTATGACTTATCCGGAGTCTGCACAATGTAACCTCCTCTTTTCAGTTTCTTTAAATTTGAAATGCTGAATTACTTGTTGACGTTTGCAAGAACTAACTATTACTCTAGACCAGTAATTCCCAACATGGGGCACATGCCCCACCAGTTGGTGTGGCATGCAATTTTTGGTGGGGCCCATTCAGAAACCAAGTTAATGGCCTTTTAAGCTTCCTTCACATGAACTGCAGTAAAATTTTGAGTATGTGAGAATTAAATATTACAGGGAACATCAGAATTTTAGAAATACTAAATTGGGTCATAGCCCAAAATCGATTGGGAACCTCTGCTCTAGACAGATTTGCATATTTACACTTCCACTGATTTTTGTTCTAGGAATGCAAATTGCAAGATCATTCTTTAATTTATTTTTTTCAATATTGGGTTATTCCATAATATTTTCCTCTATATAGCTTGGAAAATAATTATACCATTAAATTTGAATAATTTAACTTAGATTGTTTAAGGAATATCTTATGAATCCAGAATGTTCAACTATTAAAGAAAAATTGTTTTGCATCTTATCTGTTACTAGTTTATTTACTGCTAAATAAAAAAGTGTTTTGCATCTTATCTGTTACTAGTTTATTTACTGCTAAATAAAAACAAGGTGAACATCCTCTAAGTGTGCTGATTCCATAATTTTTGCCAGGGGTAGTATCTTAACACAGCAAAAATGGCATATCATAATGAGGTTTTGTTAATTCCTTACACTATCTCAGAGAATAAAGCGAAACGCATGGGTATGTGGAGGGTCATAACTGTTAATAAATGTTAATCCTTCTCTCATTCACTTATCTACCGTCTATTCTATAAATAATGCTAATGGCTACCAAGAACAGTACGAATAAAAAAAAGATACAAATATCAAAGTTTTATTTCTCATAAGACTACAAGTATGGAGCACACAGTGAAGACTGAACTCATTAATAAAAACTTGGAAAACAGTTTGCTAACCATTTCTCTCTAAAAGAATTTAAGTACTATACATTATCTATATATCAAAATTGTCATTTGCATATATCTGTAATCATAACCAAGAAAAACAGCCCATCATACCAAGATTCTTATCAGAGCAATACACTTTAAATACTCAACCTTAGAAAATAGAGTAACTTCCAGTTCAAGTTGTAACTGAATGATAATTTTGTTGGAGCAGCATTCACACAAAAAAGTCATTTCATAATCATTGAAATTCTTGATATTTGAGAAATATCTCTGAAATGTTAATAAGAATCATTCACTACTTCCTAAATAGAAGTTTTTGACATCGTGAGCCACTTAAAACTTCTTTCTTGTATAGATTGAATAAGAAAAACTAAATCATATATACAATGTGCTTGATATGATGTGAAGCTGTATCTTCATATTTCTTGTAAAGTCCACTATATCAACAAATCTTATAGTTGAGTAAGCAAGATAATGTTCATGGAGCTGGGAGGGAGTCTGGTGAGCATGGTAAGTGTTACTCATAATCTTGTGTTTTATCAAAAACTGCAAATTGAAAAGATATATTTACAACACAAGGTCAATTTTTAAGCAGAGTACAGCTGGTTTAAATTCAGAGTTCTCCTTCTCCTAGACTGGTTGTCTAACCAAAGACATGATATAATACTTTTATTTTATTTTGATATTTAGTTTAGGAAAAAAAAAAAAAAAAAGAATACAAGAATCCATGACATTTTTATCAACAAATACAAACATAACATTATTAAAAAAAAAAAAGAAAAAAATTACAAAAACATTTTGTGTTTATATTTACACTTTAGAATAAGGAATTTTTACAAAATAAAATTATACTGTGTGTCAGAAGAAAAAAAACAGAAAAATTATTTAAAACATCATGAAATTCAACAATTTCAGTTTATTTACAGTGTAAACAAATGGGCACCTCAGGTAGTGTAGTGGTTAGCAAGCTAGACTAGCAAACCTTCACGAGTGAGTTCAAGTCTCATTGGGTGCCTCATTCATACGGCCTTGTGCCACATTTAAGCAAAATGTCCAGTAAATTACTACAGTGTGAGCAAATTATAAGGATTTATCTAAAATTTACAATTAAAAAATGAAATAATATTCACATTTTTAAAAGATTGTATAACCAAAGATAATCCTGATTATATTTTAAGTCTAAATGATACAACACTTCCTTGATGAATGACAAGCTCTGACTGAAAAACGAGATTTCACATTAGCACAAACTAAAATACAAACAGCCTTGTCAAGGATTGAACTTGGTCTGGTGATTCCATTTCCAATGATTATAACTGTTATATTCAGAATTAAAATGTATGAAGAATGTTGATCAAGGATTAGCACCGACTTATCTAGACATCAGTTTATTATATACATTATAGACATAAATCTTCATTTAAATTCTCAAATAAAAAAAATTAAAATATCTAACATTGCAATCTTGATATTTCTTTTTTATCATACCATGTATAAAGAGGCACACAAGTTATTTGCTAAGCTTAGTTTAGATGTGGTATAAGGACAGAAGTACAGGGACACCCAGTGAGATTCAAACTCACTACCTATGGTCTGCTAATGTAGCATAGTATAAGGTTTAATAAGCTAAATAAGCAGACCTTTGTTAGTGAGTTTGATTCTTACTGAGTGCTTCATACTTTTGTCCTAGTTGTGCCACAACTAAGCAAATCTTAGTAAATAACTGTGTGTGTGATTATTCAGAGATATATTGAAAAAAAAATAAATAAATAAATAAAAATAGAGTTACAAGTGTGGAGATATATGCATCAGACAAATGCCTAAGAATAACACTACCCCCCTCTCAAAATTCCTGGATGCACCCACTCACACATGCATTAGCATAAATAAATAAATAAATAAATAAATAAAATAAAATACCATAACGACAAGTGTGCACCCATGTGCACCCCACAATAGAAGCACACCCACCAACAAAGAAACCACAAAGTGACTCAAACACAAAATGTCTGTTGATCCATCTTCCTTTTCAAGACCCAGACTGCATTCTTGAAGGAGGACAGGAAACGGTCACCCCCACCCCACCCACCAAAAGAGTCTTATCAGTGCATCCTCACACCCAACGACAGTCCATTCAGCCATATCTCACTTCCTCATTCCATTACAAAATAGCCAGAACTGAATAGGCAGGTGGGGTGTGTGTCTGGGTACTTGGGGGGAAAGACATTATTGATTTTTGATTTTTCTGAGGACAACCCAGGGCGTCACATACAGGGAAGGAGGAAACCCCTCCGCATAGCAAAGCAATGATTCACCAACTGAAGAGAACAAGGGAAGGAAGTCCCCCATTTTGGTTGCCTTTTACTGACTAATCAGTGAGGAACATTCTGCATGTTCCTTTATCCTGAATTTTTGGAGGGGCCCGAGGGAAAAAGGCTTACAATAGGGAAGCCCTGTTGATCAACTGGAGTTGATTCTTTTCATTCTTGGAGTTTGCTTAAGTTTTTACTTGTAGTAGGGTTTTTGCCTTGATGTACATCTCTACTTGCTTCAACTAATTTATATATATATATATATATATATATATATATATATATATATATATATATACACATACATACACACTTATATACAGACACATGCATGCATTTACACTATTTTTATATTATTTTTAGTGTGCTAAGTAGATGATAAGAGATGTCTTTTGTTTTTTTTTTTACAATATAATCAAAATTGCATTTTGTTTTTTCCTTATGATAGTGTTTCATATTCTTACAATTTCTAAGCAAGCTGTTGTTTAAAAATTGTATGAAGATGAGATAGACTGCCTTGGAATAAAATAAAAAAGTAATTTTGATTCTATTATAATACAGATTGAGCACTTAAAAAAAAAAAAAAAAAAAAAAAAAAATACATAAGATATATATTCATAATAAAATTATTTCCAGCACACACACACACACACACACACACACAGGAGAGAGAGAGCGAGAGAAAGAGAAAGTAGAAATGGAGAAGGAGCAAAAAAAAATGGGAGAGAAAACTAAACTAAAATTTGTCTTTTGGTAATAAGTCATTTTGCATTCCAATGAAGTGAGATTACTAATAAAACATGTAGATTCATTTTCAAAATTTTCTCTCATATCATTGGATTTCATTCCTAACTATTCTTATATGCACACACTCACACAAAAGGTTATATATCAACCATCTTTTTTATGAATTGTATTTAAATACTTAATTTCATTGTAACCCTGAAAAAATTTGTTGTTTACAGACCAATACTTGAGGATAATTTTCTCGAAAAAATTTTTGGCTGATAGAGTTAAATGTTTGGTCATAGTCATCAAGGATTTAGGCAGTAAACAACAATGGCTAACCTGAACAGTTTCTATCTTGTACACTCACAGTCTCAAAAGAGTTAGCAACTAAATGTAACTTCCACTGAAAAATTATACAATCAAAACAAATATTATTAGGTATTATTTATTACCAAAATCTATAACATTGAAACTAACAAATAATTAAGTTGCATCAATATATATCAACTTGATATTAAGTTTAGAGTGAGGAAATACCACATGAAATTGATTTTAATGGCATGTCATCCCATCTAGGATTATTTTATGCCTTGAGGTTAGGGAATTGCATTCATTGTACAGGTATATTTGCATTTTTGTGTAGCTGTTTCTTAAGAGTTCTTTTGCACATAGTTATCAGATATAATGTATTATCTAATACAAATAATTTGCACACAGTTGTACTATTTTAAGTATTCCTATCTAATACTAATAATTATGGCTTCAATTAATTATCTCTATTTAATGATAGATATTTGTTTGTACATGTTGGCTTCAAGTACTAATAATCTTTAGTAAACAGTTATAGCTTCAAGTAACAATTCTTGATACAAATAATTTACAGTCATTTGGTATATATCACATTGAAATCATCTGTCTTATAAAATTTATAAAAGAAAGCAGCTGACACAAAACAATAGAATATATGTTCAAATGAGACAAGTTCATAACCATTTCAGATGCTGTAGTGTTGCACTGTACTCCTATGGACCCCTTCACATGGCCGAACAAAAGCAGGACAGCCAACTCAAACATACATACAGCAGCTCTGTGAGGATACAGGATGTAGCCCTGAAGACCTGCAAGAAGTGATGAACGATAGGGAGGAGTGGCAAGAAAGGGTCAGGGATATCCGTGCTGGCAGCACGACATGATGATGATATCTAATATCATAGTATGACTTCTACAGATAAACTTTAGGTTGCCATATCAACCCTTGTTTGGTGATTTAAAGCTAAAGTCAGGTTATTTTTTTTTTGCAAGTCATGTCTATTTACCAATGCCTCTGTATGGGCAGGATGTAACAAAAGGTCAATCTTTTTAAGTAGAGTTTAACAGGTTTGAATTTAGAGTTTTCCTTCTCCTAGATCAATTACTATACCAAGGCTAAAGAGCCCAATCTGCCCTACTATTTACTCATAGCTGGAAGGAGAATAGTTGAATGCATACTTTTTCCCAGGGGTGTGTAATGGCTGGAAGTATATTATCAGGGGATGTTTTAGTGAAATAACACTGCCGGATGATGGACATGCATATTTGCATACACGCACACGTGGGTATGTAAATATGAATACACATAGTGAATACAGAACAAATATAAGCAGTGGTCAGCAGTCAACCACCAGCTTCTCTAAATGTCATTTCATGTGTTATTAATGCTTCAGTCTAACTTCAACCAAGACCGTAATCACTGATTCCAGCCGACACTACAAAGGGTATTAGCACTATGTGAAATACATATAGCTTTGTCCAGGATTTGAACTTGGGTCCATGACCTCCAATGATAACCATTACACAACAGGTGCCTTGCAGGTAGTTACATAGTTTAAATTAACTTCTAATTAAATAATAATTCACTAACATTTATATATCTTTAATTAACTCTTCCTATCTAATATTAATAACCTATAAGCCTTTATACAACTTTGAGTAATTATTCTTATCTAATACAAATAATTTGTAAACAATTATGATTTAAAGTATTCCTATGGGATACTAATAAATTATATAATTAAATGTAATTTACCATTGTTGTAAACATGTAAAAAATTCATATTAACTTACAATAATTCTAAACACTGAAAACAGGTCTATTCAACCCATGGATGGTTTTGGTTTGGTTTCTTTGGTTTAATGGCATATCAACTTTCATAGGTTATTTAATGCCAAAGCCATCCTTGTAAAAGAACAGTTGTGGTGATATTTAAGGTTTCTTTGTTCAATGACATATCAACCTTCATGGGCAATTTACTGCCAAAGCCATCCTTGTAGAGGAACAGTACTGGTAATATTTAGCCCATCATTGGGAGGATAAGAGGGCTCATGCCTTTCCCAAGGATATTAGTCTAGAAGTCAATGTAATAACACGACTGGAGCTTGAGCTCACAACAATCCAGAAAGTGAGTCACTATGCCATAGGGACTCCCCCTCCATAGATGGATCCATAACAGGTATTATCACTCTGCTTAATAGTGGGCCTGGGAGTAATTGCAATGAAGAGAATTACTCTACACTCTCCTGAGATCCAGAACAGAAACCTTACTAATTAAAACTAACTAGTTATACTAATAACTTACAAGCAATTACATGTAATTCACAATTGTTTTAAATAGGTAAACATTCTATATTTACAATATCAAACTTAAGTGCCAATGTATAAATGTAATTCAAAATCATTTAAAATATCTGAAACAGGTCTATCTAATACATACATGGGTTTGGTTTTGTTTAATAGCATATCAGCCTTTGTGGGTTATTTAATGCCAAAACCATCCTTGTAGAAGGACAGAGATGATACTATTTAACCCATAACTGGGAGGATAAGAGGGTTCATACCTTTCCCAAGAGTATTAGTCTGAAAGTGAACAGGATATAACACTAATGGAGTTCAAACACACTTAATACAATGTTACAATCCAGTAAGTTAACCACTATGCCAGATGGTATTATCACTCTGGTTAAGAGTGGACCTGGAAGTAATGACAATGAAGAGGATTCCTCCAGAGATCAAAAACTGTAGCCTCACCACTGGATCTAGTTTAGTTTCATATCAAGGACCTCTTACTCTTAGAGGTGCCCCTTTGCTTTGCAATGCTTAAAATATGTCATAAGAAAGTAGTTGGCAAACAAGATTAGAAAGCAAGGTAAAATAAATAATGATTCATTTTTTTAAGATCAGCAATTTAGTTGTGAATATTGTTTACAAATTTTTAACTTTTTAGCAGAATATTCAAAGAAATTTAATAAATGTTGTCAACAAGGACAAAATTTTTATGACAACATCAGTTAGATTTCTCCATAACCTGAAATGCATACATCATTGAAACTTCTAAGATAAGATTAAACTGTATAATTCAGCCTTTTCTTTTGCATCAATGAATTTATATATTGCTGACTTGACATTACATGGTTATCATATAAGAGTGTAAGATCAAATTACATTAAAAAAGAGTCATGTAATGGGAAATACTTTTGTATAAGACAATTTACATACATAAAAATAAGTAAAGTTGGCAACCTTAACAGAGGATGACCAGAAGGCTCCCTTTTCAATAGCTACTACACCAAGGTGTAGGGCAGGGTGCTACTCCATTCCCTGGATTGCTCCACTTTACCCTTGATCTTTACCTTAAAGTGATAAGCAAGGCGGCATCAAGTACCATTTTTTGAATCTTTGGTATGACTCAACCTGGGATTGAACTCCATAGACAAACACTCTACTCATTAGGCCAATAGTTGGTGCATACAAAAAAATAATAACTTATATTCAAAGAAAAAAGGAAAGAAAGAAAAAAGGAAAAAAAGGAGAAAGTAAAAAAGAAAGGAAAAAAGGAAGAATAAAAAGGAAGAAAAAAGAAAACTCGAAAAAACCCCAAGAATTCATGTAGCTACCCTCTCTCTCTCTCACACACACATATACGTACACAAACACGCACACACACACATATATATGTGTGTGTGTACACACACATACACACACATACATATATATGCGTATATACACACATATATGCGTGCACACACACACACATGTGTGTGTGTGTTTGTGTGTGTATATATATATATATATATATATATATATATATATATATGCAAATAAAACTTTGTAAGAAAAGGGGATCAATGTCACAACAGCAGAGCAGGTGTACACAACCCAGAAAAATATCAAATATAATGATGCTTCATTTCTTGGGTTCTGGGGAGTATATATATTAACCCAAACCCTTCACATGATCAGGATGTGACACAAGAGGAATTTAAGAGGTTTGAATTTAGGGTTTTTCTTCTTAACTGATTGCCATTACAAGGTTAAAGAACCTTGTCTGTGCTTGCTATTACCTATAGATGGAGGGAGATTAATTGCATGCTTACTTTTCCCAAGGGTATTAGCACTATATGAAATGCAAACAGCCTTGTCAAGGATTTGAACTCAGATTGGCATGTCCATTTCCTTCAACAATAATAATTACATAAGCACTCTGGGGAATGGGTAGAATCACTACACAAATTTGTGAGTTGGATAATTTCTTTTTAATATTATTATATTAGCTTTGCAGGATTAAAAAATAGAATAGAATTAAAAAATTTGCAGTAAAACAGAAATACAATAATTAGTAAACATTGCCACATAGTGAGGAGCATAGTTACTAAGTTCATTAGTACACACTAGTATCTTATTTGTCTAATCTTAGTAATGTCATGAGTCTAATTCTCACTTTGTGACAGATTAAAACTAGCTTTATTGGTCTAGTGGGTAGAGTGTTCACCAATGGTTCGGGAGACTTGGGTGCCATCCCAGGTTGCGTCATACCAAAGATTTTAAAAATGGTACTTGATACCTACTTGCTTAACACTCAGCAATATAAGGTACGTATCAAGGGTAAAGTGGGTCAATCCTGGGAAAGGAGTAGCGACCTCCCTGACACTTAGGTGTAGTAGCTATTAAAAAGGGATCCCTCTGGTTACCCTCAACTATGGTCACCAATTATTTTATAAATAGAATTACAACATAAAAATAAACGTGTGTGTGTATGTGTGTTTATTTTTATAATATATAAGTCAACAATTACCCAATCAAAAGATTGTGAACCCAAGTTGTGAGTTGGAGAATTTCTTTTTAATAATTATGATAATAATACAAGAGCTGAAAAGGCTTAAAAATATGTTTGTCGTAAAACAAAAGTCAAATAATAATTACCCATACTACTCACCACATGGTAATGTTTTTCAAGTTCAATTTATACACTAGTGGCTTATTTAGCTAATCTTAGTAAATACAGAGGTATTTATATATAATGGTTAAGTCACCTTGTAAAAGATTAACCTAAAAGTTTAGTAAATATTGGTTCTGTTGAAGAAACTAGTATAACTACTAAAACATCAGAACAAAAAGGTTAAGAAGGATAAAATAAAAAGTCAAATGGGTAAAAAAAAAATCTTTTATTAAATTTAAGATAAATTCTCATATCAAGAAAATAAATCATCCCTCCCTCAAAAAAGGTAATTAATAATCCTATCTCTGTCTCGTGATAGTTGTTACATTTGAATATATCTTTTATAGACAAAACCTAACAACTATTATGGAATAAAGATAATCAATAATAATAAATATGCTTTGGAAGGTATATCTTGAGTGTTGGAGAATTACACAAAAATGATAAGGAAATAAGACATCTAATTTTGTAAGGCAGAAAAAGTTTCTTGAACGTATTTGTAATAAAAAGTTGGGGGCAGGGAGAAAAACAAAATCAAAACAAGCAAAAAGGAAAAGTTAACTTTGTTATTTATTGCCAAAACTGTATTTCTTCTCCTTTGGGGAAGAGAGAATGTTTTAGAATAACTTGAAAATGATATTGCAGTGCATCATGGGAAAACATTTTCCCTGCATGAGTGAGTTTAAGGAATTGGAAGAAGCAACAGACATAAATATGAAAAGAGACAAAGAATGATGGGAAAGGGGAGAAAGAGACACCAGAGGGAAATAGAGAGTAACCAGAGACCAGCAAGAGAGAGAGAGAAAGCAGAAAAAAGAGAGTGAGAGAGAACGCATAAAAGTAGAGAAATGGAGGGAGAGAGAGGGAGAGCAGAAAAACACAGAAAAAGAGAGAGCAGAAAAACACAGAAAAAGAGAGAGCAGAAAAACAGAGGGAAATGGAGAAAGAGAAGGAGAGGAGAGAGGGAGAGAGTAAGCAAAAAGAGAAAGAATGAAGGTTAAACTGAACAAAGAGAAATGATAACCAGAAAAACAATTTTAGAGAGAAAATAAACAAATAAAAATGTATGCTGTAGAAGCCAAAAAAAGAACAAAGAAAGAATGGTAACAGAAATAAAAAAGGGGTGGGGAGTGAAAAGGGACTGGGAGTTGAAGAGAGAAAGAGAGAAGGAATAAAAAAATAATTTCAATATGAGGCTAAAGAGATCAATAATAGGAGGAAAGAAAGTGTAGAACAGAAAAAGCAGATATAATGAGTAAAAATAAAAAGTTAAAAAAGTCAAAAGAAAAATAATCCATAAGGCAACAGAAAGATATGAAAACAAATAGTGTAGATTAATTTTTTTTTTAAATATAAGTTGTGGGGGGGAGTACTTTATTGGTAATTCACTTGACATATTGGTAAGAAGAATCATGTAGAGAAAAAGAAAACTTAAAAATGTTAGAGGGAGGGAAAGACAGAATAAGGGGGAAGGCAACAAGGGAAATATTAGAGAAGGAAGAATGAATGATGAAGAAATTAGAAAAAAATAAAAGAGATAATGAAGTCGTAGACGAATGAAATACAGTGAAATGGGGAGTAGAAAAGAGGAATTAATGATGGGGAGGAAAAAGGAAGAAACAAAAAAATGGCTGTTAGGAGGAGATAGAAACAAAGAGATAGAAGTGAGGGATGAGAAGGAGAAAATAGTAGGGATAGAAGGAGAGAGAGAGAGATAGAGAAAGAAGAATGGCACAGTGAGGAATGAGAGAGAGAGAAGAATGGCATAGTGAGAAACAAGAGGGAGAGAGAAGAATGGCATAGTGAGAAATGAGAGGGAGAGAGAAGAATGGCATAGTGAGGAATGAGAGAGAGAATGGCACAGTGAGTAACGAGAGAGAGAGAGAAATGGCATAATGAGGAACGAAAGAGAAGAATGGCACAGTGAGGAACAAGAGCGAGTGAAAAATGGCACAGTGAAGAGTGAGAGAGAGAGAATGGTATAGTGAGGAATGAGAGGATTTTTTTTTAGATGTGGTTGGGGAAGATGAACAAGAAGGTAAAGTGGCATAAATAAAAGAGAATATAAAATCTAAATTAAAAAGATCTTTTTAATTAAAATAAAAGAAAAAAAGAAAGTTGATTGAGATGATGAAAAAGAGCAAAAGGCTGAATCAAATGATTATGAGAGATAGGGAGCTAAAAAGTGAAAAACTTTCTGATAGCCTTCCTTCTTTCCTTCATAAAATTCCAAATTTCCAATTTACTCTAAATTTATTTAATAAAAAAATTTAAATATAACAGCAAATGAAAAATTAATAAAATTTTTCCCTTTAGGCCAATATTTTGGACATTAAATTTCAAAAAAAATAAAAATAAAAATAAAAAATTATTTTAGATTGGAATTGTCAGAATCGCTAAAGTAGTTTATTTGTTGGTTTTTGTTTGGTTATTTTATGCTAAAGTCAGTTTAATTATAGTTTCCAATTGTATACAATATAAAAATGTATCTACACAATCATTTTACATAAGTAAACACTACATACTTAGTTACAATTTCTTTATTACCTGTATATTTGAAGAGCCAATGCATTATGTATGTATTTAACCAGCTCCTCAGTTATATACAAGATATTGACACAAGGTCAATTTTTAAGCCAAGTAAACATGCTTTAAATTCATAGTTTACCTTCATCTAGACTGGTTGGCTTACTAAGGTTAAAGTACCCAATCTGCCCTATTGGGATGGATGAGGTAGATTCATGCCTTTCCACAAGGGAATTCGGAAAGGTATAGTATGTATCTGATAAAAATGTACTGACAGAAGATTTTATAAATAAGGTAAGTAAGGTTGACAACTGTAGTTGATGGCGACCCGAAGACTCCTTTTTCAATAGCTACTACACTGAGGTGTAGGGGAGGGTGCTACTCCTTTCCCTGGATTGCTCCACTTTACTCTTGATATGTACCTCATAATGCTGAGTGTTAAGCAAGGAGGTATCAAGTACCTTTTTTAAGTCTTTTCGTATGACGCGACCTGGGATTGCACTCCTGGGCCATTGGCGAACACTCTACCCAATAGGCCAATGAAGGGTAAATTACTTTGTAAAAGTATCAATAAATAATCATTGACTTTCTTTTAATTAGTATCCTGTTTTAATCCAGCTTATTCAAACACTTAAGATCCTGATCTTCAAGGTTCTTCCAGGCTGAAAAATAGCTTAGATGGCTGTTAACAAAATTACATCATTTTATAGGCTATAGCAGTGTGGAAATGAGAATTTAGATGGCCCAGGTATATGAACTTTTGGGTAGCTTCACAAATACCAGCTAAATAGATTGGCTCTTGAAATATATTGCTAATAAAGATACTCTAAAAAAGTATGTATTTACTTATAAGTAAGTAAGTAAGGTTGGCGACCATAGTCGACGGTGACCCGAAAGGCTCCCTTTTCCATAGCTACTACACCAAGGTGTAGGGGAGGGCGCAACTCCTTTCCCTGGATTGCTCCACTTTACTCTTGATCCGTACCTTATAATGCTGAGTGTTAAGCAAGGAGGCATCAAGTACCAGTTTTTGAGTCTTTCGTATGACTCGACCTGGGATTGAACCCAGGTCTCCCGGGCCATTGGCGAACACTCTATCCGCTGGGCCAATGTTCGGTTTCTTATATTATATTTTATATACTTATATTTTGTTCAAATTATTTTGAGAAGAAAAAGCAGATCAAATAGACTGATTGATTTTAATGGCATGTCAACTCATTTCGAGTTATTTTATACCAAAAGGTTAAGGAATGACATTCATTGTACATTTATAATCACATTATTTTGTACAGTTGTTTCTTAAGAGTTTTTGCACTCAGTCATACGGTATCAAGTATTCTTATCTAATACTAATAATTATATGGTTCCAAGTAATTATTTCTATTTAATAATAGTCATTTGTTTGCACACAGTTATATGATTTCAAGTAACTAAGAATAATCCTTAATAAATAACTATAGCTTCAAGAAACTATTCTTAAAATAAAAAATTTAACGTTATAAGGTATCAAGTATTCTTAAATTTGCACACAGTTGTATCATTTCAAATATTCCAAATAATCATATGGTTTTTAAGTAACTAATAATACTCCTTAGTAAACAATTACAGCTTCAAGTAACTTTTGATAGAAATAATTTACAGTTTTATAAGTGTTTCAGATCTATTTGATCCATTGATGGGATCTTAACTGGTACTACCACTAAGGGTCAGAATAGAGCTGGGGGTAATGGCAATGAATGGGTATCCCACCTGACCTAGATCTCCAAAACTGAAGTTTCATCATCAGATTTAGTTTAATGTTATACCCAGGACACCCCTTTTTTCAGTGAAGAGTTTTGGCATATATACAAAAAGTTAAGGATTCAAAAATTAAGGTGTATATACTGGCCCATTGGCATAATGGTTAAAGTGTTTGCCAATAGTCCAGGGGACACCCGGGTTCAATCCCAGGTCAAGTCATTCCAAAGACTGGGAAAAAAAAAAAAAAAAAAAAAGTTACTTGATTATAAGGATCAAGAGTGAGTGGAATAATTCAAGGAAGGGAGTAGTACCCTGCTCTATACTTTAGTGTAGTAGCTATTGAAAAGAGTCTTCAGGTCACCCTTGAGAGTACAGTTTGCCAATATATATATATATATATATATATATAGTGTAAAGAAAGGAAAAGGTGGTAATGGTATGAGAATTAAGTACCTCCACTCTTATTCACCAACAACAAATGTCAGTTTCTTATAAAGGAAATTTAAGAGCAGATCTCAAAAAACATTTGAAAGGAATCTTATCAAAGATAAAAATTTGTGGTACATTAATGGGACAATTTTTGGCAAAACAAAAAGCAAGGTAATGAAAAGGAAACCAAAAAAATCTAAAAGTCATTAAAAGCAAAAAGAATTCAATTGGAAAATCTAAAATGAATCAAATCAGATTAAAAAGAAAAAAAAAATTAATGCCGGAATCTTCATGATTATTACACATGGATATTATTATTATTATTATTATTATTGTTGTTGTTGTTGCTGCTGTTATTTATTAAAAACACCATTTGATGAAATTGAGTGGTATAAATTAAAATTCTTGTCAATGATCTAAATGCTCTCATTTTTTTTGCATCTTCTTTCCATTTAAATAGAAATGACTAAAGCAATTTCTTTAGTCACATAATTAATAAATCTAATTTCTGTTGCCTTTTCCTTCTTTTGTTTCAACATTTAAGCATCTAGATTAATGTGACATTTTCTAAACATCCTCCACTATAGCGATTCCATTGATATACATTACATTACAGGGAATTTAAAAACAATAATTAATAGGATGGATGAGGAAGATGTTAAGAGAGAGTAGGGAGGATAAGAGAAGAGGAGGCTGGAGAGAGTAGGAGAGAGGTAGGATGATGAAACGGGGGGGGGCTACATAAATGAGCATAAAGATGGTTAAGGTAGAAATAAAGATGAGATGGAAGGGAAGAGAAATACAGAGAGGAGGAAAGGGAGTCATCAGAGAAGGGAGAGAGGAGAGGCAAGAGAAGGAAAGATAAGGGGGAGGTTGAACCTCTGTTTATAGATGAATTTTAAAAAAATATTTGTATTTTTTAGATGTTTCTATCATAAACATGGCAAAGAAACTGGTCTGATGTGTTTTTGTCACACCATTTCAGCAGATATACTCTCTGCCCTTCTTCAAACATTTTTTTGATAACCCTCTGCGAAGGTTGAATCAAACTTTATTCTATGACAGTATGCTCTTCTCAGAAGCCTAGTCAGGTTTTCAATTTATATGGATTGAGTTCTTGGAAAAAGGTACCACAAAACCTAACTTTAAATTCATTATACATTTTATTCAAATTCAAAACACAAGATACAGTTTTAAAAAGAGTACAGAGTTGTTATTTTGTAATTATATTCAAAACACCAAAAAGTTTTAGTTTTATATTTAAAGTGAAAAACATAAAAATACAAATGTCATTTAATTATTTTACCTTTTAAAGATGAAAACAAAATGAATAACTATCGTTTCTTTTTTGTAAAGTTATCTATAACTCTGCCATAACTGATCACAGGAACCAGCAAAGGGTTTTTAATTTTTTCTTGAAGACCAAATATTTCAACAGATATTGTGCTTGCTTCATTGTAAGAAATACCATAATACAGTTATTGACAGTCCTAAGTTTTTGACTGCAGGAAGAAAAAGTTGGACAAAAAAAAAAAAAAAAAAAAAAAAAATCTTTAGCTCTTCTTCCAGATAATTTGCTGAATTGTATGGATTGCCATTTACTGTAACATTGTAATGATAAAAAAAAGAATCTAACCAGTTCTGTTGATGTCAAAAGTAGAGTCTGCAATTACTGCAAATATTAACTATCATGATTTCAGTTATCTTCAAGAGAACATAAACTTAATCCCAGTTCAAGTCATACCAAAGACTCAAAAAAATGGTACTTGATGCCGCCTTGGTGGTGTAATGGTTAGCAAGCTAGACTAGCAAACCTTCACGAGTGAGTTCGAGTCTCATTGGGCGCCCCTTTCATTCGGCCTTGTGCCACATCGAAGCTTAAGAGCTTTGTAAATTACTACTTGATGCCGCCTTGCTTAGCACTTAGCACTATAAAGTAAATATCAAGGATAAAGTGGAGCAATCCAGGGAATGGAGTAACACCCTCCCCTACACCTTGGTGTAGTAGCTATTGCAAAGGGAGCCTTCAGGTCACCCTTGACTAAGCTCACCAACTTTATATATATATATATATATATATATATGGCATTGTGAGTAGAGTGTTTGCCAATGGTCCAGGAGACTGGGGTTCAATCTCAGGTTCCATCTCAAAAAATGGTACTTAATGCTGCCTTGCTTAGCACTCAGCACTATAAGGTAAGGATTGAGGGTAAAGCAGAGCAATCCAGGGAATTGAGTAGCGCCCTTCCCCAGACCTCAGTGTAGTAGCTATTGCAAAAGAAGCCTTCGGATCATCTTCGACTAAGGTCACTAACTTTACTTATTAGATTATATCTAAATATCAGGGTTGGGATATGTTGCATTTTATTCATGAATTGATAAATGTTGCTCAACCAAACTATCATTTTTACCTTCACTCATAGGAGAAATTTTGAAATTTTTAATGTCCACATAATTCTAATCTCTGTTATCCCAAAATATGGACCACAATATTTTAATTTTCTGTTAAATATTGCATTGAAATTTTCAAATATAGACTTGGTCTTTTTTTCATCAATTTTTTTTTCTTTTCTGTATTGTTACAAGGTGAGCCAAGAAAGTTTTGTCATTAAACAAAAATTTGACAAGGAAAACATCTGACTTTTTTACAATTTCAGATATAGTTAATTTAATAGATGTAACAGTGACTTACTAAATGCCAAACGCATACGCTGTCTTGCTTGTCAAATCGTCATTTGCAGAGGGCCCAGCACATATACGCCAAACTGCCCATTGTATGCAGCAGACTCATTTGCATAAGAGGGCAAACAGGCATTGTAAAAACTAGGCAAGTGAGTGTCAAGAGTACAGATTTTCTCAACTTCAGTGAGTGAGAACTTTTCTCATTTTCTGTGAGTGTTGCCAGAGAAATTATAATTGCAAGTACAATTGAAAACCAGTCATTTATCCAACTTAACATAAAATCATTTTATAGTGGGGACTCACGCACGTATGGGGATTACAAAAACTGCTTGGTCCCATCAGCATTCCACATTTTTGATTGCCTTAGTCACTAAGCAATAAACTCAGCCCAGCTAAACAAGTATTACCTGGGGAGAAGGCCCGCTAGAACCAAACTAATCTTGTTTTCTCACCCACCCAGCAAGAGTACTCCAGTGCCAAATAATGGAACTTTAACAAAAATCTAGAAAGCATTTGTTTTTAGATTGCAAAATCATTCAGAGGATTGGAGCAAAAAGCCAACATTGTGTTTGTATTTGGTGAGTAAACCAACCACTATTTAACCATTTCATAACTACTTGTCTTATGTACCAGGTTGCATTTCAAAGTGGTCCAGCTTCATCTTTTTCAGAAAACTGTCAAAATTATTTCAAAAACCTGATTGATAAGAAGAGTACACACAAGATCAGATGTTACTGGTGTTTCCCAAAACAATTGTGGATCCATTAGTTATTCTGTGTGTGTGTGTGTGTGTGTGATCACAGTCAAGCTGTAACATTCTGAACAAGAGTTGAAATGGTTTCGTCTGGTATTTCCACTTCCCCCACCAGTGTAGTAGTGGTAATCAGAGTGCTTTCAGCATCCTCACAGCTAACAGGATATACCAGCAAGTCCTTAGCGAAATGATTTTCAATCTTTCAGTGACCTCATCACCCAAACTCCTAATGCAGAAGGTACTCACCTTAATCAAAACCTAGTGATATGTTTTGTTGACAAAAAAAATTAAAAAGATAAAAAGATACTATATTGGTCCTGAAAAATATGTGAGGAAAGGGAGCACAAGCTTTTATAGGGCCTTCAAAGTCAAAAAATATTTTCATTTCACCAAAATTATACATATCCCAGTTGCCTGGGATTTTAGAATATGGCAACTACATCTCTGCAGAGGTGTAAGACACCCCTCCACTTCAACAAGTGTCCTGGAGTTTTTGGAAATGTGGAGTACTCCTTTATTATGATTACTCCCAGGTCCACTCTGACCCAGAGTGGTAGAACCTGTTAGGGTCCTATCTATGGATCAAATGGAACTATATAATAATTAAACTGTGTGCAAATAAATGACTGGTGTCAAATTGAATGGTTAGTGTTACACAGTAAGGCTTAAAACCATTTCACTGGGTCCAAATAAAATTATTGGGTGTTAGATAGCAATACTTGAAGCCATTTAAGAGTGTGCAAACACATGATCAATACTAAAAAGAATTATTCATATTAGACAGAAATATTTGAAATCATTTAACCATGTTGAAATATTGGTATTGCATAGCAATACTTGGAACCATTTAACTGTGTGCAAATAAATGAATAATGTTGAATAGAGTTATTAGTGTTACTATTTACCAACCCCTCCGCTCGGGCAGGATATGACACAAGGTCAATTTTTAAGCAGTTTAACAGGTTTGAATTCAGAGTTTTCCTTCTCCTAGACTAGTTGCCTACCCAAGGCTGAAGAACCTAGTCTGTCCTACTATTTACCCATAGCTGGAGGGAGAATAATTGGATTCATACCTTTCCCAAGGGTATTAGTGCTATGTGAAATGCAATCAGTCTCGTCCAGGATTTGAACTCGTGTCGCCGTGTCCATTTCCTATGACGATAACGACTACACCACGGGCACCTCCATCACACCACGGGCACCTCCATAGAGTTATTAGTGTTAAAGAGTAATACTTGAAACCATTTAACTGTTTAGAAATAAAACTATTAATGTGAGCAATACTTGAAACGACTTCCCGGTGTGCAAACAAATGATTGATACTAAATAGAATTATTAGTGTTCGATAGCAATACTTGAAACCATTTAACAGTATGTAAACAATAGCAATACTTGTGTGCAAAAATTTAGCTCAAACTCATTTAGGTTGGTTTGTTGGGTTTTATGGCATATCAACCTTTGTAGGTTATTTAACACCAAATCCATTTTTATGTAAATAATCTGTTCTTTTTAAAACAATTCAGTTTAGCATAAGTACAGTTTAATTGTCAAAAACATTTATTTCAAACTATTCAAGAAGTTATATGTAACAATTCAGTTAAGTGTAAATACAATTTTAATGTCGAAAAACAGTTCTATTTCAAATAATTCAGTTAAGCATAAGCACGCAGTTTAAATGTAAGTATGGTTTAATTGCCAAAAACATTTCTATTTCAAGCTATTCAGTTTACTCAAACAATTCAGTTTACAAAGCTATTCAGTTTACAAAACAATTCAGCATAAGAATGCTGTTCTATTTAACCCATTGATAGGGCCCTATCAGGTGCTACCACTCCGACAAACTCATTTAAAAATAAGATTACAAACAAACTATTCACTAAAAAATCTTATACATATAATCATTTAACTGTGAGCAAATGACTAATGTTAAATTAAATTGTAAGAGTTACATAGGAATACTTCAAACCATTTAACTGTGTGCAAACAAATGAGCTCCAGTTCACTTGAAAATGTTATCTTCAAACTCTTTGTTTACAAATCATATTAAAGAATTAATAGTTGCCACTGTTCACCAATGGTCTGGAAGACTGGGGTTCAATCCAAGGTCAAGTCATACCAAAGACTAAAAAAAATGGTACTTAAAATGCCGCCCTGCTTAACAGTCAGCATTACAAGGTAAGGATCAAGGGTAAAGTGGAGCAATCCAGTGAATGGAGTGGTGCTCTCCCCTAAAGTCGGTGTAGTAGCTATTGAAAAGGGAGCCTTCAGGTCACCCTTGACTAATGCTGCCACATTTATAATGCAAAGCTCTTCTAACGAAGAGAGCACTCCAGTCTTCATTAGTGTAAATATAAACAAAAGAAAAATTAATACATATATGTTAAATTCCTTCACTAATGTTACAGCTGGTGATGGCTGAGAGGTTATGTTATCAGGCTGACGTAAAGTTAGGTAGATTCCAATCCCAGCTTGAGGCATCTCGCATGTTTAGCCACATTGATGAGTTGTGATAAAAGGAAAATATCTGTGGATGATATATACATAAATAGTATTTGGCATTAAATAACCAATAAGGGTTGATATGCCATAAAACCCAAACCACCAAAATATATAATGACTGAAAATTTCAGCTAAGTAAAATTTAAATCCACCTTTTAATTGATATCAATTAAAAATTTGAGTTTGGTGGTGAGAAGAAATTCTCATACTAGATTGAATAGCTAATAAGGCAACTTACACACTTTTGTTTGGTTTTATGGCATATCAACCCTTGTAGGTTATTTAATGCCAAATCCAGTTTATTCATATATATTAGATATATATGATTTGTAAACATAAGTCAACAAAGTTAAATGGTTCCAAGTATTGCTATCTATCACTCACATCAATCATTTGTTTACACACAGTTAAATGATCAAACAGTTCTATTTCAAACAATTCAATTTAGCATCAATCATTTGTTTGCATTCAGTTTAAATGTCAAACAATACTATTTGGCCCATAGAAATGACCCTATCGGGTGTTACCACCCAGGGCCAAAGTTGACTTGAGAGTGATGACAATGAAGGGGTACTCTGAATTCCCCAAAGCTCCAGTATGACTGGAGCCACACCATCAGATTCTTTAGTGTCATGTCCAGGACACTCGTTGGGGTTGGAGTCTTACCCCACTGCAGAGATGCAGTCGGTGTATTTTACAGCCTCAGCCAATTGGGCTCACAACATTCATTTCTTTCTCAACCATTTTCATATTTTCTCATGTTGTACAAAAACAAAGAGCCCAGTTTAGTATTATATTTACATTGTAAAAAGATCTTGGTTGGTTGGGTTTAATGGCATATCAACCTCTAGAGGTTATTTAATGCCAAAACCTGTTTACATGTATGTACGGTTTGTAAACACATAATCTAATGATACCATACTAAAACCAAACAACTCGCATACGAGTAAGTATTTGCAAGTATTTCTATTTGATATTAGTTTATTTAGTGATGATAGTGTTTTTTTTTAAATTATTTTTCCCTACTATTTCTATTTACACAAACATAATGGTATTTCTATTCAGCAATAATTTGCTTTCAGTTGGTTAGTTTGTTGTGTTTTCAGGATTGTAACCAAGTCTATATTTTCTGGTACAACCCAGTCTCTTTCAAGAACGACAAAACATTATCCATGTGGATGTTCTCAAATAAGTCCTTCATGGTATTTGCGTGGAAATAGTGCTTTCTAATATCATTAAAAACTTTACACTCAAGGAGAACGTGTTTGATTGTGCAGGGTGTTTGTAAAAAGATCTGCAACTAAAAGCTTTAAAATATTTTCCAAACCAGAGAATTTCCAAAATCTAATGAATATCTTAATGATTGAAAGCACATAAGATTACAGTAGAAACATTTTTACTTTTGCTGTCTAAGAGTTATATGAATCATAAATTTTATATAATTTTTCTTCCTATGAAAGACTAAAAAAAAAAATTAAATACATTGCAAATTTTGTGCATCTTAAGTTTATTGGTTGGGTTTTATAACATATCAACCCTTGTAGGTTATTTACTGCCAAATCCTGTTTATACATACATACTAAATATATACGATTAGTAAATAAATAGTTTTGTAGGTAACATTTTAATCAAGCCAGAGCTCATTTATTCGCTCACGGTTAAATGGTTTCAAGTACCGCTATCAAACACAAATAATATTATTTAGTATTAATCATTTATTTGCTCAAAAGGTAAACAGTTCTATTTGACACATAGTTAAGATCCCAACAGGTACTATCACTCAGTCAGAGTGGAACTGAGAGTAATGGCAATGAAGGAAGCAATCCACATTCCCCATATTTCCAGGACTGAAGCCTCACCATCACATGCAGTTTAGTTGAGGATACCTATTAGGAAAGAGAGGTCTGACTCCTCTGTAGAGTAGTGTATTCTACAACCCCAGCCAACTAGGCTATGTGTATCTTTATCAATATATTTTGTTTTAATGCAATACCAATTACTATGCTTGCTAATGTCAAGGACACACCCCAATTTTAAAATTGCAAATTTTGAGAAAAAAATAAATAAATAAAATCTCAGCATTTTCACCTATTTTACCAAGAGGTTTAATGGTCACTTAGCAACAAGTAGATAATCTTTACAACTTACGGTCTGAATTTAATGTTCTACTTTTACAATACATAGTCATGGTAATTTACTCCCAAAGTCTATATCCATGGTAGCCAACTAGTATGTACTTGATAAAAGCAATTGTTTCCTTGAAAAGTCCGCATTTTGATTTTGTTTGTTTGGGTTTTATGGCATATCAACCTTTGTAGGTTATTTAATGCCACATCCATTTTTATACGAATAAACAGTTCTATTTCAAACAATTAAGCTTAGCATAAGTACACAGTATAACAGTCAAAAACATTTCTATTTCAAGCTATTCAGTTTAGTATAATTATAGTTTTAGTCAAAACAGTTCTATTTCAAACAATTCAGTTGAGCATAAGTACAGTTTTAATGTCAAATCCTCTTTATACATATATATTGAATATATATTTGTAAACGCATTTTGTTGAGAACTTTTTTAAACAAGCCTAAGCTCATTCTTTTACACAGAGTTAAATGATTCCAAGTATTGCTGTGCATCACTAACAATTCAATCAAACATCAATCATTTGTTTACACACAGTTAAATGATCAAAGAGTTCTATTTCTAACAATTCAATTTAGTCTAAGTCATTTGTTTGCACATAGTTTAAATGTCAAACAGTTCTATTTGGCCCAGAGATAAAACCCTATCAGTTGTTACCATCCCAGAGTAAAGTCGACCTGAGAACGATGGTAAGGAAGGGGTACTCCACATACTCCAGCATTACTGGAGCCACACTATCAGATTATTTAATGTCATATCCAGGACACTCGTGGATGGTCTTACAGAGATGCAGTTGGCATATTCTACAAACCCAGTCAACTGGGCTGATTTATGTTTAGAATAAAAACAAATTTACACCGAGGAAGCCAACTGGTTCATACTGGTAGACCTGTAACAACACTACAATATTCCAGGAGAGAAGTATGCTTAGCATAACAGCTATCATTATGTAATATAATTGCCAAGGGATTTCGTTTTATATATCTTGCCTTTCAGTTTAGTTAGACTGAGAACCTTTTGCTTAGCGCATGGGTTAGTTAGGTACAACATTAACACAGGCATTCACGTGCGCGCAGAGAGGATATGTCATTCAGAGATGTCAAAATAAAAATCTCAGATAGGAATTGGAACCAGGATATTTGAGTGACATCACACACCGGAAGCGTGGGCTGAGATTTGAGAAAAAACAGTTAGTTGAGTTCCCGCCTCGGAAGAAGAAGGTTGACTTTCAGAGCTGGGCGAGACCAGATGACTTTGTGCACCATGGGCACCGCGCGTTGGTAGGGTTGAAAGCTGAAGATGTAAAAGCAGTCAGCATAGAAAGATTGTGTCTCTCTCTCCTTGTGTCGAAAAACCTTTAAACTCAAAAAGGTGAATAAAAGTTTTGTACCTGAACCAATTTCATAAAGTTTCATGTTTTTAGATTCCCTATGTCTATTTCACACACATCTGTTTATTATGGGTATGTTACAATTATAAAAAAATAAATTGGTTACACAAGTTCAAATCCTGGACAAGGATGTTTGCATTTTACTTTGTGTTAATACTCATTGGGAAAGGCATGAATCCATCTGTTCTCCTCCAAGCTATGGATAAATAGTAAGGTAGACTGCGTTCTTTAGCCTTGGTTAAGCAACCAGAGTAAGAGAAGGAAAACTGCATTTAAACCAGGTGTAGGCTGCTTAAAAATTGACCTTGTGTCACGTCCTTTTCATGGTGGAGGGGTTGGGTGAATAAATATAATACTCCAGTTCCACAATTCATTATTCTACCTATCAGTGTTTTTACATTCAGTGGAATATCTTGTATCATGACCAATAATAGTAATACTATTTGTGTTTGGAATAAAAAGCAAAATAGGCAATTCATTCATACACCACTAATAGATGGCTTTTATTTTGTATTCAATGCATTATTTAATGATAGAATTGACAATGGGCATATTTATCCATCTATCATATGACTTTCAGAGTCCTAAATTTTAGCCTCATATTAGGGGTCACTCCATACAAAAGATACAAACTAGGTCTAGCCTTGGCCAACTATCTATACACACAAAGTTTGTCTCGTATAGGACTTTACACTCCTATAATTTAATTTGGGCAGTATGCCACTTGTTCCCACAACAAAGATGGCGGACACACACTTATTCAGTCTTGGGAAACCATTAGCCAGGAGAACCACGTGACCTGCTTAAAACTACGTCCGCGCAAAAATTTTGTCTTGCATTTTTTAGAGCCAATCCCAAGACACGTATTTTCTATAAATACGTCGTCTTCAAGCACTCTTTCTCTTTTTCACAATTTCCATTGCCGCGTTGACACGCTCTCTTCAGTGTGACACTCTTCTTATTCACCAACAGAGTTAAAAAGCAAAAAATGGATAAGCCTCGCAGACATTCATTTCTTCAATATACATTGACTATGAGACTTTTTCCAGCCTCGGCAAAACCGACTGTTTCGAACCACAAAAAGAAATAGACATTTTAAATATGTAATCCAACTTAATAGGACGTTTTTGTCATTAACCTTTCAGTAGTTGTAGTTATGTTAGTCACACACACGCACACACACACGAATATTTTTAATGTATCAATGTCTGTTTTATTATAGCGTATAAATTTGTTTTGTTTGTCGCCTTGTTTTGAATGTTCCTTTTGTCCGCGCCGTTTCATATCCTTTACTCATTTGTTTCATATCTTCATTCATTTGTCTCCATGTGCCTATTCTACCTTTTTCTAAACACTATATAAAACTTTAACATAAAATTATGGGGGACTAAGCATAACTACCATAAATATATGTCCCCCTACACTCACCTATGGTGTAACTTCCTAATATTAGGCTAAAGTCTAAATCTAAGAAAGTCACATGATACACAAGTATATATAGTAATGATTATGATGTTACTATGGATGTTAGAAAAATAGAGAAACTCTATAGACTTTGCTAACCATATTTCATGTATTCTAATCCAGTTGATTATTTAAGTTTTAGGTTTGGTTTGGTTTGGTTTCTTTGTTTAATGGCATATCAACCTTTGTAGGTTATTTAATGCCAAAGCTATTCCACAAGAAGAACAGCAGTGGTACTATCTAACCCATAGCTGGGAGGATAAGGGGGTTCATACCTTTCTTAAGGGTATTTGCCCAAAAGTGAATGTAATAGCGTGACTGGAGTACAAACTCGCTTACTATGATTCCGCAGTCCATCGCTTTAACCATTACACCACGAGGACACCCCCATTTAAGTTTTATCTTAGGAGTATTCATGACCATATGAGAAGTAATCTTTAAAAGAAACATTCTAGAACATTAGGTAATACTCTCATTGGAGAGGAACAAAAAGATTTTAATAATTTTTGTTTAATTTTTTTCCATTAATGAGATTATCAAATATTCTATACTTAATGTACTCGAATGTAAACAATAATACAGTACTGCCGATTTTTTTAATATCCACTGGAATATCTTGCACAATAACCAAAAATAATGATACTATTTGTGTTTTGACTAAAAAATAAAATTCATACTAACAACCCAGATACTATGGGTGGATGATTTTGCTACCATCCACATTTCAATGTTTCAATGCATTCATGTAGTTGCCTGGTACAATATATTGATTATTGCATTTTTTTTTTTCCAGTTCAATAATTCTACAAATTACTTTTTTCAAGTTTACTGATTCTAACAGTTAATAAGCTTTTCTGAAGTTGACCTATCAGCAAACTGAAAATATTGTACAGATTATAGTACATGTACATAATGGTACCTCTCACCTGTTGGCTTGTCTACACTTGTCTGCTAACATGAGACATATATATATTTTTTATCAAAAAGATCTGAAGAAGTCCTGTTAATTTTTTTTTGTGTTTTTGAAAATTTCAAAAATGCGTAACAGGATGGAAATAAATTTATAATCCTTTGTGATTGGTTTCGTTGTTTTTTCTTAAAGAAATTATTGCTCTGTATTATTGGTACATTGAGCTCTTTACCAGGAAAATTTAAATATTCATTCATGAATAATTTCTTGTCCTGATGGAATTACTCCCAACTCCGGTTTAACTGGACTAACTATACACACACACACACACACACATATATATAAATATATATATATATATATAAAACTAACCTATAAGAATGACAGTGAAAAAAAACAACAACAGATGATTCAATTTGCAAATAAAAATTATACAAACCGATATCTGGGAAAAAAAATTCAATAAAGAAAAAATTTAAAAAAGAGACTAACAACACTCATACAATTTGAAAATAATCAAATAGTGCCGTGTTGCCTAGCCAAAAGAAAAATCACTGGCAGAATCAATTACGCTAAATGTAAAAAGTGTTCAATATACTAAGTAGAGCAAAGTTAAGTTATAAAGCCTACATAGTCAGACCAATCTGCCTAGGTTTCACCAACTGAATCTTCAAGAAGAATCTGATAGAGATATATATATATATATATATACACACACACACACACACACACACAAATTTCAAAGGATTTCAGTCAACTAATGCTCTTGCAGTCTCAACTTTCTAAACTAACTTACTTACTTTTCTGCATGACTTAGTTTTTGGGGGTGTATTATCTTTTTTTTAATAACTTTCGATACTTCAACTCTTTACTCTTTCCTGAATTGCTTCATTCTTTCATTTTTTAATTACTCTTTTTTTCTAACTTATTCTCTTTTCTTCTGACATTTTCTTTTTACCTTTAGTTTACTCAAAGGATTTCAGCCAATCAATGTTCTTGCATTTTAAACTTGCCACCATTACTGATGTCACCATCTTGAATTAATAAGACAAGAAGAAAAGCTGATCCATAAGGAAATAGGTCCATCATTTATGACAGAAATTTCTAATAATGTACATTAGCCAAGTAAGTGTCATTAAACAAAGATTAATGGCAGACTCTTACAAAGCATTCAAGTTCATTTCTAGCAGCAAACTTCCTGAATGCCTAAATTCACTTTTTCCAACAAACATGCATAATTAAACAGTAAGAAAAGTGCACGCCCACACAATGTGTTAATGTTATTGGGAAAAAAAAATTGAACAATGAACAAGAATATTTTAACATAAGATAAATTTAAAAATATTAATACAAAGACAAAATTAAACAATCTTATTTGACAAAGTTTTGTTACATGTGGGAACATATAGGAGGTGTTCTTAGCATAACATTTATCATTGTAGGAAATGGAATTGGCAACCAGAGTTCAAATCCTAGATAAAGCCAAATGGCATTTCACTTGGTGCTCAATGTTGTTGGAAAAGGTATGAATCCATCTTTTCTTCTGGCTATGGGTAAATAGTAAGGCATAGTTAGGCAACCAGTCAAGGAAAAGGGGAAAAAAAAAAAATCAGAATTCCAACCACATTTACTCTGCAAAAATATTGACCTCGTGTCACATCCTGTTATGGTGGATTGGTTTGGTTTGTTGGGTTTTATGCATATCAACCTTTGTAGGTTATTTAACGCCAAATCCATTTTTACATAAATAATCTGTTCTATTTAAAACACTTCAGTTTAGCATAAGTACACAGTTTAATGGTCAAAAACATTTCCATTTCTAACTATTCAAGCAGTTGTATGTAACAATTCGGTAAAGTGTAAATACAGTTTCAATGTCGAAAAACAGTTCTATTTCAAATAATTCAGTTAAGCATAAGCACGCAGTTTAAATGTAAGTACGGTTTAATTGTAAAAGTCATTTCTATTTCAAACTATTCAGTTTTACTCAAACAATTCATTTTAGCATAAGTATGCTGTTAATTCTATTTAACCCATAGATAGGACCCTTATCAGGTGCTACCACTCCGGGTCAGAGTGGACCTGGGAGCAATGGCAATGAAGGGGTACTCCGCATTCCCCAAAGCTCCAGCATTGCTGGAACCTCACCATCAGATTGTTTAGTGTCATATCCAGGATACTCATTGGGGGGGAGGGGTCTTACCCCTCTGCAGAGAAGCAGTCAGTGTATTCTACTGCCCCAGCTGACTGGGCAATACACAGAGTTAAATGTCAAACAGTTTTATTTCAGATAATTCAGTTCAGCATAAGTACACAGTTTAGACGTCAAAAACAGTTCTATTTTGAGCAATTCAGTTCAGCACTAGTATGCATTCTCAATGTCAAAACAGTTCTATTTTAAACAATTCAGTTTAGCATAAATACGCAGTTTAAATGCAAAAATCAGTATAGTGAAAGAAGCACGGTTTTGTTCTATTTAACCCATAGATAGGACCCTTATCAGGTGCTACCACTCCAGGCCAGAGTGGACCTGGGAGCAATGGCAATGAAGGGGTACTCCGCATTCCCCAAAGCTCCAGCATTGTTGGAACCTCACCATCAGATTGTTTAGTGTCATATCCAGGATACTCATTGGTGGGGGGGGGGTCTTACCCCTCTGCAGAGAAGCAGTCGGTGTATTCTACAGCCCCAGCTGACTGGGCAATGTCCATGGTGGAGGCATTGAGTAAAAGCATATAAGTGGGTACATATTCATTTTTTTTTTTTTTTTAGTTTATTGTAAAAGATTACACATATCAACTCTTGTAGGTTATTTAATGCCAAATCCTGTTAATACATTCCCCAAAGCTCCAGCATTGTTGGAACCTCACCATCAGATTGTTTAGTGTCATATCCAGGACAAATATCAAATATATGAGTAATATTTTAAAATGAGGCTGAGCTCATTTTTTTCACAAAGTTAAATGGTTTCACTTATTCCTATCTAATATGAATATACAGTTAAATAGTCAAACAGTTCTACTTCAAATAATTCAATTTAGTATAAGTACAGTTTCTAGTTTACACACAGTTAAATGTAAAAACAGTTCTATTCTAAACAATTCAGTTTAGCATGAGTACATAGTTTAAATGGCAAACAGTTCTATTTGACCCAGAGTGGTAGTATCTTATCAGGTACTACTACTCCGAGCAACAGTAGACCTGGGAGCTATGGCAATAAAGGGGTACTCAGCATTCCTCAAAGCTCCAGCATTACTGAAGCCTCACCATCCGATTGTTTTGTGTCATAATCAGGACACTCATTGGAGGAGTCTCACCCCTCAGCAGAGATGCAGTCAGTATATTCTGCAGCCCCAGCCATGTAGACCAAGATTATATAAAAAAGAAAATAATTAATTTGAAAGATTTTTAACAACCTTTATTAGGTAGACTACACTATTCAATCTTTCTTTTTCTTCTTTTCTTCTCACTACAACTTATACTCATTACTAATCTCTGCACTAACTCAGTTTATTTTTCAATTTCTCTTTCCTTCTAAATTATTTACTTTGCTTTCTTCTTTCCATGCTTTCCTTCTATTTACTCCAGTAATTTGAAAAGATTTCAGTCAACTAATGCTCCTGCAATCACAATTTTCCACTGTGACTGATGCCACCATCTTGAACCTATAGACAAGCTGAAGAGTTCATCCACATGGAAATAAGACCATCTTTTATGATGAGAACTTCAGTTGTAAAAATATAAACAGGAATATATATTTTTGCTTACACTGCATTTTAAGACATTTCTTACAGAAAATTATTTATTGCTTGAATCAATGCCAAGTTTTATAAAAGGGAGAAAACAAAAACAAAGACCCAAAAAGGATGAGAAGTACAAGAAATTTATCCTTCAATCTTTGGGGGTTCCCGGTTAATTAACAAACAAGAAAAAAAGAATCTTTATGTTATCGTCATTAATGGTAAAACGGTTCCAGAAAAGCAGCAAATACATATGCACACACACACATATATATATACGCACACAAACACTCATAATTGTGTATATATGTTGCAAAAAGAAGAAAAACAGAAAATTTATTAATGATATAAGTTCAAGTTTATTAGTCAAAATTTATTAATAACATAAATCTTCTCTTCCATTTATAAGTATTTTTCTTTCCATTTAATTCTTTTTACAATATATCTGTCTGATATAACTTCATATCTTACTTTATATATATATATATATATATATACACACATGGGTAATTCAAAAAATTCTATGCTTCATTTTTTTGTACCAACAAAACCACTTCTTAAAAACTAGAAAAACTAATTCAGCCTTCTGTCTTAATTTTTGTGTGAGGCTTAGAACTTTTAAAACAACCATATATATATATATATATATATATATATATATATATATATATATATACACACACACACACACACACACACACACACACACAGAGTGTGTATGCAATTTTAATTTTGTATTACAGTGGTCTTATTTCATTTTTAGGTTACTGAGTTTCATTACTGTAGAGTTTAATAATTATAATGATAATAATAGATACTTAAAAATCTATTTTTATCTTATAAAATCCTAATAACTTTCATTTAGAAGAAATTTAACTTTTTATTAAAAATAATTTTTTTAGGGGACTAATTTTGTATGAGTGATACTGTACAAATGTTAAGATAATCCAAAACAAAATGCTATTCCTTTACCCTTCCCACAGTGCACCTGTAAACAACCTGCCCCTTCCACAACCCATTTATCTTTTCAGCTTCCATTTACTTATTGTTGTTATTGCACAGATATGTCAGTTTCTGCTATAATTCAATTTATATCTACAATGCGGAGTAGAATGCTAAGTATAACTTGAAACTAATCCTTACACATTCTCTACAGTTATCTTTTTAGCTTATCTTTGACTGCTGTTGAAACACTAATATCTAATTTTATTACCATTTATCATATGGATGCCTTGAGTGGTATCGTGATTAGGCTAGTAGACTTGTAAGTGGGTTTGATTCTCACTGGGTGTTCCATACTTCTGGCCTTGTACTAAACTAAGCTAAGGTTAAAAATGATTACAGTACCTACATTAGGTGCCTCAGATAGTATTATGGTAATTGAGAGATTGATTTTAATGGTATAATAACACATCTAGGGTTATTTTAAGCCTGAAGAGAATTGCATTCATTGTATATTCATATTTACATTTGTGGTGTCATTGTATCTTAAGAGGGTTTTTGTTTTCAGACATGGTCCTATCAAATATGAATGATTTTTGAATAGATCTTTTTGACCCTAACAGATATTACCACTCGAGGTTTGGTTTGGTTGAGTTTTATGGCATATCAACCATTGTAGGTTATTTAATGCCAAATCCTCTTTATACATATATATTAAATATATATGATTGGGTTTGGTTGGGTTTTATGGCATATCAACCACTGTAGGTTATTTAATGCCAAATCCTCTTTATACATATATATCAAATATATATGATTTGTTGATAACATTCTTAAATGAGCCTGAACTCCTTTGCACACAGTTAAATGGTTTCAAGTATTGCTATATAATACTTACAATTTAACATTAGTGATTTGTTTGCACACAGTTTGTTCTATTTGACCAATAGATAGGACTATCAGGTGCTACCACGCTGGGTTAGCGTGGACCTAGGAGCAATGGCAATGAAGGGGTATTCCACATTCCCCAAATGTCCAAGGCTGGAGCCTAACCATCAGATTGTTTAATGTCATATCTAGGACACTCATTGAGGATGGATCTTACCTCCTCTGCAATGATGCCATCTGTGTATTCTACAGCCCCAGCTGACTAGGCTAACCACTCAGGGTTAGAGTAGACCTGGGAGTAATGGCTATGAAGGAGTACCCACACTCCACAGGTCTCCAGAACTGGAGCCTCACCACCAAAAGCACTTTAGTATCATTCTCAGAACACTTTTTTCTGCATGAGGATATAGTGATTGAGTTTGATTCTCACTGGGTGTTCCATACTCCTGTCCTTGTGCCCAACTAAACTAAGCTTAGTAAATGTCTACAATTACTCACAATTTAAAAAAAAAATCTAGATGAATATTATTGGTTTGGTTTGGTCGGGTTGGGTTTTATGACATATTAACCATTGTAGATTATTTAATGGCAAATCCTCTTTATACATATATATTAAATATGATTTAATTTGGTGGTTTGGTTTTATGACATATCTACCATTATAGGTTAATAAATGCCTAATCCTTTTTACACATATATATTAAATATATAATTTGGTTTTGTAGGGTTTTATTGCATATCAACCATTGTTGGTTTTTAATGCGAAATCCTCTTTATACATATATATTAGATATATATGATATGTAAACATGAGTCAATAAAGTTTTAATAATTCCAAATAAAGTTACATATCACCAACAATTCAATTAAACAGTCATTTCTTTACACACAAGTAAATAATCAAACAGTTCTATTTCAAACAATTCAATTTAGCATAAGTCATTTATTTGCACTCCAAACAGTTCTATAAAGATAGGACCCGACCAGGTGCTACCACTCCAGGCCAGAGTGGACTTGGGAGTGATGGGGTACTCAGCATTCCCTAAAGCTCACCATCAGATTGTTTAGTATCATATCCAGAACACTCGTTGGCAGGGGTTTTACCCCTCTGCAGAGATACAGTCAGTGTATTCTACAGCCCCAGCCAACTGGGTTGTTAGCCCTCATTAACTTTGACTAGTATTTTAATTGCTTTTTATCACAAATCACTCAGGTCATTATTTCTACAACAGCAAGGAAACAACATGTATCAAATAAAATGATAACTAAAAATATTTTTATTTATTTATTTATCTTTTTCTTTTTTAGATACAAATTCAAACAGGCTTGACAGCAGGGGCTGTAAAATAGACCAACTGCATCTCTTCAGAGGGATAAGATATCCACCAAAAAAAAAAAACAAAAAAACAAGTGCCCTGGATATAACATTAAACCATCCGATGGTAAGGTTCCAGTCTGGGAGCTTTGGGAAATATGGAGTACCTCTTCATTGCCATTGGTCCCAGGTCCACTCTGGACTGGAGTGGTAGCACCTGATAGGGTCCTATCTATGGGTCAAATATAACTGTGTGCAAACAAATGACTTCTATTCAATAGAATTGTTAGAAATAGAAGTGTTTGATCATTTAACTGTGTGTAAGTAAATGACAGATGTTTAATTGTTAGTGATACAAAGAAATACTTGGAATAATTTAACTGTGTACTAACAAATGAGTAATGTTGAATAGAATAATTATTGCTAAATAACAATACTTGTAACCACCTACAAACAAATGATTAATATTGAATATAATTATAAGTGTTAGATAGCAAGAATTGAAACCTTTTAAACCTCTTAAATGTGTAAAAACAATAGCAATAGTGTCCAAACAAATTAGTTCTATCTCATTTAAAAATGAAATTACCTAAACACGCTTCACTTACAAATCATATGTATATCCATTTAAATGTGTGCAATCAAATGATTGATAGTAAAAATGAATTATTAATGTTAGACAGAAATGCTTGAAACCTTTTAACTGTGTGCAAAAAAAAAAAAGCTCAGGCTCTATCAAAAATGTTATCTGCAAAATGTGTTTACAAATCATATATTCAATATATATGTATAAAAAGGATTTGGCATTAAATAACCTACAATGGTTGATATGCCATAAAACCAAGCCAAACCAAATCATATATATTCAATATATATATATATATATATATATATATATATATAAAAAGAGGATTTGTCATTAAATAACCTACAATGGTTGATATGCCATAAAGCCAAGCCAAACCAAATCATATATATTCAATATATATATATATATATATATATATATATAAAAAGAGGATTTGTCATTAAATAACCTACAATGGTTGATATGCCATAAAACCAAGCCAAACCAAATCATATATATTCAATATATATGTATAAAGAGGTTTTGCCATTAAATAACCTACAATGGTTGATATGCCATAAAAACCAAGCAAACAACCAAGTTGAAATTAATAATAGTAATGATTGAAAAAATTTGCTATTAGAATTATTAGCATGTCCAAAATATCAACAAACATAGCAAAGATCAGTGACAACATATTAAATGGGTTTATAAGTCTAATTTTGAATTCTGCACTCACAAGTTGTAATAAAATTGGTAATGTTGCCCTGATAGATAATCAGGGTCCCAAGACAATACTAGAACATCTTTCTTTTGGAGAAGGAGGTCTTACCCCTTTGCAGGAAACACAGTCAAAGTATTCTAAACTCTCCTGACTGAACCGGGCCATTGGCTTAATGAGTAGAATGTTCTCCACTGGTCCAGGAAACTGGGGTTCAATCCCAGGTCAAGTCATACCAAAGACTCAAAAAATGGTACTTGATGCCACATTGCTTACACTCGGCGTTATAAGGTATGCATCAAGGGTAAAGTGGAGCAATCCAGGAAATGGAGTAACACCCTCCCTACACCTCGGTGTGGTAGCAATTGAAAAGGGAATCTTTGGGTCATCTTCGACTAAGGTCGCCAACTTTACTTTATATATATATATATATATATATATATATATATATATATTAGTAAATTTCATTAAACATAATAGACATTTTATGTCTACATATTTTCTTCTGGATCCGTTTGAATTCCCGTATTACTTTTATCGTATTCGGGGGGAATTGATTTAGGTATTGTCCATAGTTGTATGTATCCCTAGTACTTTCTGCCCGACTTTGGGCCATCATCAGGGGAGGATCTATTACAAAAGTGATGTAACTTTTGTTTTAGCATATTACTACTGTGTAAGGGCATCTTTGTCGTAGAAGATTATGGCGTTTGCTTTTAAATGTAATTCTATAATTAGTGCCAGTAGCTAAAGACATTTAAGTACATTAGCACTGGTTTGAAAATTAATTCTATTAAGTGTTGGTTGCATGTTTCTAATACCTAGTGCTTCAAGAATCTGAAGTTTTTGTTTATTATTTTGATGTTCTAATATTGTTGTGTTGTCGGTGAGAATTTTTCGTAGTTGTGTTGTTGGGCATGAATGTTTTTTTAAATGCTAAGCTATTGAACTTGTATCAGAAAGGTGCATTGTAAGTCTCCTCGACAGGGTAGTTGAGGTTAAACCAACATATATATTATTATTATCAGAGATACAATCTCCTAAATGACATTTAAATTTATATATAACGTTGGTTTTTTGCAAAACTCCAATCGAGGGAGAGGAATTATTTCTAATGACTAAATTCGAGGTTTTAAACTTATAATATATAATAAGTTTTATTTTTTTATTAGGATCAGTGGGGAGTATGTTTTTGTGAATCAATGTTTTCAATATTTTTTCATCGGTTTTATAATTTATATATATAATTTATATTTATATATATAGTAATGGATGAAAAAAAATAAACGCAGTGAAAAAGCTGAACTATCTTTTAATATTGACATAAATTTTAGTGAAACTTCAATGTTTTAGTGTGGTTGGGTTTTATGGCATATCAACCATTGTAGGTTATTTAATGTCAAATCCTCATATATATATATATATATATGTGTGTGTGTGTGTGTGTGTGTGATTTGTTTACACATCTTGTAGATAACATTCTTAAACGAACCTGAGCTTTTTTTGCACACAGTCAAATGTTTTTAAGCATTGATATATAATGGTCACAACTTAACATCAGTCATTTGTTTGCACATATTTTGTTCTATTTGAACCATAGATAGGACCCTATCAGGCACTACCACTTCGGGTAGGAATGGACCTGGGAGTAATGGCAACAAAGGGGTACTCCATATTCTCTAAATCTTCAAGGTTGGAGCCTCGCCATTAGATGGTTTACTGTTATATCCAGGACATTCGTTGGGGGGGGGGTCTTAGCCCTCAGCAGAGATGCAGTCGGTGTATTCTACAGCTCCAGCAGACTGGGTTTTCAATGTTTTAGACACAGAGGAAGTTTTCATTTTCCTTAATCTATTTTTGAGTTCCTTTACTTGTAGCAGAAAGTGATAATTTTCTGCAAAGAAAATTCTTAGAGTAAAAAAAAAAAAAAAAAAAAAAAAAAAAAAAAAAAAGGGAAATTTCTTTGAATTTTCTTTACCTTGATTTGATACCCTGTTTTGTAATTAGTCCTTTGCTAATTGCAGGTTAGGAATTGTTTAAGTTCAAAAAAGGTCAAATAGTGGCATACAGTAAATGTGGACAGTCACTTCACCACATTGCAAAGAAATCAACTTGCTACCATTTATTATCTTAATAAAATAGTTCATGTCAGAGGTCTTGGGTTTTTGTCCAATACTCTACATACACACCAGAATAAATAAACATCATTTTAACAACATATATTTAATTAAGATATACTTAATGACAATTATTCAGTTGACTATAAAAACACATGACAAATAAACACTTCTCAATGCTATGTTGTCTCCAAGTAAAGTAATTGTCAGTTTCTGAGAGGAGGTATGTGACTGATTACCGGGCCATTGGCCTAATGAACAGGGTGTTTGCCAATGGTCCAGGAGACCAGGGTTCAATCACAGGTAGAGTCATACCAAAGACTCGACAAATGGTACATGGTGCAGCCTTGCTTAACACTCAGCATTATAAGGTATGGATCAAGGGTAAAGTGGAGCAATCCAGGGAATGGAGTAGTAACCTCCCCTACACCTCGGTGTGGTAGCTATTGAAAAGGGAGCTTTCAGGTTACCCTTAACTAAGGGTCGCCAACTTTGTTTTTATGTTACTAATCAGTATGAAGGGGAAATTAGTAATACCCGGGAGTATATAATGTGGGTGTGCTAGGTGAGTGATGAGTGCTATACACTCACCTAAGATGTTTAGTTCATTCACTCAGTAACAGAATCATGGATCATAATGAGAAACTAATTTTTCTGTCCCTTTTTCTTAAATATTTTGGCAGCTGTTCTGAGACAGTACTGAACACACCCACAGCTAGTTGTATCATATGGCATTAGGCAGATGAGATAATAGGATAGTGACAAATATTATCACTATAGATGAGCAACATTCCACCAGAACTCATCCTGTTTGGTTGTTTTTTTTATAACAATGTCAGCTGTTGTTTATAGCAGTCAACAGGTTTAGCCTGCTTATGTGTTGATCTAATCATGCCTGTGATGTAATGGTTATCGTTGTAGGAAATGGACACGGCGACACGAGTTCAAATCCTGGACGAGACTGATTGTATTTCACATAGCACTAATACCCTTGGGAAAGGTATGAATCCAATTATTCTCCCTCCAGCTATGGGTAAATAGAGGGACAGACTGGGTTCTTCAGCCTTGGTGAGGCAACTAGTCTAAGAGAAGGAATACTCTGAATTCAAACCTGTTAAACTGCTTAAAAATTGACCTTGTGTCATATCGTGTCTGAGCAGAGAGGTTGGTAAATATGATATAATCACTAAACTAATCATTAGATTTTTTTTATCATCTTTTCATTAGTCTCAATATAAAATATATAGTATAATAATTTTGATTTTTAATTATATTTTAGCCTGTCAAGATGTTGATTATTCAACTATTTAGTGGATTTCAGCAAAAAAAACTTTAATATTTATTCATTTATGATGTTAATTGGCTGTATTAAATGGCATATCAACCTTTGTTGGTTATTTAATGACAAATCCTGTTCACTCACACAATTTGTAAGTGAATAGTTTTTAGGTAACATTATTTTTAAATGAGCCAGAACTTATTTGGTTACACACAGTTAAATAGTTGCAGTTATTGTGATCCAACACTGATAATTCTATTTGCATATCTCTGAGTAATTAACCTAAAGAAAGTTTCCAAATTTTATAGAAAAATATTGTTTTTTTATAAAAAAGAAAAAAATTGTTAGGTATATAATTACTGATGGTTTTGTTTCTTTGTTAGATGGCATATCAACCTTCAAGAATTATTTAATGCCTAAGCCATCCTTGTATAAGAACACTAATAGTACTATTGAACACATAGCTTGGAATGAGGGGTAAGGGAGGATCATACTTTTCCAAGAGTAATAATCCAAATAGGACAACTAGAGTTTAAACCTGCTTACTTTGAGGCCACAGTCTAACACTTTAGCCATTATGCAACAGGGTCTCCTCCCAATTTTTGGATATATATATTATATATATATATGCACACACACACAAAGATGCAAATTTTGATCTTTCTATAGATTGTAATTGTTTAATTAAATACCAACACAAAGCAAACAGCCTATCAACCCTTCCAATAAGTTTGTAAGTTTATTTTAGAGTAATACCTACATATCTCCACCCTAGCCAAGAACTGTGAGGCCTAGCATCTCACCACCAACCACATTGGTCTCCACCTTTGAAAACACTCATAAAGTTACCATCAAGGACAAAAGGCACAGGAGGACGAACCACAACACAATGCCATCAAAGGTTGACCAGGCCTCCAGCAACAGCTGCTGTGACTGTGCCCGTTTGTCTTGTATTAGCCTTATCAGCCATGAACATGACTACAGTTGCTGTAAACTGCCCCCCCCCACTCTTGATCTTCATTCACAAAACCAAGCCATGATGATGTATACTATTGCGCAGTTGATAAATATGTCGATCCCACAAACTTTTAGAAATTAGTGATGTGACACTAACAAGAGGGTAGATTTAAAATGCCAACTTTTATTTTAGCAAACAATACAAAAAAATATCAAGAGAGTTGTTAGTCCAAGTTGTGTCATCTGCTCATGGACTGGGGGCCATGAAGCCAGGAGCTTGAAAGCCTGGTCTGATTTTTTTTCTCAAGTATTTATACTGAGAGAGGGTTACAACAGCATAGGGTTTTCTTTTTGATTAACTTCCAGTTTCTAAGGAAGTTGTAATATAGTTAGAGAGTTTGCCAATGGACCATGAGGCCAGGGTTCAATCCCAGGTCGAGTCATACCAAAAATTTAAAAAAATAGTACTTGATGCCATCTCGCTTAACACTCAGTATTATAAGGAAAGGATTAAGAATTAGTGAAGCATTCCAAGGAAAGTAGTGCCCTCCACTACACCTCGGTATAGTAGCGATTGAAAAGGGAGCCTTTGGGTTACCCTCAACTACAGTCAGCCAATTTACTAGAGTTTATTAGTTTAAGCAAAGTAACTAACAGTAACAATAACTACCATGTACTACAGGGTCTTCAATACTTCTTTGAAAATTATTTTTATAAAAGCAATATTAATGTCAAATTAATTCATTTTAACAGCATGTATTCCTATCTCATATGAATAATTTTTAAATACACCTACTTGATCTTTACAAGTGCTACCACTCCAGGATCAGAGTGGATCTGGGAGTAATGGTACTAAAAGGGTACTTTACATTCTCCAGAACTCCAGACTTACTATCAGATGCAGTTTAA
>OY757940.1:47913516-47956016 GCA_963585895.1 Sepioteuthis lessoniana | reverse complement strand
CATACACACTAATCATATTGCAAATAGCTGCTAACACACAAAACAGCATCACCTTTTGGCTTTAGGTAATTGAAATTTATCACAGCTTATTTATTTAATCAGCCTTTCAAACAATTGTAGCTTCAAGAACCAATTTTTAATACAAACAATTTGCACAGTTATATGATTGTTTGGCTTGTTTGACAGAATGTCAACCCACATTTGTTTAATTTATACCAAAATAAGTTTAGTAATTTTTGTCTGCTTATTTAATACTGAGGTTTGATTAATTTTACATGACAAACAATTTGGCTTATTTAATGCTGAGGTTTGATTAATTTCTAAATGTATTATAAAAGTAAAAATTCATATTTTCAATGTTCCATTGGAATCATTATTGTGATTTTAAAAAAAAAGTACCCTTTATCTTTAATAGTCATTTGTTTGCACAGTCATGTAGTTTCAAGTATTTCTTAGAGACAAATATTTAGACCATACCACCTTTTACTCTGATGGGTCAAAAACCATCGATGGAACAAGAGCAGTAGCCACCAATACAAATGACTACAAAGAAATCAGACTTCCAAATAATGCTTCTATCTATTCTGCTGAATTGAAAGCAATTAAAATGACTTGATCAAAAACTCAGAGATGAGTAAATCTTTAATATTCTCAGATTCTCTATCCAGCATAGTAGCAATCCAAGAAGGCAACCAAAACCACCCATACATACAAGAGATACTAGAAACATATCACTATCTAACAAACTTTGGCAAAACAGTGATCTTGGCACTGGTTTCTAACCATGTGCGCATTAAGGGAAATCAAATAGCCGACACACTTGCAAAAAAGTAACTAAAATGATGATAACAACTCTTAAACTTCCATTCACAGACTACAAAACCAAAATCAAACACTACATAAGAAAATGGTAAGCAATATGGGACATGTCCCCAAATAGCAAACTCTATGAATATCAACCCACAATTAAACTAGAAATCGCAGAACCATTACCTAACCGAAGACAAGACATAATATTAAGTAGAATCAGAATTGGACACACATACCTAACACGTGCCTACCTGCTCAAGGAAGAAACTGCACTCTGGTGTATCTGCTGCAATCAACTACTCATAGTCAGCCACATATTGATTGGCTGCAAAAAATATGGGAACATTCACAAGAAAAGCTACCAGGCAATAACCCTCACCCTGCTATTTAAAGATGTACCTGGCTCTCAAATAAGAGTACCTTAAAAAAAATTAACTACATCCAACTTCTATAAAACAAACACTAAGAACTTGAAATCGGTTTCACCATATATTAAAGCTAAGTGAGCTTTGCTGATCTAGACTTGATACCCATAAACTATTTGTTTTCAAACTATACATATCATATATATGTATAAACTGTTTGGCATTGAATGACCTGCTGTAGTTGATATGCCATAAAACCAAAACATCCATTCATCCATCAAGTATTCCTTTCTAATACTAATTGTTATGGTACACAACCTGCAGACTTTAATGAACTCTTCCTGTTCCTATTAATACTGGGAGAATATTCATCTCGGTGTGAAGTTCACTCCAACCTAACACTTTGGCATTCAGACCTTTTTATCTATGTTGTATTATACTTTCGTTAATATACTTTGTTCCATGTAAACCCAAGTTCGTGTTTTTCTTCTGGACTCTTTACTGGTTCACAACACTAATAATTTAGGTGCATCAGGTGGTATAATAGTTATCAAGCTAGACTAGCAAACCTTCGCAAGTGAGTTCAAGTCTCAGTGAATGCCCCATTCATACAGCCATGTGTCAAATATAAGAAAAAAGCTTAGTAAATTACAAGGGCACCTCAGATAGTGTAATAGTTGGCAAGCTAGACTAGCAAACCTTCACAAGTGAGTTCAAGTCTCAGTGAATGCCCCATTCATACAGCCATGTGTCAAATATAAAAAAAAAGTTTAGTAAATTACAAGGGCACCTCAGATAGTGTAATAGTTATCAAGCTAGGCTAGCAAACCTTTATGAGTGAGTTTGAGTTTCACTGGGTACACAATTTATATGGCCTTGTGCCACATACAAGCAAAAAAAAAAAAGCCTTGTAAATTACAAATAATTCATACACAGTTATAGGGTTTTAAGAAACTGTTCCTATTTAATAATAAAAATTATTTATTTGTACAGTTACATGGTTTCAAGTATTCCTATCCAAAAATAATTTCTAAACATTTCTATTCAACCTAGCGATAAGACCCTAACAGATGATACCATACTAAGTCAGAGTGGACCTAGAAGTAATGGCAATGAAGAGGTAACTCCATAATCCACAGAGCTTTAGAACAGGAGCCTCACCACTGAATGGAGTTTAGTGCCATACCCAGGGCATCTCTACAGGGGATGCAGTCAGTGTATTCTAAACCCCACCAATAGTATGATAAAAATGATGGCCTCTAATTATATATGGTCCAAAAATATATCTTAAATACTTTAAACGGGTAAACACTTCATACTTTGTTACAATATCAATATTTTAAGAACAAAATCATTTTAAACATTATCTTAAAACAGATCTGTTTGACCCATCGATCAAACCCTAACAGGTACAACCACTTGAGTAAAGAGTGGACCTGGGAATAATGGCAATGAAGTTGTGATTCCATACTTTCTAGAGTTCTAGAAAAGGAAATAGCTTGTTTGAATTCAGAGTTTTCCTTCTCTTAGAATGGTTGCCTATTAAGGCTAAAGAACTAGACTGCCCTACTATTTACCCATAGCTGGAGTGAGAGCAAATGGATTTATGGCTTTCTCCAAGAGTATTAGTTTGAAGAGAAACACAAACAAATTTATTCAGGACTTGAACTGTTCATTAAGCCTATTTCATTTTTTTTTTTCTAGTTGTTATTGTTAAATGGCCTATCAACTTTTGTGGGTTATTTAAAAAACTGGAATTCTAACTTGTTTACAAAAATGTCATAGTTCAGCATGTTACCCACTACCCCACACGGACTCTCCTTCTCCATTTCTTATGGCATAATACTAAACATACCAAAGAACATATGGGCCAAAATATTGTAATAAAAACAAACACAAATGGGTCCCAAAACCATGTACAACAGTATTTTAACATTTTCTTTTTTCTCTTGTATGATGGTTGGTTTGATTTTATGGCATATTAATGCTTGAAGGTTATTTAATACCCCCTCTCTCTCTCTCTATATATATATATATATGATTTGTTTGCACACATAGTTTGTAGGTAATTTCACTAATTTGTTTACACATTAATATTGCTATTGATTCTACACAGTTAAATGGTATCAATTATTTCCATCTAACACTTATAATTCTAGTCAATATCAATCATTTGTTTGCAAACAGATAAGTGGTTACAAGTATTACTATTTGACACTAATTATTCAACAGTACTCATTCATTTGCACACAGTTAAATGATTTCAAGTATTGCTATGTATCAGTAACAATTCAATTAAACATCAGTCATTTGTTTACACAGTTAAATGATCAAACAGTTTTATTTCAAACAATTCAAATTAGCGTAAGTCATTTAAAGCCTGCTCATTGGCCTAGTGGGTAGAGTGTTCGCCAATGGTTCAGAAGACCTGGGTTCAATCCCAGGTCGCGTCATACCAAAGACTTTAAAAATGGTACTTGATACTGCCTTGCTTAACACTCAGCGATATAAGGTACATATCAAGGGTAAAGTAGAGCAATCCAGGGAAAGGAGTAGTGCCCTCCACTACACCTTGGTGTAATAGCTATTAAAAAGGGAGCCTTCTGGTCGCCCTTGACTAAGGTCGCCAACTTTACTTTTAAATGTCAAACAGTTCTATTTGACCCATAGATAGGACCCTATCAGCTACTACTACTCTGGACCAGAGTGAACCCAGGAGTGATGGCAATGAAGGGGTATTCTGCATTCCCCAAAGCTCCAGCATTCGTGGAGTCTCACCATCAGATTGTTTAGTGTCATATCCAGGACAATTGTTGTGGGGTGGTGTCTTACCCCTTTGCAAAGATGCAGTTGGTGTATTCTACAGCTCCAGCCGACTGGGCTCTCTCTTGTATGAGATGTGATCACAAAAACATATTGAAACTGAACAGAAATGAACCATGAATGAAAAGTTAATTTTCTTTAAAATGGTTCCAATGACATTCAACTTACTTATTCAAGTAAATTTTTTATTGGTCAAAGTAGCTTTGAGACTTTTCTTTTGATACAAGGTTGCTTCTGTTGTATTTCTTTTAATCTACTTCATGTCCAGAAATCTTAACTCAGAGATGAATTTTTCATTTTAGAAACAAGAAAAAGTTCCAAGACTCTAGACCAAACATTGTTTTGTTTTTTCTCAACTTTATTTCAACAGATTTATTGACTTTAATGGCAAGTCAACCTCTCTTGTTTATTCTATACCTAGAGGTTAGGGAATCATGTACATTTATATCTTTTTGTATAGTTTCTTAAGAGTACTTTGCACACGGTTATGTGATATCAAGTATTTTTAACTAATACAAATAACTTTCACACAGTTATGTGATATCAAGTATTCCTACTTAATATAAATAATCTGCAAACAGATCTACTTAATCCACAGCTAGGAATAATGTCAGTATATTCTTAGCTCCATTGAGAGGGAGACTCTAACAGACCAATCTGCCTTATTGCCAAGAGACATTAAAATAGTCACCTTGGTATTCAATGTACTTATTCCAGTGAATTTTTCATTGGTCAAAGCACCTCTGAAACTATTTATTTCTTTCCATATCCTCCATATTCACAAATCTTGGGTTTGAAATTAATTTTTATTTTAGAAAAGAAGAAAAAGTTGAATGAAGCTAGGGGATCTTGCACTTGCACAATCCTGCCTTTCACAAAAAACTGCCATGATTGGCTTTATAATTTTTTTTTTAAATTTGCATTGACTATTCTAGACATCAGGAGGAACTTGTGGCATAATGGTTATCATTGTTGGAAGGGAATTTGTCTATTCATGTTCAAATCCTGAACAACCCTGTGCTAATAACTTTAGTGCTAATAACTTTAGTGCTAATAACTTTAGTGCTAATAACTTTAGTGCTAATAACTTTAGAAAAGTTATGATTCCAACTATTCTCTTTCCAGTTATGGGTAAATAGTAGGAAAGACTGGGCTCTTTAACCTTGGTATGGTAATCAGTCTAGGAGAAAGAAAACTGAATCCAAACCAGACCAGGAGAGAAATGGTTTCCACTAGACTATTCACTACAAGAGTACTGCTCTGACAACCAAGCCAAGTTAGGGGATCAGTGAGAAAGTATTGTCATCATCATCTTGTTCTATAAGACTTCACAACAAAAGTACTACCCTCACCACAAAACCAACTTAGGAGACTAGCAAGAGAGGCTAGTCATCATCATCTTGATCTATAAAGTACTCAGCTGAGCATTGGACTTGATTTTGAACATTTAAAGAATCAGTACTTTTTGATCTCACCTTGTATGCAGAGATAGAATCAATAAAAGAAAGTGAAGAACTAAAGAAACAAGATGATGAAAACAAGTTAAAAACTGAGTGAATTTAAGGCTCAAAATATTCTCTAAGTATAAACTAGGCAGAAGCATTAGTATCTCCTATATGAATTCAATCTTTACATTAGAATCCTTTAGGAAATCCAAAGAATACTAGTAAACACTACAGCAATCTCCAAGGGAGGATTGATACAATGATAAAGAGGAGCAAAGCAAATTTAATCCCTTTGTAATGCACTCTCTTACTGGTCCCATAACCTAGTTTGGGGTGTTACTCATATAGTGTATCTTGGACAGGCATAGCTTAGTGAAGCCCATCCCTCTTGAGAGAATGTACACATATGCACACACACTAAATACAGCCCAATGCGTATCTAAAAATATATTACAGGTTACAATTCACAAAGTTCTTGATGATTACCAGTTTCAAAACATACTGGGTGATGGTAAGAGAATAAACCAGCTGAAACATTACAATAGTTTGGTTTGGTGGCATATCAACCATTTTAGGTTATATAAGGCAAATTCTTCTTTATCATATTTACCATGACACAAGGTCAATTTTTTAAGCGGAGTTTAACAGGTTTGAATTCAGAGTTTTCCTTCTCCTAGACTAGTTGCCTCACCAAGGCTGAAGAACCAGCCTGCCCTACTATTTACCCATAGCTGGAGGCAGAATAATTGGATTAATACCTTTCCCAAGGGTATTAGTGCTATGTGAAATGCAATCAGTCTCATCCGGGATTTGAACTCGTGTTGCCGGGTCCATTTCTTATGACGATAACCATTACAATTGATATATATATATATATATATATATATATATATATATATTCCTCTTTATATATATGATTTGTAAACACATTTTGTTGGTAAGGTTTTTAAAGGAACTTGAACTCATTCATTTGCACACAGTTAAATGATTTCAAGTATTGCTATGTATCACTAATAATTCAATTAAACATCAGTAATCTGTTTACACAGTTAAATGAAGAAACAGTTCTATTTCAAACAATTCAATTCAGCATAAGTGATTTTTGTTTGCACTCACTTTAAAGATCAAACAGCTCTATTTGACCCATAGATAGGACCCTATCAGGTGCTACCACTCTGAGCCAGAGTGGACCTGCGAGCGATGGCAATGAAGGAATACTCCGCATTCGCCAAAGCTCCAGCATTACTGGAGCCTTACAATCAGACTATTTAATGTCATATCCAAGACATCCATTGTGAGAGAGAAGGTCTTACCCCTCTGCAGAGACGCAGCCAGTATTTTCTACAGCCCCAGCTGACTGGGCTATTACAATAGAATCATCAAAAAAGATCAGAACGTTCAAAATGAAGTAAGAGAAAGAGTTGAATGAATGTTTGATGGATTATTGATTACTCCACAATGATCTGAAGGACATTGTGTAAGCATTACTGGAATAATATGAATATTGTAGTCGGAACACATTGCAAAAGATTTTACAATATCAATGCATAAAAAAATAAATAAATCAAGAACAAAGGGATTGTTCGTGGTCAAGATTTAGTGCCTTACAGAATAATCTTATATTGGAAGAAAACTAAGATGAATAAACAAATTTGGAGGAATGTTTAAATACACACATATATATATATATACATATACACCAACACAATATCATACATATATATATATATATATATATATATATATATATATATATATATATATATATATGACTTCGATCGACAAAATCAGAGAAAATGGCTTCGAGCTGACTAAGAGAAGAAGCAAAAGGTACCCCACAAAAACAATCACGGACGCCGACTACGCTGATGACTTGGCGTTACTGGCGAATACGCCTAATCAAGCAGAGACACTACTGCATAGTCTGGAACGAGCTGCAGCTGGCATTGGCCTTCATGTCAATGCACACAAAACTGAATATATGTGTTACAACCAAACGGGCAACATTGCCACACTAGACGGAGCCTCTCTGAAACTAGTAGACAAATTCACCTACCTAGGAAGTAGCGTCTCATCAACCGAAAAAGACATCGACACATGACTGACGAAGGCATGGACAGCTATCGATAGGCTCTCAATCATATGAAAGTCGGACCTAACCGATAAAATGAAACGCACTTTCTTCCAGGCAGCGGTTGTGTCGATACTGCTATATGGATACACCACATGGACGCTAACTAAGCGGCTGGAGAGGAAACTAGACGGAAATTACACAAGAATGTTGAGAGCAGTATTGAAATTTGGACACTTGCCCCCCATCAAGAAAACTATACAAGTTAGACGAACCAGACACGCGGGACACTGCTGGAGAAGCAAGGACGAGCTCATAAGCAATGTACTCCTGTGGACCCCCACATATGGATGTGCAAAAGCAGGACGACCAGCACGAACTTACATACAGCAACTATGTGAGGACACAGGATGTAATTCTGAAGACCTGCCGATAGGGAGGAGTGGCGAGAGAGGGACAGTGATATCCGTGCTAGCGGCGCGACATGATGATGATGATATATAAACACAAACTCATTAATTTTTGTTATTCTTTAAAATTCACCAGCTCAATCAGCTGGGGCAGTAGAATTCACCGGCTGTATCTCTGCATTTGAATGAGAGAACATCCTGGATATGACACTAAACCATTTCATTCTGGAGCTCTGGGGAATGTGGAGTATTCCTTTATTGCCATTACTCCTAGGTCTACTTTAATTTGGAGTGTTAGAACCTGTTAGGGTCCCATCTGTGGGTCAGACAGAACTGTTTAAACATTTAACTGTATGCAAACAAATGATTGATATTAAAATGATTGTTAGTGTTATATAGTAATTTAACCAAGTGCAAATAAAACTATTATTGTTGATAACAATAATTAAAATTATTTAACTGTGTACAAACAAATGAGTTCTGGCTTGTTTAAAATGTTACCTACAAATTATTCATTCACAAATTATTATATAACAGGATTTGGCATTAAATAACCTATAAGGGTTGATATGCCATAAAACCCAACCAACCCATCTTAAAATGCATTGCCTAGATGTATAAATCATAATATAATTTATCTATTACACACTTTCCTTCAGGAGGTGCCCGTGGTGTAATGGTTATCGTCGTAGGAAATGGACACAGCAACACAAGTTCAAATCCTGGACGAGACTGATTGCACTTCACATAGCACTAATACCCTTGGGAAAGGTATGAATCCAATTATTCTCCCTCCAGCTATGGGTAAATAGTAGGACAGACTGGGTTCTTCAACCTTGGTGAGGCAACTAGCCTAGGAGAAGGAAATTCAAACCTGTTAAACTCCGCTTAAACTGACCTTATGTCATATCCTGCCCAAGCGGAGGGGTTTGTAAATATGATTATACACTTTCCTTCTTTTTCTTTTTTGCAAAAGAACAATACTATAAAAATAGATGTTGTAGATATTGAAAGCTGTCCTTGCAGATTGGACTAAGATGTTATAGTTGAGCGGGTTAAACGTTCAGGTACATCAAGAACTTCAGCAGTTAAAAATGGCTGACCTGAGCATTTTTTTTTCTTATTTTACAATTATTTACACTCCAACAATTCTCACAGGCTTTACCAGATAATAGTTTGGAAAAAATTTTTTTTTTCAATTTTATGCAAAAATATCAAGGAACATTGAAACTATCCATGAGATTATCTCATCTCGCAAATCATCCAAATAATACATGCAGGACACTACTGGAGAAATAAGGACAAACTCATTAACCACGTTCTCTAATGGACTCTTACACATGGGCATGCCAGTTTTGGCCAACCAACAAGTACTAACATACATCAGCTCTGTGTAGATGCTAGATGTAGTTTGGATAACCTACAAAAAGCAATGAATGATAGGGACAGTTGGCAACAGAGAGTCAGGGAAATCCATGCTGTCAGCATGACTTGATAATGATGGGATTCTTAGTTACACAATTAGGAATACCAATTATTATGAAACTTTAAAAAAGTAGGAATGGATAAACATTAAAAATTATACTAATGACCAATATTTCTTTCTTTAATGGCACATCAACCTTCATGGGTTATGGGGTACTATTTAACCCACATCTAGGAGGATAAGGGGGTTCATACCTTTCTCTAAGGGTATTAGTTCAAAAGTGAATGTTAAAGCACGACTGGAGTTTGAACTTGCTTACTTTGATGTCACAGCCCAGCATGTTAGCCAGGACACCACAGGAACTCTTCCAATCATCATTTAAATTATGAATTAAGGGATTTAAAAATATCACTGTTGTGTTTGAAGTAAAATATTTTAACTAATAAATTATAATCAAAAATAATGAATACTGGGGATAAATTTTGTCATTCTAACTCATGTCAAATTAAGTGTATTGGTTTGGTTTGGTTTCATGGCACATCAACCATTGTAGGTTATTAATGCTAAATCCATTTTTATATATATATAAACAGTTTTATTTTAAACAATTCAGTTTAGCATAAATACACAGTTTAATTGTTAAAAAAAAAAATTCTATTTCAAACAATTCAGTTTAGCATACAAAAACACTTCTATTTCAAACAATTCAGTTTAGTATAAGTATAGTTTTTTGTTTACACAGGTAAATGTCAAAACAGATTTATTTCAAGCAATTTAGCATAAGTACACAGTTTAGTTCTATTTGAACCATAGATAGGGCCCTATCAGTTGCTACCACTCCAGGCCAAAGTAGAACTGGGAGCAATGACAATCGAGGGGTACTCCACATTATCCAAAGCTCCATCCTTACTGTTTCATATCATATCCAGGACACTCATTGGGGGAGGGGTCTTATCCCTATGCAGAAAAGCAGTCAGTGTATTCTACAGCAAATTAAGTAAAATATTGCTTTAATATCAATCTTAACAGAAGAGATGAAATAGTTTTCCTATTTCCTAGTCAGGATTGACATGAAGATATATTACAGCAGGGTGGGATGTGGAGGGAGAGTGCCCAAATCAAAACTGATGCATGCCCATTTACAAAAAATGCTTGGATCACTTTCCATTCCTCATCACAGGTACCTCAAGTTCTGAACAATAAACTTGGCCCAACCCATTTTAGACAAAGTCAAGCTTGCCAGAAGAGATGATACATTAAAAAAAATCCAGGTTATTTACTTGATACAAAGAGATTATTACAGAGGATTCTCTAAGTTTTCAATAATTCAGAAATTACACTGAAAATTAAGTGGAATATTGTTTTAATATTACTTATAAGAAGATAATTTTTAACGGCATGTTAACCTGTTTCGGGTCAATTTTATGCCAAGAACTTAGCAAATTACGTACATTGTACGTATATTTGTTTGCACACATAAATAGTTTCAAATATTATCTGTTAGCTTGGTTATGTTTTATGGCATATCAACCTCTGGAGATTATTTAATACCAAATTCTGTTTTTAGATTATATATATATATATATATATATATATATATATATAATGATTTCTAAGCAAATAGTTTGTAGGTAACATTATTTTAAAACAAGCTAGAGGTCATTTGTTTCCACACAGTTAAATGGTTTCAAGTATTGCTAACACTAATAATATCAATAATAATCCCTAGTAAAAGAAACAGTTAAACCTATAAAGAGGTACTACCACTCTGGGTCTGAGTGGACCTGGAAGTAATGGTAATGAAGGGGTACTCCACATTCCCCAAAGCTCTGGACTGGAGCCTCACCATCAGCAAGCATCCTATCTAAAACAAATAATTTACTCACAGTTGTTTGGTTTCAAGTATTCTTATCAAATACCAATAATTATATGGTTTCAAATAAATATTCTTATTTAATAAGTCATTTGTTTGCACACAGTTATAAGGTTTCAAGTAATTGAAATTAATCTTTAGTAAACAATTATTGCTTCAAGTAACTATTCTTAATACAAATAATTTACAGTTATATGATATCAAGTATTCCTATCTAATACAAATAATTTTCAAACAGATCAATTTGACCCAGAGATGAGACCCTAACAAGTACTACCACTACAGGTAGTGGACCTGGGAGTAATGATAATAAAGGGGTACTCCATACTCCCAGAACTGAAGCCTCACCATTAGATGCAGTTTAGTGTCATACCCAGTACACACCAATTTTGGGGGTCAGGCTAGAAAAGATGATACATTATCAAATCCAGGTTGTTGCTAGACAAAGATTTTCACAGTGGATTTTCCCACCTTATCAATGGGGCTCAGAATATACCTACTGTATCTCCTACAAAGGGGTGAGATACTCCCCCACCAAAAAAGGGGGTGTACTGAATATATTAAACTGTATCTGATGGTGAGGCTCCAGTTCTGAAGAGCGTGGAGTAATGCATAATTGCTAGTACTCTCAGGAGTACATGTTAAGATGTTATTTATAGGTTGAATAGATCTATTTGCAAATTATTCATATTAGATAGAAATCATCATCATGTCATGCTGCTAGCACGGATATCCCTAACCCTCTCTCGCCACTTCTCCCTATCGTTCATCGCCTCTGGTAGGTCTTCAGGGCTACATCCCATATCCTCACATAACTACTGTATGTATGTTCGAGCTGGTCGTCCTGCTTTTGCTCGGCCATATGTAGGGATCCATAGGAGTACATCACTTATGAGCTTGTCCTTGATTCTCCAGCAGTGTCCTGCATGTCTGGTTCATCTAGCTTGGATAGTTTTCATGATGGGAGGCAGGTGGCCGTATAGTTGGTGCCTTGTGGGGTGTTGCCGCCAGGACTTGTGCAATATTGCTCGCAACATTCTTGTGTAATTGCCGTCTAGCTTCTTCTCCAGCCGTTTAGTTAGCATCCAAGTAGTGCAAACATATAGCAGTATCGATACGACTGCTGCCTGGAAGAAACTGCATTTCATTTTATCAGTCAGATCTGATTTCCATATGATCGAAAGCCTATCAATAGCTGTCCATGCCTTCGTAAGCTGCGTGTCAATGTCTTTTTCGGTTGATGAGACGCTGTTTCCTAGGTAGGAATACTTGATGCCATAAGAGTAAATCATTGGTATTGAAGCAATAATTCTTTACTAAGAATTATTTTTAGTTACTTGAAGCCTAATAACTGTGTACAAACAAATGACTTATTAAATATTTTGGTTTGGTTTTATAGCATATTAAAGCTTGTAGCTTATTTAATGCCAAATCCTGTTTATACATATATATCAAATATATATGATTTGTAAACACATTTTGTTGATAACATTTTTAAATGAGCCTAAGCTCATTTTCTTTGTGCACAGTTATATGGTTCAAAGTATTACTATGTATAATTAACAATTCAATCAAACATCACTCATTTGTTTACACACAGTTAAATGAGCAAATAGTTCTACTTCTAACAATTCAATTTAGCATAAGCCAACAAAGTTAATGGTTCCAAGTATAGCTATGTATTATCAACAATTCAATTAAACAACAGTTGTTTGTTTTCACTCAGTTTAAATAGTCAAACAATTCTATTTGATCCACAGATAGGACCCAATCAGGTGCTACCACTCCAGGTCAGAGAGGACCTGGGAGCAATGGCAATGAAGAGGTATTCCATATTCCCCAAATCTTCAAGGCTGAAGCCTCGCCATCAGATTGTTAAATGTCATATCTGGGACACTCACTGGAGGGTGAAAGTCTAACCCCTTCTACAGAGACGTAGTCTGTGTATTCTACAGCCCCAGTTGACTGGGCTGGTTATTAAATAGGAATGTTTACTTGAAACTATATAATTATTTGTATTATAATAATAATAATGATAATAAATAAATATATATTATATATGTATTTAATCCATGGAAAATATTTTTCTGCAACCTAAGGTTTCTTGAAGTTTATAACAACATTCGTCAGGCAGTTAAAAAGATGGAATGAAATTGAAAATGCGACAAAAATACAGACAAAATCGAAAATACGGCAAAATGCAGACAAAAAGCAGTTAAGATCTTGTTTATGTGTGGTTGTAAGTATGTGTGTATATATGGGTAAGTGTGTGTGTGTGTGTGTGTGTGTGGATACCTGTTTTTAAGTGAAGTCAGGCCAGGAACATAAAGCGTTGGTTATAACGGAAATGGGTTGCGAATCCAAACAACTGAGTAAATTATTTGTATTTAATAGGAATACTTGATATATTACTGTGTGTAAAATCATCTTAAGAAAAAATACACAAAAAATGTTAATATAAATGTATAATGAATGCAATTCCCAAATAACTCTAGACAGGTTGCCATGCCATTAAAATCAATCCAAGTTTTCAATATTCCAGAAATTGCATTGAAAATCAAGACATAAAGCATTGTCACTTGTAAGGGATTTAGCCAAGTGTTACTGATAGAACATAGCTATTAAAAATGAAGACTGCAATTGGAGTAGGACTGAGACAGCTCTCATTACAAATGAGAGATATAATAATTTTCCTATTTTGATAGGCAGAAGATGTACGATCAACAGGGGGCTATATCTATTTTCTCCCCCTCAGCATATTTCATCTTTACTCCCACCCCTTTCCTGATTTCCCATGGGAGACACAAGAGCAAGAGAGGGAACACCATAGAAAGAGTTAAAGTCACTCTGACTGCATACCGCAATGCGTGTGCGTGCTTGCATGTAATGAGTAGGATTGTGGATGGGGGGGGGTGAGAACAACATGGATTTCATTTATTGCATTTGCTTCCTTTCTTTATCTATTTCTATAATACTTTTGTTTTCTTTATCTCTCATTCGTCCCTTTTTTTTTTCTTAAAACAGAATCCCTTAACTTCATCTTTCTCAATTTTCCAAGGGTATATATATATATTCATGAATCTTTTTTTCTTTCTGATAAAGTCTAATAATTTACAATATTGTCTTATAGGCTAAATCTAGAGTTTATCAACACTACACTGCATCCTTGATGCTGCCTTGCTTAACACTCAGCATTATAAGGTAAGGATCAAGGGTAAAGTGGAGCAATTCAGAGAATGGAGTAGCACCCTCCCTAACATCTAGGTGTAGTAGCTATTGAAAAGGGAACCTTCGGGTCACCCTCTTCTAAGGTCGCTAACTTTACTCACTTTTACTGCGTACTAAAGTTTATTGCTTTGGGGGTATTTTTTTTTTTTTCTTTTGGCAATTGTTTTCTTGAGTTAGGCAATGGCGGAAGAGTACCTTTTAAGGTAAAAATCACGCTTCCCTTTAAGTGCTTACATTTTCTATTTCATTTATAGAAAATAAAAATTTCATTCTTCTTAATTTTTTTTTTTTTCTTTTTCTATACACTTTATTTTTTAATTACTTTTCTTTATAATATTTTACAACCTCTGTCCTATAATAATTGTTACATTTGCATATCAACTTCATACACAAATGTAACAATCATTATGGGACAAACATTATCTTATTCCGCTCACTTCGTTTTAACATTTGTTTCTAAAACATAACCATTTTTCTTTATTTAGCTTACTACTTGCACAAAACCCCAAGTAGGAAGATTGTGCAACGCCAAAAACTCAAGTAGGAAGGGTCTAACTACTTTGGTAGGGTGAATATATTGCAAATTCATTTTGTCTTTTTGTTTTGTTTTAATAAGACATGCGCTGAAGAAATACGCAACTCTTTCTCCCAAACATGAAGCAAGTCCTCTTCTTACTTTTATTAAAATGAACATAAAAATCAAGAAAAATCCCCATAATTCACCCTCCTTCACATCTCACGGTTTTGTTGTTATTGATTATTATTTCGTTCCTTCTCCTTGTTTCCTTCCTTTCCCTTTTGTGTCAATTTCCATTCCCTCTATTACGTTTTCTTTCCTCATAAATCAACCCCTTCTCTTAAATCTTCATTCATTTGTCTTTTCTTCCCCTCAGAATATAATCAACCCACTCCCCAAAGTTGTTCTGCTTGGGTGTCGAAATCTTCCTCTTTTCCGACTAGCGAAGCGGATAATACACATTCCACATTTCAACCATCGCGTATGTCACATGGGAATAAAACCATGTCACAGTGTCAGAATTGGGAATATAAGAATTTGTTACACTAATTTAAGTTTTCGTAGATAGATTTATCCAATCTTATCTTTTTATGCCAGTACCAAAAGAAATCAATGACAATTATCTAATTATTTTTTTAAAAATCAATACCTAAAAAATAAATCGATACTCTCTTCTCCCTCTATAAAAGTGACAGTCAAAGTTTAATTCGTAAGATAGAAAATACAAAAAAAAAAAAAAAAAAAAAAGAAAACAAAAAAATGATAATTAAAACTGATAATTTTTCAAATATTTTCAAGTCAGGAACAACATTTTTGGGGGGTGGAAAATCGACACTTTAGGAAAAATATCAAGAGACTTAAAATATAATCTAAAAATATTATCATTATCTAATATAAGATGGTAATATAAAATTTTATTATCATAATCTAATATATAATATAAAATTTTGTCGTAACTTGTGTGGCATTAACAATAAGAAAATTCTGATAAAAAAATTATTTGTGTAAACTTAGAAATATTGACAATAGCAACAAGCAAGTATTTTGTATGTCTGAGAGAAAGAGAGAAACTGCAATGTGCTCATCATTCTAACAATATCATTTTAAATTATCTGAAATATTGTTTCTTTTAACCTTTTTCTCTAATTATTGGAAATATACATTAAATAAAAACGGCAGGCTTTTACTGTTATAGAAATTTGTACGTTCACAACGAGTCGCTGTGCATAATAAATCTTTTTCAATAATTTCGCTATTAGCTGCAATTTTTGTACTTTTTCTTTAAGTTCAGTTTTATTATTTTGATGATTCTCTAGTCAACTTAGATTGATAAAAAATATATATATACAAAAATACTATTTTCCCTAACAGATTTTTGAAATTTTATAAAACTTAAGGCACCCAATGAGAATCGAACTCACTCGTGCAGGCTTACTAGTCTACCTTGCTACCCATTACACCACCCGAGAACTTCTCCTTTTCTTTTTTTTTAAATTGAAATATTTTCAAAAAATTTACAAAAAAAAAAAAATAAATAAATAATAATAATAATTTTAAAGCAATAAAAGAAGTGAAAAGAATGTAAAAATTAGAGATTTTATTTCTTTTACATCGAAATTTATTCAAGTTATAATTGAATGGCTACATAATTGTTTTTACCTGACCTGCAATCCAGATAACACGTTTTCAAACTTTTATTGTTTCTTTCCTTAAAATTTGTAACTTACAGCAATATATATATATAGATCCTCGTCGTATTAATATATATATTTTTTTTAGATATCCCTAACCCAAAATAAATATTTAAAATAAAAAAGCAGCAAACCATTGTTTGTTAACACCAAGAAAAAAAAATCTCGTTTTTACACTAAGAGAAAAAAAAGATTGGATCTCCTCACTTAGTCAATTCACGTGCATTTGATCACACGTTACTTTAAAAAAAAAAAATACTTAGATTCTTAACTTGACGTCGTAGAAGTTCAATTTATTTTCCCCACATCACGTGTAATATACAATAAATGCATTTCAAATAACGTTTTCTGTCATTTACAAAGTATTTATTATATAAATAAAAAAATAAAATAAGATTGTAGCTTGTTTGTTTTCAAATTCATCTTAGTAGACACGCAACGCGCTTTTTTCTTCTTTTTTGATGAACGAAATGCAAGTTTTGGTAAAATACTACAATTCCATATTTCTTTCTTTAGACATCAATTTGTAATAGATTTGTTTGTTTTTTTTTGTTGTTTTTTTTTTAGTACATCTTAGTAGCCTTTTTTTTTTTTTTTTAAATCTCCCACCCCTGTGCTTCAAATGTGGCTTGTAAATATTAAATATTGATAACTATTTCTACCTATCTCTATTTTCACTATTACCAGCTAACATACATTTTTCACCTTTTTTCTTTCATTTCTTTCTATTTTAGATTGTCACGTCTTCATATTAAATTTGCAAGTGTGTTCACATGATAGGGATTTTTCTTCATTTTTCGTGCTAAAAAATACTGAAGAGAGACTAATACTTATTGTTTTTTTTTAGATTTTTTTTCTAATTTTTACATCTAGATATCAATGGGCGCGAGTAAGAAAAATAATAAGACAACTTTCATATTTTAGTAATTTTCTACGCTTTTTGCTTAAATGTAGCACAAGGCCGTATGAATGGGACACCCAATGAGACTCGAACACACGCGTGACGGTTTGTTAATCTAGCTTACTAACCATTACCCTACCAAATTTAAGTTGTTTAAGATTTCCATTTAACAATTTGTACACAATTGTTAACTTTCCAATGCCCAGTTAGTGAGATTCGTTAATACCGTTTTTCTTTAAATCATCTATTTTTTAATGGAAAAAGAAAACTGCGACTTGGAGAAAAATAGAAGTGAAAGTTCTTTTCCATAGCGATCAGTCATTTACTTTTGGGTGTAATTACTTCCTATTCGTGTGTGCTTGTAAGAGAGAATGTCGAAGTCATTAACAGGTTTTAATTCTTATCGTTGTTGAAGTTTAAAAGTGAACACTGAAATCATTATTTTTGTCTTGCCCCCATACTATTACCAGTTGCCATTCATTTAACTCAGTGAGAAGAGAGAACGTTTTAACTGGACACCTAGTATTTAAAGTAGTGGCTAGTAAGTTGTAGACTTACAAACGCTATTGTAGTTAGTTCGATCCTTACCAAGCGCCCAAAAGGATTCATTCGGCTTTGTTAATTTTCAATCGTAATAATGTTTCATCTTTATTTTAGTTGCTTTTTATCATTCTATTCTATTTTTACGATGGTGAGGAACAGCAACCCAAGATGAACTATGAGATCAAAAGAGGAAAATACTGGTAAAAATTATTGATTGATTGGCCAATCTTGATCTAAGAAATAAAAATAATATAGGCCGGATTGTTACGTACTAATACAAACATATTGTTTATTCTATATAAATTGGGGGGGGGGACTTTTTCACAGCTACTACAATCTGATCTGATAAAGTGGAATGGTTAGTAAGCTAGATTAGCAAACCATTGTTAGTGAATTTGATTTTCAGTGGGTATCCCATACTTCTGGCCTAGTGACACAACTAAGCTAAACTTAGTGAAAAAAAATACTACAATCTAATCTTAGGTAGAACGCTAATGCGTATGTAAATCTAGTCTTTTTTTTCAGGGTGGGGAGACGGATAGTTCATTAAAGAATCATATATATATATATATATATATATATATATATATATATATATAATCGCCCGGTCTTCCTGGAGCTAAACTCACAGACTATTTAAGTGAGTTTGATCATCACTTAAAGTACTTATATTTATGGCCTCGTGCCAGGAAAAAAAGCGAGATCACACATAGAGGACTCAACAAATGCTGTGGACAAAAAGAAAAGTCACACAATAGAGAGTTATAACGTAAAAGTAAGAAACAATGGCATTTTACCAAAACAAGAAAAGTAAATTAAAGCATAAAATGAATTATGCGTATAGGTATATAAAATAAATAAATAAAATGTATATCTTAGTCAGTCCTGCAGTCGTTTGGTAACATCAAGATTGTGGTACCTAATACTGCTGACCAAGAGCTAAATCGGAAAATTCAGCATTGGAAATAAACAGAAAATTGTTAAAAATTACAACCTCCAATCCCAAAAATAAATAAAATAGAATTACAAAAGGTTTTACAGTTTTATTTACATAGATTCTATGTCATAAAATTTAGAGCGAGAAATGAGATTTATATTTTTACCAAATTTTTTAAAACTTCAAATAATAAATAACCATTCTTCCACTTAACTAGAATTTTTTTTTTTAAATATCACATATAAATCATATTTAAAACTTTTTTTTTTTATTAAGCAATTTTGGCAAGAAGAAGGAATAAAGAAAATTTAAAGAAAAAAAAAATCATCAGGTAAAAAAAGGGGGGGGCATCAAAGAGAAGAAATGCTATTTCTCTCTCTGCTTGTCTCCAGTACGTTTTAAGGCAAAAATCACGTGACTAAACAAGCTATGCTATGCATATATATATATATATATATATATATATATATATATATATCTGAAACTGAAATATAGCTTTTAGTTTTACGGAGGAGATTTTTTTCCCGCAATTCTGACCTCCTCACGAAAAATTCGTCTGCGCTGGTGGTTATTTATTTTTCGACCTCGAAAAAAGCTGTTGCGGTCAAAAGTATTTATTTATTTATATATAAAGGTTTGTTTGCAATATAAGACGAGGTGAAAAAAAAAAGAAAGAAAAATACACTTACGACTTTAACTAACTAGCAATTTCATTAGTACGAATCATTTGTTGGACACATTTAAATGGATAAGTATTTAGATAAAAGTAGCAGTGTTTATTTGGAAATGTCTCAAATGACAATCTCAGTGCTTCTCGCTCTTCTTCAACCAGTGGGTGATATATATAATTCCAAAAGTATAGGTGAACTCTAATTTCTTTTAATTTTCTTTATCATAATAATTTTCTCTTATTTAATAAAATAAATTTACAATTTTGATCTTTTGAGAAATACAAAATTGTGTCCACTTAAATAAATAAATAAATAAAAAAAGCGCAACCGAAATTAGGTGATTTTTTTTTTTATTATCCAAAAGAAAATAAGTTTAAATAAAAGTTAGAATATTGAAATAAAATCAACTAATTCATAGAGAAAAAGATTCTAAAATTAGTTTAAAAAATAAACTTAACTTACCCAGAATTTTAGGGGTTGTTTTTGTTTTAGTTTTTTTTTTTTTTGTTTGTTTGTTTTTAAGAGAGATGACAACCGCCCATCCGTCCGTGGTTGTTGTTGTTGTTACTTTGCCTTGAGTAAAGTCAATTTGCAGAAAAGTAGTAGCAGCAGCCTAGAGCATTGACGACATCACCAACAGGGCAATGTGAACGATGGAGAGGGGCATTTGTTGCTATTATTATTATTAATACGACTATTATTTTTACTATTAATATTCGTCGTGTTATTATCTCTTTATGCTTCCCTTTCTCGAGTCGACACCATTGCAGTCTGCTAAAGCGTAAGAGCGACTGTTGCATCAAGGGAGATAACTGTTGAAGCCATGACATTTATCTATTAAATAAGATGTGCGCCAAGCATAAGCTTTCAAATCGATCAAGCGTAAAAATGTGAATGTATTGCGCCAATTTACTAAATAGCTGAAGCTAGCTAACCTTTTTAAAAATAAACTTTTGGGATCCTCAATTATTAATCTCTGATGCCAACAGAAAATAAAATAAAACGTTGCCATTCAGCATACATAAAAAACTGAACCATTATATATCAATTTCTTTAGATTAGTTTAGCACGAGGCAAAGTATTATTTAGAGTGTCAAAACTTACAACTAAAGTGTAGTAACTATTTTTAATTTTTCTCTGGATAAAAATTGAAATTATAATTCAGAATGATGTGTTAATTTTTTTTTAATATGGAATCATCTACTTATATATAAAATTTCCAAGGAAAGGAGTAGCACCCTCTTCTACACCTTGGTGGAGTAGCTATTGAAAAGAGAGCCTTCTGGTCGCTCTCGACTACAGTCGCCAACTTTAATATATGAGATATAATGTGGTTGTCAGTTGCCTCTTGTCTTTAGGGAGGACTTTGTTTTGGGAACTAATGTATCCATGACAAAGACTAAACTGCCAAAAATGTGAGAAAGCAACTCTTTACTTAATGTTCAAATTAGTGTCATGATATAATAGGTAATACAAATTAATTATCCCAACAGTTGTCAATCTACTAAAAAAAACCTCTGTCACATTAGACAAGTCATTATATACACATATGGGCTGGATATATATTTACCCAACCCCTCTGCATAGGTAGGATGTGACACAAGGTCAATTTTTAAGTGAATTTAAGTGAAATTCAAGCAGAGTTTAAGCAGGTATGACATTAAGTTACAGTTCTGGAAACCTGCAGAGTTTAGAATACTCCTTCGTAGCCATTACGCCCAGGTCCACTCTAACCCAGAGTGGAAAGAGTCCTGGTGGTATAATGGCTAATGAGGTGGACTGTGACATCATAATTGATGTCACAGTGCAGCACGTTAGCCACTACGCTATGGGGTCTCCCATGTGAATTATGAGAAATATAACATTGGTAAACTTCAAACTTCCCTCTTCTCTGCATGACCTTATTTTCTTCTTTTTCAATTTCTTTTCCCTTCCAACTTATTTTTTCTTTGCCCAGTTGACTGGGGCTGTAGAATACACTGACTGCACCTCTGCAAAGGGGTAAGACCCCACCAAATGAGTGTCCTGGATATGACACTAAAAAAATCTGATGATGAGGTTCGAGTGATGCTGGAGATTTGGGGAATGTGGAGCACCCCTTCATTGCCATTGCTCCCAGGTCAACTCTGGTCCAGAGTAGTAGCACCTGATAGGGCCTTATCTATGGGTTATATAGAATTAAACTGCATACTTATGCTGAACTGAATTGTTTGAATTAGAACTGATTAAACTGAATTGCTTGAAATAGAAATGTTTTTGACAAATAAACTATGTACTTATATTTAAACTGCATACTTATGTTAAACTGATTTGTTTGAAATGGCACTGTTTTTGACATTGAAACTGTACTTACACTAAACTGAATTGTTTGATATAGAACTGTTTTGACATTTAACTGTATGTAAACAGAATCTGTACTTATACTAAACTGAATTAGCTGAATTAGAACTGTTAGTACGTTCACCAGATGGAGACACGGAATACTTCGACATTGTTGCAGGAGTACTACAAGGAGACACACTAGCCCCATACCTCTTTATCATCTGTCTAGACTATGTGCTTAGGACTTCGATCGACAAAATCAGAGAAAATGGCTTCGAGCTGACTAAGAGAAGAAGCAAAAGGTACCCCACAAAAACAATCACGGACGCTGACTACGCTGATGACTTGGTGTTACTAGCAAATACGCCTAATCAAGCAGAGACACTACTGCATAGTCTGGAACGAGCCGCAGCTGGCATTGGCCTCCATGTCAATGCACACAAAACTGAATATATGTGTTACAACCAAACGGGCAACATTGCCACACTAGACGGAGCCTCTCTGAAACTAGTAGACAAATTCACCTACCTAGGAAGTAGCGTCTCATCAACCGAAAAAGACATCGACACATGACTGACGAAGACATGGACAGCTATCGATAGGCTCTCGATTATATGGAAGTCGGACCTAACTGATAAAATGAAACGCAGTTTCTTCCAGGCAGCGGTTGTGTCGATACTGCTATATGGATGCACCACATGGATGCTAACGAAGCGGCTGGAGAGGAAACTAGACGGAAATTACACAAGAATGTTGAGAGCAGTATTAAACAAGTCCTGGCGACAACACCCCACGAGACTCCAACTATACGGACACTTGCCCCCCATCACGAAAACTATACAAGTCAGACGAACCAGACACGCGGGACACTGCTGGAGAAGCAAGGACGAGCTCATAAGCGATGTACTCCTGTGGACCCCCACATATGGATGTGCAAAAGTAGGACGACCAGCACGAACTTACATACAGCAACTATGTGAGGACACAGGATGTAATTTTGAAGACCTGCCGGAGGCGATGAATAATAGGGAGAAATGGCGAGAGAGGGTCAGGGATATCCGCGCTAGCGGCGCGACATGATGATGATGAACTAAACTGAATAGCTTGAAATAGAAACGGTTTTGACAATTAAACTTTGTACTCATGCTAAACTGAATTGTTTGAAATAGAACTGACTATTTGCATAAAAATAGATTTGGCGTTAAATAACCTACAAAGGTTGATATACCATAAAACCCAACAAACCAACCTTATTTTTTCTGTGCTTTCTTTTTTTATGATTTATTGTTATATAATTATGAAAATGATTAATTATATTAATCAATTTTCATTAATTATATCTTATTTGGCCTAATAAGTAGAGTATTCGCCAAAGGTCCTGGAGACTGGGGTTCAATCGCAGGTTGAGTCATGCCAAAAAGTCAAAAAAAATGGTACTTGATGCTTAGCATTCAGCACTATAAGGTAAGGATCAAGGGTAAAGTGGACTAATCTAGGGACTGGAGTAGCGCCCTCCTCTACACCTCAGTGTAGTAGCTATTGAAAAGGGAACCTTCAGGTCACCCTCGACTAAGTTTGCCAACTTTTTATTTAGTTTGGTAAGGCTTTGAACTACTCGGTATCTTTTGGTTCAGGTGCACTCACATGCCCACGTGGAAAGGATATGTCAATAATCATCTATCATAATAAACTCCCAGACAAGAAATGGGACTGGATGCACCATTGGAGAGAATTCAGTGAGTGGATGACATCACGCTCGGAAGAGATGGTCTGAATTTTAGGATTTTGAAAAAGACAAGGAGGTTGAAGCAGGCAGTAGAGTTTTTCAGATCTGATCAGATCAGAGCAGTTTGGGTCTCAACTGGCAGAGATGAGTTGAGATCTTAAATGCAACAAGATGCGCCACATGTGGAGGCGGCCAGCATAGAATGGCCCTGATGATTTGTGTCTCTCTCCTCATATCGCCAAGGGCTGAAGGCAGAAAGAAATAAACCCATTCATATCATCATTATTGATATCATTTATTTTGAGTACACAATATTCTTTCTTTCTTCTGTTTATTTAATTTGAAAGGATTTCAATTATCTCAAACATATTTATTTGCCCCATAGATGGGATCCTTATAGATCTATTTGACCCATAGATGGGACAAATCTTACAAATCTATTTGACCCATAGATTGGACCCTAATAGATACAACTACTCTAACAAAGAGTGGATTTGGAAGTAATGGCAATGAAGAATTACTCTATACTTCCCTATAGCTAAAGAACTGAAGCCAAATAATGGGATTCAGATAAGTATTATACTGAGTTGACACTTTTTAAGGGTATAGAGTGTCTTACTCTGCCACAGGAGATGCAGTTGTCCTATTTGTGGCCCACCAGACAAGGTGGCAAAAACATAGATATTTGCAATTAATAAATATTTGTAAACAAATAAGTATGTTATCAGTTTTCAACTATTTTTTTCTTGTTGATTTTGGTTACTTTTTGATAAAAAAAAATACCAAAATTAAGTTGGAGAAAAATACGAGTAAAATATTAATAATAAATAAATATTTATTCATTATTTCATTATATATTCAATGAGGGTTGGTTGATTGATTGGTTGGTTGGTGTTTTTAAGCTTATCAACTCTTGTGGGTTATTTAATGCCAAATCCTGTTATATATATATATATATATATATATATATATAATTTGAGTTACCAGCACACAGCTATATGGTCTCATATAACTAATCATAATAATCCTTAATAAAGTATGGAAAGGTTTTATTTCATCCATAGATGACACCCCAACAGGTACTACCAATATAGGTTAGAGAGAGCAGGGAGTATTTACAATAAAGAGGTACTCTACATTCCCCAAAACTCCAGGGCTAGAGCCTCCCATCAGACTCAGCTTAGTGTCATACACAGAGGAGCAGTTGGTATATTCTACAACCCCAGCTGACTGGGCAGTATATATTCTAAGCAATTATTATGTATAAAAAATGATACGTATATGTTTCTATAGATTTCATATATCTTTATACACCTCCCAAAACACACACACACACACACACACATATATATATATATATATATATATATATATATATCCGTGCTGCCAGCACGATATGATGATGATGATGATATATATATATATATATATATATATAGAGAGAGAGAGAGAGAGAAAGAGAGAGAGTTAATATTTGGCTGGAAACTATGTTATTACTACTTGTGCCATGTAGCCCAGTAGAGCTAATGTAATGGTTAGATGAGTGGCACCCTGACCCATGCAGCATGGTAACTGTGCAGGGTGAGTGAACACACTGTCAGCTAAAATAAAACATCAAGACTGCATTCGTATCTTTATATCTTGCTTGGTTTGGTTTCTTTGTTTAATGGCATATCAACCTTCATGAATTATTTAATGCAAATACCATTCTTGTAGAAGAACTGCAGTGGTACTATTTAATCCATAACTGGAAGGATAAGCATGTTCATGCCTTTTCTAAGGTAGAAGTCTGAAAATAGATAGAACACTGTGGGGTATAAGGCTGAAGGTCACAGGCAAATGGCAAGGCTGTGTTGCTATTTGAATATCTGACTCCATATTTTGATTATTTTATTTTACCCTCACGTTGGTTAGTCGGTGTAACACCTTGTCCAAGAAAGTCCCAAAAAGAATTATACAAAAGAAAAGAGAGCAACAGATAAGAGACGAAGATGTTTCTTTTATACTTTTCTTTATTTACTGGGTTCAACAACCATTCCATGGATGAGGGAGCTTTTCCTGAATACATTGAAATGGTTGAATCCCCCAGTTAAGGTGTCAAAAATACGTTATTCGTTTCATGCTTGTGTTTGTCCTCATTTGGTATTTCAGGCTTCCATAAGGGTTAGTTTTCTTTTGGAAGTTTATCAAAGTCCGGTAAGGGTTTGCTTGTAGTTCATCTGTGGGTCTTTTATATTTCAGCATAATGCTGACCGAGAGAGGGCTGCTACTGAGTGAAAGGGACTAGCCAACACTATGTCTAAAGATGTATGCATGGTGCCCAGACACATCAGCAACGATGTTGTCAAAACGCTGGTCACTGCCTGAAAGAGAAAAAAAGTCTGTTCCCCTTTGTCAAGAGGATGCCTTTTTTCTTTTATCCATGTGTCATCCCTTTTTCCTGTTAGGGACCTCTGGGAGTTTCTGCAAATCTAAGTTTTCTTCTTTTTTTTTTTAAATTTAATTCAATTTTTTTATTTATTTATTTATTCATTCCCTACAACACTACTGGAGTTAGGAACTCCTCCTGCTATATATCTGTTTGTGTGTATATGTATGCATACACACACATTTTAGTTCCTTTAAAACTGTTAAAATTTTTGAAATCATCATCATCAAGAGGGTTTAGCTGAGATGGACTAATCCACGGATTTCCAAGGGAGAGTTTGGCATTATGGCTGACGTGTTAAACTGTGACATCATTGTAAACAAATTCAAACTCCAGTCGTGTTATTATGTTCATTTTCAGACTAAAAACCTTAGGAAAAGTAAGAACTCTCTTTCCCTCCCAGCTATATGTTAAATAGTAACACTACTGTTCTTCTACAAGAGTGGTTTTGGTATTAAATAACTCATCAAGGTTGATATGCCATTAAACAATGAAACTAAACCAAAACTTGTACACACTAACACATAAAGAAATAGTCTGGAGTAATCATGAGACAAAATAAATTACATATTCTAGGCAATAGTAATTGAGACAAAAAATTTTGAATGTTTGGTTATGTTGGAGCCAGGTGTAGCATAGTCACTGATGTCTTTTATGTCATCTAGTTAGAGAGAGGAAACAGAAAAATACAACTCATCTCAAATGTAGGAGCTCTTTATGGATCTTTGGGTGGTTCTTTCTTTGTGGTTCTTTCCCCCTGTTTTTTCTGTGTTTCTGTGTCTTAGTATGTTAGTGTGTGTGTGGGGGGGTTGTATGTGTATATGCCTCTGTATTAATGTTGTGTTGAGGGTTGTATTTTTCTATGTGTTTGTGAGTAGGATTTGGTTGGTTGGTTGGTTATTAGGGTTTTATGGCATATCAACCTTTGTAGGTTATTAAAATGCCAAATCCATTTTTATACAAATAAACAGTTCTATTTCAAACAATTCTATTTAGCATAAGTACACAGTTTAATTATTAAAAAACATTTCTATTTCAACCTATTCAGTTTAGTCAAACAGTCCTAATTCAAACAATTTAGTTGAGTATAAGTATAGTTTTTGTTTACACACTGTTAAATGTCAAAACAGTTCTATTTTGAACAATTCAGTTTAGTGTTGTACAGTTTCATTGTCAAAAACAATTCCATTTCAAGCAATTCAGTTTAGCATAATTACACAGTTTAGTTCAATTTAACCCATAGATGGGGCCCTATCAGTTGCCACCACTTCGGGCCAGAGTGGACCTGGGAGTGATGGCAATGAAAGGGTACTCTGCATTCCCCAAAGCTCCAGCATTCCTGGAACCTCACCATTAGATTGTTTAGTGTCATATCCAGCATATTCGTCGGCGGGGTGGGGGGAGTCTTACCCCTCTGCAGAGGTGCAATCGGTGTATTCTACAGCCCCAACCAATTGGGTAATTGTGTGTAGGAGAGTTCACATGCATGTTTATGTAAGTATTCATGTGGAATTTTCCTGTATATTTTTCTGTGTATGTTTTTGTGTGTATTTACACATGTGGTGGGGCTGTGTATGCCTCTCTGAGTGAGTATGTGTGCTAATGTTTGTGTGTATTTGTATATATAGGGTGTGTATGTTTATGTGTGTATGTGTGCCTTTTGTGTTTGTGTGGTGAGTGTTTATATATATATATATATATATATATATATATATATATGTATTTATGTTTATATGTATGTGTGCATGTTTATATATATCTATATATCTGCAAACATGTATGTGCTTTTATATGTGTTTCTGTGTCTATATTTGTATGGGGTTTTGTATGTTTGTATGTGGGTGCTTGTATTCATGTAGTTTTTTGTGTGTATTCATTTGTATATATATATATATATATATGTGAATATGAGTGTGTGTGTGTGTGTGTGTGTGTGTGTGTGTGTGCAATAACAGGCATAAATTAGAGGTATTTATCCAACCTCCCACCTATGGTATAAAAAATGTGACACAAGGTTGGTGTAATGTTGTGTCTCCATGGGAAACAAGCCTCCTGGGGATGTGGTGCTAAAAAAGCTCTGCTCTGTAAGCATTCTCCTTTTGGGGAACCTTAAGCCCCATGCAATAGAACCAGCTCTTCCTAATTTAAAAAAGGCTACCAGTACAGCTAGTTGGTAAGGCCTACTAAAACTGAGTTGATTTATTTTTTCACACCAACCAACATGAATGCCATATAAAAAAAAGACATATATATATATATATATATATATATATATATATATATATATATACACACAACAAAAAAGTTTAATTTAACTAAAATACCATAATTTTTTATGAATAAGATGCACTATTTTCCAAAGTTTTCAACTGGAAATTTACGGATGCTTATTATTCATAAGAACTATATGATTAACTTTTTTCTGCTGAGGGGTAAGACTCCCTCCACTCAACAAGTGTCCTGGAGATGACACTAAACCATCTAATAGTGAGGTCCCAACCCTGGAGCTTTAGGGAATATGAAGTACCTCTTCATTGCCATTGCTCCAAGGTACACTTTTGCCAGGAGTGGTAGCACAAGATAGGCTCCTATTTATGGGCCAAATAGAACTGTTTGACCATTTAAACTGTGCGTAAACAAATGACATGTTAAATCAAATTATTAGAAATAGAACTCTTTGACCATTTAACTGTGTATAAACTAATGATTGGTGTTTAATTGAGTTATTAATGATACATAGCAATATTTAGAACCATTCAACTGTGAGCAAATAAAACTATTAGTATGGAATACTTGAAACCATTAACTTCTCCATCAAACAGAATTATTGGCATTACAAAGAAATTCTTGAAACCCTTTGACTGTGTGCAAATGAATGAATTTTGTTGAATAGAATAATTAGTGCTAAATCATCATCATCATCATCATCATCATGTCACGCTATCAGCATGGATATTCCTGACCCTCTCTCGCCACATCTCCCTATCATCCATTGCTTTTGGCTGATCCTCAGGGCTACATCCCGTATCAGCACAGTGCTGCTGTTCAAGCTGGACATCCTGCCTTATGAAACGGACATGAGGGACACTACTGGAGAAGTAAAGATAAGCTTATAAGTGATGTACTCCTGTGGACCCTTTCACATAGACAAGCAAAGGCAATGCTAAATAACAATACTTAAATAACAATACTTCTTCTTCACTGTGTATAAGCAAATGATTAATATTGAATTGAAATATTGGTGTTAGATTGCAATAATTGAAACCATTTAACCGTGTAGAAACAATAGCAATATTTGTGTGCAAACAAATTAGTTCAAACTCATTTGAAAATAAAATTACCAACCAACTATTCACTCACAAATGATTTATATATATAACAATTTAAATGTGTGGTTGTCCTCATGGTGTAGTGGTTAAAGCGATGGACTGCGGAATCGTAGTAAGCAAATTCATACTCCAGTCGTGCTATTACATTCACTTTCAGGCAAATACCCTTGGGAAAGGTATGAACCCCCTTATCCTCCCAGATATGGGTTAAATAGAACCAATACTGTTCTTCTCAAAGATGGATTTGGCATTATATAACCCAAGAAGGCTGATATACCATTAAATAAACAAACAAATCTATGGATTAAATAGTACCACTACTGTTTTTCTAGAATAGCTTTGGCATTAAATAACCTACAAAGGTTGATATGCCATTAAATAAAGAAACCAAACCATTTAAATGTGTGCAAACAAGTAACTAATGTTAAATCAAATTGTTAGTGTTACATAGCAATACTTGAAACCATTTTACTATGTTCAAACAAATTATTAAGAGTAAACAGAATAATTTGTGTTCAATAGAAATACTTTTAGAAATAAGACTGGCTCATTGGCCAAGTGGGTAGAATGTTTGTCAATGGTCCAGGAGACCCAGGTTCAGTCCCAGATCGCGTCATACCAAAGACTTTAAAAATGGTACTTGATACCACCTTGCTTAACACTCTGCAATATAAGGCACGTATCAAGGGTAAAGTGGAGAAATCCAGGGAAAAGAGTAACGCCCTCCCCTACACCTTGGTATAGTAGCTATTGAAAAGGGAGCCTTCAGGTCACCCTCGACTATGGTTGCCAACTTAACTTTTTTAGAAATACTTGAAACAATTTAACTGTGAGCAAAAAATGTGCTTAGACTTGTTTAAAAATGTTATCTATAAAATGTTTACAAATCATATATAAAGAGGATTTGGCATTAAATAACCTGCAGGGGTTTATAAAACCCAACAAAATCTATACACAAATTATTATTATGTTTATTTTATATTCATCTGTATACATCTGTATGTTGTGTGTATGTTTGGTTTGGTTTGATTTGGTTTTACGATACATCAACCATTGTAAGTTATTTAATGCCAAATCTGATTTATCCATATATAGTTAGATAGTTCCAAGTATTGCTGTGTATAACTAACAATTCAATAAAACATCAATCATTTGTTTACACACAGTTAAATAATCAAACAGTTCTACTTCAAACAAGCATCAGTCATTTGTTTGTACTTAGTTTAAATGTCAAACAGTTCTATTGCACCCATAGATAGGACCCAATTTGGTCTTCCACTCCCGGCCAGAGTAGACCCCTGGAGCCATGGCAATGAAGAGGTACTCTGCATTCCCTAAAGCTCAAGCATTACTCAAGCCTCCCCATCAGATTGTTTAATGACATATCCAGGACTCTTATTTGGGGAGTCTTACTCCTCTGCAGAGATGCAGTCTGTGCATTCTACAGCTTCAGCCAACTGGGCTCTTGTGTATATGTGTATGTGTTTGTGTGCAGTAACAGGCATAAAATGTATATATAACAAAAAAGTTTATTGTAAGTAAAACATTTTTGGGGGTGTCTTCGTGGTGTAATAGTTAAAGCAATGGACTGCAGAACTGTAGTAAGCAAGTTCGTACTCCAGGCGCGCTATTACATTCACTTTTGGGCAAATACCCTTGGGAAAGGTATGAACCCCCTTATCCTCCCAGCTATGGGTTAAATAGTACCATTATTGTTCTTCTAGGAGAATAGCTTTGACATTAAATAACCTACAAAGGTTGATATGCCATTAAACAAAGAAACCAAACCTAAAATATTTTTATTTTTCTCAATATTTCCATAATAAATGGTAGACATTCATACTAATTTTTGCAATATTTTGATACAAGCTAATTTGTAATGTGTATGTCATGGGATCAAAGTAATTCGAGCTATGGTAGGTACCTGCTGTGGTTGATTGTACTGTGGTAGTTGGTGTGCTTATATGTTGTGCATTGCTTCACTTCAGATAAACATGCAATGAAGTCTAATTTGGGAACTTATGCTATCCCAGTTCAAACTAACTATAGAACTTCAGAAACAACCAAAGATATTTGTTACGCAAAAGGTGAAGGTGCAATTGATCATAGTACGGTATCCAGATGGTTCAAGAAATTTTGCTTGGATTGCCAGAACCTTGATAATCAAAGGGGGTGTCCTAGTGGCACAATGGTTAAAGCGATGGACTATGGAATCATAGTAAGCGAGTTCGAACTCCAGTCGCACTATTACATTCACTTTCGGGCAAATACCTTTGGGAAAGGTATGAATCCCCTTATCCTCCCAGCTATGGGTTAAATTGTACCACTACTGTTCTTCTTGGTTTGGTTTTATGGCATATCAACCTTTGTAGGTTATTTAACGCCAAATCCATTTTTATGTAAATAATCTGTTCAATAAAAAACAGTTCAGTTTAGCATAAGTACACAATTCAATTGTCAAAAACATTTCCATTTCAAACTATTCAAGCAGTTATATGTAATAATTCAGTTAAGTGTAAATACAGTTTTAATGTCAAAAAACAGTTCTATTTGAAATAATTCAGTTAAGCATAAGTTTAAGTGTAAGTACAGTTTAATTGTCAAAAACGTTTCTATTTCAAGGTATTCGTTTACTCAATTCATTTTAGCATAAGTACACTGTTAGTTCTATTTAACCCATAGATAGGGCCCTATCAGGTGCTACCACTCCGGGCCAGAGTGGACCTGGGAGCAATGGCAATGAAGGGGTATTCCACATTCCCCAAAGCTCCAGCACTGCTGGAACCTCACCATCAGATTGTTTAGTGTCATAACCAGGACACTCGTTAGGGGGGGGGTCTTACCCCTCTGCAGAGGTGCAATCAGTGTATTCTACAGCCCCAGCTGACTGGGCAATACACAGAGTTAAATGTCAGACAGTTTTATTTCAGATAATTCAGTTCAGCATAAGTACACAGTTTAGACGTCAAAAACAGTTCTATTTCGAGCAATTCAGTTCAGCACTAGTACGCAGTTCCAATGTCAAAACAGTTCTATTCTAAACAATTCAGTTTAGCATAAATACGCAGTTTAAATGCAAAAATCATTATAGTGAAAGAAGCACGTAGTTCTATTTAACCCATAGATAGGACCCTTATCAGGTGCTACCACTCCGGGCCAGAGTGGACCTGGGAGCAATGGCAATGAAGGGGTACTCCACATTCCCCAAAGCTCCAGCATTGCTGGAACCTCACCATCAGATTGTTTAGTGTCATATCCAGGACACTCGTTGGGGGGGGTCTTACCCCTCTGCAGAGAAGCAGTCGGTATATTCTACAGCCCCAACCGACTGGGCAAGTTCTTCTTGGAGAATGGCTTTGGCATTAAATAACCTACAAAGGTTGATGTGCCATTAAACAACCAAACCAAACCTTGATAATCAAAGTCAGATAGGCCTAAAACCGTAGATTCCAAAGCCAAGCTCAGCATCTCACAGTGTTTCTGGTCGCCTTCATGACTTCTTCAAAAGCTTCTGAAGTTACAAAATTGTGCCTCATGTTACCATAATATTTCAAAACTATTGACTTCCTCTAGTGTCTGCATTTTGAATGAAAGTGAAAATTTCAAAACATTTATGAATGAAAATGTAAAAAAAAAAAAAAAGAAAACTGAATGTTCAACTGATGAGATATTGCAAAAAAAACAAAAGACCTGAAAAAGTACCTGAAAAAGTTCTGAATATTTAGCTCAGTATAATATAACTTGGTCATTACTTTAGTTGAACCAGATTTTCAGACTGGTCAGTTGGTCAGTCAGTTGCTTGCTTGCTTTAATGGCTAACAGAAGCGTTTTGGTAAAATCAATCTTTTGACAGCATCTTCTGTTTATATGTTTTGACTGACTTTTAATCGTTAAATCTAATCGTATCATACTGAGATTTTAGAATGTTCCACTGAACCAGTGATCATAAAAGTGGTTGATATTGACTCTTGAGGGTTGGTAGAAGTATTGATTGAATCAGGAAATTACTGGGAGCCAGAAAGGGTTAATAAACATTGCAGTGGTGTTGAAAGCTAAACAGAGATTAAAAGTTGATCTAAAGAAAAAAACTAGACTGATTTATCTATTTTTATTTCTTAGTATCAGCTACACCAAATGCCAGTAAACTGATACTACACTATATTTCCCTATATTTTATGTGATACATTCATTCATCATGTATTTTGACACAAAATATTGAACGCTTATAGATATTTATATTTCTTTTGATTTCCTTTTTGCATACCTTAATTTCAAGAAAGATATTCACAGGTTAGTTGGTTGGTCAGTTAGTTGGTCAGTTGGTTATTTGGCTGTTTGGCTGGTTGGTTGGCTTGTCAGTTGGTTGGTTGGTCAGGTGGTTGACCAGTTGGCTGGATGGTTGGTTGGCTAGTCAGTTGGTTGGTTGGTTGGTTGGTTCGCTAGTCAGTTGGTTGGTTGGTTGATTACTTGGTTACTTGGTTGGCTGGTTGATAGGCAGATTGGTCACTTGGTTGGTTGGCTAGTCAGTTGGTTGGCTAGTCAGTGGGTTGATTGGTTGGTTGGTCAGGTGGTTGACCAGTTGGCTGGTTGGTTGATTGGATGTTTTGGTTGGCTTGTCAGTTTGTTGGTTGGTTGGTTTATCACTTGGTTGGCTGGTTGGTTGGTTGGTTGGCAGATTGGTCACTTGGTTGGTTGGCTGTTTGACTGGTTGGTTGGTTAGTCAGTTGGTTGATTGTTTGGTTGGTCAGGTGGTTGACCAGTTGGCTGGTTGGTTAACTGGATGGTTGGTTGGCTAGTCAGTTGGTTGGTTGGTTGGTTGATCACTTGGTTGGCTGGTTGGTTGGTAGATTGGTCACTCGATTGGTTGGCTGGTTGGGTGATTGGTTGGCTAGTCGGTTGATTGGTTGGTTGGTTAGTTGGTTGGTTGGTTGGTTGGTTGGTTGATCACTTGGTTGGCTGGTTGGTTGGTAGGTTGGTCAATCAGTTGGTTGGTTGGTTGATTGGTTGATTGGTCAGCTGGTTGGTTGGTTGGTCAGCTGGTTGGTTGGTTGGTTGGTTGGTCAGCTGGTTGGTTAGTCATTTGCTTAGTTTGCTAGTCAGTTGGTTAGCTGGTTGGTTGACTGGTTGATTGTTTAGTTGGTTGGTCAGTTAATTGGCTGGTTGGCTGGTCAATTGTTGATTAGTTGATTAGTTTTACAACCTTAGTGGGTTATTTAGTACCAAAGTTATTTATTTATTTAGCAAATAATTATTCCTCTTAATAAGAATAATTTGTAAACATTTATAGCTTCAAATAACTATTCTTAATACAAATAATTTATACACAATGATATGATTTCTAGTGTTCTTATCTAATACAAATAATTTTCAATTAACTAATTAAATTCAAAATTATTTTAAACAATTAAACACTTCATACTTAACTGCAATAAAAAGTTTTAAAGGTCAGTGTATTAATGTTGTTCCAAATTTGAAAAAATTATCTTGAGCAGATCTATTTGACTCATTGATCCCAACAGATTGTACTACTCTATTAAAGAGTGGAGCTGGGAGTAATGGTAATGAAAAGGTATCACCACACTTCCCAGAGCTCCAAAATTGGAGCTTTACCACCAAATCTAGTTTAATCTCATACCCAAGCCACATACACTGAAATGTAATAGCTCTTCTCAATAATTGAGTACTCCAGATAGCCAATAACATATATGTAAAAAGATATACGAAAAGATACCTTCACTTATACTGAGAATGATGATGGCTCTGGGATAGGATATCTGACTGACATAAAGTCAGTTGGGTTTCAATCCCAGCTTGAAGCATCTCTTTGGCCTAGCCACACTGAAGCGTTGTGATACAACGAAACAGTCTGCCGAAATAGCAGAGCAGTTAGATACCAAATCTAGTGTAAAGCTAGGTGTGTTTCGATCCCAGCTTGAAGTGTCCTGCAATTCTAGCCACACTGAAGAGTTGTGATACAACCAAACAGTCTGTCTGTGGATGACAATATTTATATATATATATATTTGATATTTAAATGGAGGAATTAATGTTATATTTGAATTATCATGACTAGAAAGTAAATATTTATTTAAATATAAAATATACTTCTATTTCCTGCCCATGAGGTTAACGTTATGTGGATTCATAACACCAATTTGGAAAGCTGTAGCCTCAGAGGCAATTGTGTCCTCTATAGGGAATACGTACCTTCAAGACACATTAGGTTAAGTGGTCGTGCATTTCACCATGACTAGTTAATTTGGCATCGCTTATGTGTGATATGGACCAGTGGCCCAGTGGTAGAGTTTCGGCTTCTGCATTCTGTAGTTGTTGGTTCGATCTCCAGTGGTGGAGATCACGGTATGCACTGCTGATGAGACTCAATAAGGTCGAAACAGCTGTTCAGTGTTCTGTATGTCGCAGGTGTTTGCCTGATTTTCTAATCATGATAATTCAAATATATATATATATATACATATATATAGTTCACATCCGAAGACAGTTAAATTGTAATTATAAATTTATTTCAGCAAAGAATATAATCTTCATCTCTTCAGATGACATACACGCTTATATATATCTGGCCAATTCACTTAATGGTTGGAGTGTTCACCAATGGTTCGGTAGAGAGGGGTTCAATCCCAGGTCAAGTCATACTAAAGACTCAAAAAGTGGTACTTGATGCCTCCTTGCTTAACACTTAGCATTATAAGGTATAGATGAAAGGTAAGTGGAGCATCCAGAGAAAGGAGTAGTACCCTCCCCTACAACTCGGTATAGTAACTATTGAAAAGGGAGCCTTCTGGTTGCCCTTAACTATGGTCGGCCAACTTACTTATACATATGGAGAAAGAAAGAGAGAAAAAGAGAAGGGGACTATTTCAAAGGAAGTATAACATATTGACCCTCGACCGAGCCATCAATTATGAGATGCACCTGTGTAAATAACTGGTGCATCCGGTCGAAGATATCAGAATATCACCTTGATCTGTGGACGGGTTGAATTCGGTGCAGATGCGACGCCTACAGGAAGCAGATGGGCATCAAACAATTATATAACCAGGTGCCACAGACGGTTTGAGTGAGTTTGAGTTTGAGTTTGAGTTGCAGTTCAGTTTGAGTTGCAGTTGCCTGTGGAGTGAGAACCAGCTCCAGACAGAGGGCTTCGGCCCTCAGGAACCTGGTTGAACAGCCCAGCAGAATGAGGAAGAAGTACTGCTATAGTCAGAGGAACTTGGGGTCAATATGTGGCAGTCTGTTCCGTCTCCAACTCACCTCTCACACATAACCAACATCAACCCTTTCGCAACCCTTTCGCAACCCTTTCGAGAATAAAGTGTGAGAGGTATATTTTTCTAAAGAAGTGTGTTCGTTCATCATTATTGTTGATTATTTTTCTGCATGTATATGTATAAGTATAGTTGTATCATGGCTATACAACAGAAGCAGTGAAAACTAGAAATCAGATTTTTTTCAAGGTCACATTCTTATAAAACTGAACAACTTCTAAGTGCAAACAAGCAACAAAAATAAGATGAAAGAAAAACTAGTAAAAAAATGAATAAAAATGTTTCATGTAAAGAAATTCAAATAAATATCTATTGCATTTCTTTATTTCTAATAAATGAAAAAGAGCACTATCTGAAAAGTGTCCCCTAGAATATGCCAACTGCATCTCCGGCAGGAGGTTAGGACTTTCTTCTAAAGAGTTTCCGGTGTACGACAATAAACTGTATCTAGGGATGAGGCTCCACTTCTTGAATTTTGGGGAGTATGGAGTTGCATTTACTCCCAGGTCTACTATGACTTGAACTGGTAATAGCTATTAGGGTCCTACCTATGTGTCGAATGAATTTGTTTGAAAATTATTTGTATTAGATCGGAATACCTGAAAGAATGTGTGTGCAAATTATTTCTATTGAGAGGGTAAGAGCTTGGGAAGATGGCTCCCTGAGACTAAAGGATGCCAGTATCAGCTGCAAGACATGAGTGCTGAGCCTCCCTAGCACCCCCATCAGTCAGCCTTAACTGAATGCCACCAAGCCAAGACAAACCTGAACCAACTCCTGTACCTGTGAACATGGCCAGCCAAAGTGTTTCCTGACCCAGTGGGCTAGGACTGAATGAGGTACAGTTACTGAAGGAGTACCCACACTCCCCAAAGTTCCAGGACCGGAGTCTCACCATCAGGTGCAGTTTAGTGTCATATCCAGGACTCGTTAGTAGGGAGGCCTTACCCCTCTGCAGAGATGCAGTTTGTGTATTCTAGAGCCCAGCTGATTGGGCTAGAAGAAATTATCAATTTTAGATCAAAATTAATTATTTGTGGAAATTTCAATGATGCTCTAGAAATACAAAGAAATGGTTTGCTAAACTGATAGCAACACTGATTTCTTTAACATTGGTCAATGTGTTGTATAAGCACACTGTGTCGTTATTAACAATGAGGAACATGTATGTATATAAAAATATAAGATTATATTTTTATTTTTGGCAATGATACTTGTGTGGAGCAGAAAGCAATCACAGAGAGTTCGCACACACAGAGGAGCTAGTGAAAACTGACTTTAGCCGAAATTCAGGAACTTACATAGTCTACAACTCTCACGTGACCTGCAGCAATTCCTCTTTTTTGTTAACCATGGTTATGCCCACATCTCACTTCTTTGCTTTCCATTAGTTATGTTGTCTGCTTCCCATTGGCTACTTGTCCAAGCCCGGTTCTGTGGGCGTACACATCTGCCACTATCACTGAATTCAACGACGCCCACTGTTCAGGTGATTTTCCAATATCTTCGACCGGATGCACCTGTTTTCAACATAACAACTGTGGGCATGGTGACATTTCGGCAATCACCTTGTTGATATTGTCCTTGGGCGGATATAATCCTGTCAACATCCTCTGATACACAGCACCTGTGGACATGATGACATTTCAGTGATCACACCTGTCTTATCAATCTGTCAACAACATCCACTGTATTCATACCTGCAGGTTACGTTAATATATTACAAATGGAGTCTTGCAAGGAGATACATTGGCACCATTTCTACTTATAATCTGCCAATGTTGCATATCCACATAATACACAGATGTGTGAAATAAACATAGGGAATCTAAAAACATGAAACTCATGAAATTGGTTCAGGTACAAAACTTTTTATTACCATTGAGTTAAAGGTAATTCGACATAAGGAGAGAGAGACACAATCTTTCTATGCTGACTGCTTTTTCATCATCAGCTCTCAACCCAACCAACGCCCTGCGCCTGTAGTGCACAAATTCGTCTGGCCTCACCCAGCTCTGAATGTCAACTCTCGTTTGGAGGCAGGAACTCAAATCCCCAAATCCTCAGCCTACGCTTCCGGGCATGACATCATTCACCTTCCTAGTCTCATTTCCTATCTGGGAATTTTATTTTGATATCTGTGAATGACGCATCCTCCCTGCGCACACTTGAACACCTGCGTTAATGTTGCACCTAACTAACCCATGTGCTAAGTGAAAGGTTCTCAGCCTAACTAAACCGAAAGGCAAGATATGTAAAACAAAATCCCTCAGCAATTATATTACACCAAGACTAGATTCTATGAACATCAATAGATCTTATGAAAAAAAAGTGGTTTTACACTAAAAAAAGGCAAGAATCAAACAATATCCCACAGAAACTACAATAAATGCAGATTACAGAGATGATCTAGTATTTCTAACAAATATACCTGCCCATGCTGAATCTTTGCTGCATAGCCAGAACCAGGTAGCAAGAGGCATTGGCCTCTCTGTGAATTCAGATAAAGCAGAGCTTATAAGTTTTAAATAAGATTGTGCCATCTCTTCTCTAAAAGATTCACCTCTGAAATTAGTAGACCATTTCTCATACTTTGGTAGCAATATTTCATCTACAGAAAGCAATGTCTACATGTGGATAAAAAAGGCATGGACTGCTATTGACAGGTTATCAACCATATGGAAATCTGATCTCTGATGAAATAAAATGGGAATCCTTCCAGGCTGTAGCTATGTTAATACAGTTGTAAGGCTGCATCACATAGACCTTACCAAAGCACTTGGAGAAAAAGCTAGATGGGAACTATGCTGTTTTGAACAAATCCTGGAAGCAGCATCTCATAAAACAACAGCTGTATCGCCGCTTATCTCCCATCACACAAGCCATTCAAGTAAGATAAACAAGACATGCTAGGCACTCCTGGAGAAGCAGGGATAAACACAAAAGTTATATTCTCTTGTGGACTCCTACACATGGACCCATCCATATTTGCGGACCAAGAAAGACTTTCATCAGCTCTGCACAGACACTGGATGCAGTCTAGAGAACCTAGTGCGAATGATAACCAATCAGGATAGATGGTGAGAGAGAGACAAGAGAATCTATGCCATCAGCATGTTGATGATTATAATGATGATGATAAGCACTGGAAATATATTAAATGGATATTTTGCTTTTGCAAGTGTAAAAATTCTTCTGTTCTTGCCCACTCTCTCTCTCTCTCTCTCTCTCTCTCTCTCTCTGCATATATATATATATGTGTGTGTGTGTGTGTGTTTGAATATTATCCAGACACTTACCAAATACATACATGAATATGTAGGTGTGGATGTGGGTGTGCATGCATATGTATGTGTGTGTGTTTAGATAATCAGACATCTTCCAAATATATACATGAGTATATACATGCGTGTTTGTTTGTGTGTGCATGTGTGTTTTTTTGTGTGTATGTGTGAGGGTTTTTTTTGTGTGGGTACGTGTATTTGTTTGTGTGTGTATATGTGTTTGTGTTTGTATGTGTGTATTTGTGAGTGTATGTGTGTTTGTTCATGCATGTGTATGCATATGTATGTGTATTTGGGTATTATTCATACATCTATCTAATATATACATGAATATATTCATGTGTGCATGTGTGTATCTGTGTGAGTTTGTGTATATGTGTGCATTCAGTTTGTAACTATTTACTTGGATTCAGTCAACAAGTATTATGCCGTTCCATTAACTAAAAAACTGATCAAAGTATATTTCATGGAGATATAAATAGACTTCAAAGTAATATTGGCCAATCACTCCAAATGCATGAAGAACTCATAACAATATATATATATATATATATATCATATTTACCCAACCCCTCCGCTCGGGCAGGATATGACACAAGGTCAATTTCTAAGCGGAGTTTAACAGGTTTGAATTTAGAGTTTTCCTTCTCCTAGACTAGTTGCCTCACCAAGGCTGAAGAACCTAGTCTGCCTTAGTATTTACCCATAGCTGGAGTGAGAATAATTGGATTCATACCTTTCCCAAGGGTATTAGTGCAATGTGATATGCAATCAGTCTCATCCAGGATTTGAACTCGTGTCACCATGTCCATTTCCTACGACGATAACCATTACACCACCGGCACTTATATATATATATATGTATGTATGTATGTATGTTTATATATATATATATGAATATATAAGTAAATGTATTTACCAACCATTCCACACAAGAAGGATTCAACACAAAGTTATTTTTTTAAGTGAAGTTTAACAGTTTAAATTCAGAATTTTCCTTCTTCTAGACTGGTTGCCATAACAAGGTTAAAGAAACCAGTCTACCCTACTACTAACCCATAGCTGGAGGGAGAATAGTTTGATACATACCTTTCCCTTGAGTATAAGCACTATATGAAATACAAACAGCCTTGTCCAGGATTTGAACTTGGGTGTCCATTTCTTATGACAATAAACATTACACCAGTAATGCCTCGTATATATATATATATATATATATATGTATAATTTCAAGCAATTATATGCTTTAATGTAATCCTACATAATACTAATTATTTGCATTGTAATATGGTTTCCATTATCTCAAGCAATTATTCTATTTCAAGTAACTAATAAAAATAATCCTTAGTAAACAATCGTAGCTTCAAGTAACAACTCTTAATACTAATAATTTGCATTGTAATATGGTTTCCATTATCTCAAGCAATTATTCTTTTTCAAGTAACTAATAAAAATAATCCTTAGTAAACAATCGTAGCTTCAAGTAACAACTCTTAATACTAATAATTTGCACACAGTTTTATGGTTTCAAGTATTCCTATCAAATAATAATAATTTCCAAATAGATCTATTTGACCTACAGATGGGAGCCTAACAAGTACTACCACTTCAGGTTAGAGTGGACCTGGGAATAATGGCAATAAAGGGTTAACTCCAGCTCCTGAACTAGAGCCTCACCTCTAGACACAGTTTAGCATCATACCAAGAAAATGTATCTCTGTGTACAGCAAAATATGGATGTATAAATTTTATGTTTTCTAAGTTGAAATAAAATATATTCTCTTAATTGTAGCTTAGTCTGGCACAAGGCCAAAATAGTGGAGCACTTTGTGAAAATTAAACTCAGTACTCTATATTATTTTGCAGTATGCTTCCATGCACCTGCTTATATCTATCTATCTATCTATCTATCTATCTATCTATCTCATAATGGGCCACTATAACAATGAGAGACTAATGAGCTCATGGGTTATCTTGTATTAAAATAGACATTTATAATCTGATGACACATATGGAAGTGTCCATGTAGACTCCTGGGGGTAGATAAAATTTATGTTGGGTGAATACAAGAATAGGTGTCCACAGGGTGGGAATTTACAAGTTCATATCTATAAATTCTATCAGAGCAGGTTAACAAAAATTGCTAAATCTTATAGACTAGTTGTTAGATATTGTACACCTAGTAGAATATTTCATTGGCTGTGATGGCCTATAGTGATATATCATTCACATATGATCTGTTCAAAACATATGGGTCATTTAGACAAATGAACACCGGACATTGGCATAATGGTTAGAGTGTTCGCCAATGGCCCTGGAGACCTGGGTTCAATCCCAGGTCGAGTCATACCAAAGACTCAAAAAATGGTACTTGATCCTACCTTGTTTAACACTCAGCAATATAAGGTAAG
>OY757940.1:47818516-47908516 GCA_963585895.1 Sepioteuthis lessoniana | reverse complement strand
GAGGTTTCATGTCTGTTAACATCAGACCCTTTGCCCAGGTGACTTTGCTGAAACCTTCCTTCTTCAAAAACTTTTCCTTTGCAAGGACATTCTTGCTCACATATACTTACACACACACAAAAACCCTATTTTTTTCCAGTTTAACATCTTACATTCATATCAATTTTGGATAATGAATTTGCATTTTGTTACAGTTGCAGAAAATTTGTTTTCAACTTTTATTTGGGTTACCAGTACCATGTTACTCATATGATCTTTTCTATTTCTCTCTTGGTTCGTTCCCTTTTCTGTTTTACTTGATCTGCAGGTAAATGGCCAAATTTTCGCACTCTCACTTTAAATAAGACTGAAAGAATTTTAGTACTGTATTTCTGACCCTGCAACAAATCCAATTTTAATCTAGTTTTCTCGAATATGACAAAAAAATTTGTTCAGTTATAAAGTCATATCTTTATGTAATCTATATCAATAATCTAGAAGAATTTGTTTGTCTGTCCTTTACTGACAGCAAAGCAATTGAATTGGGAAGATTTGGTTTGGTTTGATGGCATATCAACCATTGAAGATTATTTAATGTCAAATCCTCTTTATACATATATATTAAATATATAGCATTTGGCTTGGTTTGGTTTTATGGCATATCAACCATAGTGGGTTATTTAATGCCAGATCCTCTTTATACATATATATTGAATATATAGCATTTGGCTTGGTTTGGTTTTATGGCATATCAACCATTGTGGGTTATTTAATGTCAAATCCTCTTTATACATATATATTAAATATATGATTTACAAACACATTTTGTTGATAAAGTTTTTAAATGAGCTCAAGTTCATTCTTTTGCACACAGTTAAATGTTTCCAAGTATTGCTATTGTTGTATCGTGGTAAGGAAAAGATACAGTCTGAAATAAAGTTAATTGTTTATTAACTCAAGTGTTACAGTCCGACTAGTATTATAAGTCTCGCGCTGTTGGTGTTACGTCCAAAGTTGGTCTTACTACTGACCAACGTCCTTCAGAGCTATCACTCTGCTTCCATCTCTCTTTCTGCTTCTGTCTGCTGTGCTTGAGAAACACAGCATCTTTTATACTCCCAAGATACCAGAAGTCATGTGATACAAGCCACTATACAACAGCTATGTATCAGTAACAATTCAATTAAACATCAATCATTTGTTTACATTTTTAATATTAATGTTCTATTTAGCATAAGTCATTTGTTTGCACGCAGTTTAAATGTCAAGCAGTTCTATTTGACCCATAAATAGGACCTTATCAAGTGCTACCACTCTGGGACAGAATGGCCCTGGGAGCAATGGCAGTAAAGGGGTACTCCACATTCCCCAAAGCTCCAGCATTACTGGAGCTTCACCATCAAATTGTTTAGTGTAATATCTAGGACACTTGTTAGGGTAACCTTACCCCAATGCAGAGATGCAGCCGATGTATTCTACTGCTCCAGCCGATTGGGCTCAAATTGGGAAGAGTTTTGTTATATTTGTATATGATAATACAGAGGAGTAAATAAAGAGAGAGAAAGTGAGAGAAAAATGTCATATCACCCACCATTTGTGGTTTAGTGACAAATAAATGAATGAATAACAAGCAATAAGGATTAAGAGATAAAGAAAAGGTATCTTTGTAAATCTACAGAAAGTCAATTTGCACAGTCAGAGTCCATTTGACCAAATGTTCAGTTTGGTTAGTGTTTAAGGTTATACAGTAGCAGAAAGAAAGAGATGTTTGGCCCTCAGTTTGATTTGGTTTTGGTTTCTTTGTTTGATGGTATATTAACCTTTGTGGGTTAGTTAATTCCAAATCCATCCTTGTAGAAGAACAGTAATAGTACTATTTTATGATAGCTGAGTTGGCACTCAGAACTTAAACTTGCATGCTTCACCTGTGATTGGAAGGTCAGCCTTGGCTTGTAGCTGTTCCTTGGGTGATGTTGTAATTGTTGGATGGACAAGTGTTGTTTTTGGTAGCACTAGCAGTGAAAATGTAGTAGAATGAGTGGGGTTGCATGAGTGGTGTGGATGGGTGTCCTTTCTTAATTGCTGGGTCAGGGCCAAAACCCAAGTTACAGACAAGCTATTAAATTTGTTATACATACTTAATCAACCCAAGGAAATGTTTCAATATAAAAAAGTAATTATTCCTCACGAGGAAAGTAGGGGTCAACATTCAGAGCGGGAGTGGGTTGGGCTCTAACAATAAACCATGATCAACAGGAAGCCATGTTGTTACAAGTTATAACTGATCATAAAGAACTTAAAATTCTAAACTTCAAATAAAAAAAAAAAATTAATTATTTGTCTTGCTAAAACAATTTATCACTTTTAATTAAACATTGCTAATTAAGTTATAGGTAGATCTGACTTACAGTCATGTCACACTCAAAGCCCAATTTCTAGTTAGATCATTCAAGTTAAGCTGTGATGAGCTTGCCCATGACTTAGATAGGTGATTATTTAGTAATAGCATGTGCTGTAAGCAACTTAAAGCTATTGTACTAGACAAAGCAAAGTTATGAAATAACAAATGGACATGAAGTTTTTTAAGCTGAAATAATTACAGAACCTAGATAAAAAATAAAAATGTTTAGATTGCTAAATCTCTAATGTGTTACTCACTTAAATAAAATAATATTTCTCAACAAAACCCATCAATTTATGAACTTGATATGATAACATAAAAATATAATTGGTAAATCTCTTTTATCTTGTTTGGATTCATCTTTATACAGTGGGGTTATCTCCCCTGCCTAAAAATGATTTGTAATAACAACAATTAAGAGGTGACACCATCTGTTACCATAGCAACTAATCAGAGTATTCAAATAAAGGCATAAAGATAACAAAAACTGTTCCACCAGGTGGCACTTTCTACAAAGTATTGAAAGACTTTGTACATATGGACATGTCTCTTTCATATATATAATCCAGGGACCATACACAAGTAGGTGATATGAACTTAGATTTTTTTCTTTTACACTCATTTTCTCAAACATGTAAGTCTCTCAACAAACCTTCATACCTTTTATTAACGTCACACACACATTTGTACTATAAAGGACTTTTTACATATGTACCTTCATTCACTCATTTTGTATCTCGTTCTTTCTTTGTATCTTTTTTTATTGAGTTTTCTGTGGCAATAAAACTTCTTGAGTTGTACAAATCATTTTTATATTCATTACCACTGTCAAACTGATTACAACAACTAACCACTCCAAGACCTTACTAATATGTTGCAATTCTTATCATAATAAGACTGATACAAAATGGTATCCCAGATATTAGCACATTGAGAAAGAACTTCATTCTAATATATATATATATATATATATATATATATATATATATATATCACATAAACTTAAGTAATGAACAACTTCATGTAATAAATGACCTAGGATTTTTGACCATATAAAGATGTTTTTAACATATAGTGCATGTAATGAATGACCCCTAACTTTTGGCGATGCGAGCCACAAAAATTTTTCTTCAACATACAATGACAAAGAGAAAACATTTAAACAGAATTTTATACTTTCAAAACTATTGTAATACAATCAAAATTAATGCACCACCATAAATAAACAATGTAGTCTAGACCTTGATGTAGCCTACCATACTAACTTGCCTTAGCAAAGGCTTTTTGTTTAGATAAGTAACTTTTTACATAACTTTGTTTATTTTTTATGATATTTGTATATATATATATATATATATATATATATATATATATATATATGCATATTTGTTATAAACAGTAAACAATGCTAAGTAAAAAATGTTGTTGGGAATTTATGAACCTAATTCCTCATAAAAATGAGACATAGCTTTTTAGGTGCATGTAATCATCTTCATATATTCCATGCAGGATGCTTTAACTTAATCAATAAGGCAAAAACATGAGGACAACTTTTTAAAACACTTGCAGTGTTCTTTTTATTTACAGAGAGAGAACAAAACTAGGGGCAGATAATCCGACTCTTATTCAAAGTTTGAATTTGAGGCTGGTAACTCTGACCCAACAATTTTATTATCAGTAATTCTAACAAGTATTGATTAGAGTGATAATTTCAACAAAAAATTTATCATCTTAACTGATAGTCTTTATTTATGTAAAGGCTATGTAGGGATACTTTGAACTGAAGTTACAGCTTTATTAGGCCTAGAAATAAGGAAAGCTTTAATATTTCAAAAAATATCTCATATCAAGAAAACCCCTTGATTTTGAAGAGAAAAATTGGTCTCAAAATGACATTCATTACATAATTATGTTTAGTACTTTCTTCTTCTTTTAACCGGGCATTGGCCTAGCGGTTAGAGTGTTCGCCAATGGCCCGGGAGACCTGGGTTCCATCCCAGGTCGAGTCATACCAAAGATTCAAAAAATGGTACTTGATGCCCCTCTTGCTTAACACTCAGCATTATAAGGTACGGATCAAGGGTAAAGTAGAGCAATCCAGGGAAGGAGTAGCGCCCTCCCCTACACCTTGGTGTCGTAGCTATCGAAAAGGGAGCCTTCGGGTTACCCTCGACTATGGTCGCCCACTTTACTTTTTACTTTCTTCTACACTAGTACATTTATTTCTTTTCTCTTTTTGTTGATTTGGTTTGGTTTCTTTGTTTAATGACATATCAATGTTCTTGGGTTATTTATTGCCAAATCCATCCTTGTAGAAGAATAGTAATGTTACTATTTAAGTCATTGCTAGGGAATAAGGAAGTTCTTACCTTTCCCAAGGAAGGTCGCGTCATACCAAAGACTTTAAAAATGGTACTTGATGCCTCCTTGCTTAACTAACACTCAGCAGTATAAGGCACGTATCAAGGGTAAAGTGGAGCAATCTAGGGAAAGGAGTAGCACCCTCTCCTACACCTCGGTGTAGTAGCTATCGAAAAGGGAGCCTTCTGGTCGCCCTTGACTACGGTCACCAACTTTACTTACTTATTAGTCTAAAAGTGGTTAAAACAGCATGACTGGAGTTTTAACACTGGTACTATGATGTTGCAGTCTATCCTGGCAACTCTACCTTTGGTTTTTGTATCCATGTTCCTGTCTAGTTAGCTCATCAATGATATTTGTTAAGTTACAAAAGAATTGTTTAATAATTATTTTCTGAGAGAAACCTGCATTTCTTTTTCTGTATTCTCTATGATAAATTCTCTACAAATAATTCCTCAACTAAAATACTGACTGTAATGCTTTCATTGAGATTTTTGATTAATATGAACAAATGTAAAATAGATATACGAGTAATTTAGAAGAATGGAATAAGTTGAAGGAATTGTTATATTTTCTTTTTGTCTGTAATCCAAGTTTTTATTCTTACCTGATGTAGACAGATAGTTCAGCAAGTACTCAACATTTGGCTTAAATCCTTAATAATGAACTAGTCATTCAGACTAATGATTTCATTCTTTTTGTCCTCTTTGTTGGTTTGGCTTAGTTTCTTTGTTTAATGTCATATCAACCTTCATGGGTTATTTAATGCCAAAGCCATCCTTGTAGAAGAACAGTAGTAGTACTATTTAACCCATAGCTAGGGCGATAAGGGGGTTCATACCTTTCCCAAGAACATTGGTTCAAAAGTGAATGTAATAGAACTAGAGTTCAAATTCTCTTATTATGATGTTTTTTTTTTTTTCTGCAGTGACTACAACGTTTTGGCTGACTCCATTCGTTGGACTTCCTCAGAAGTAAACTCACTGGAAAATTTACTTTTTTTTCAGTAAACTCTAAATGGAATTAGTAGGTCTATTTTTTTGTAAGTTTATTTCATTTCATTTTATTGTTATTATTAGCAAAATATTCTATCACAATGAAATACCTTGCAACAATTGACACATAATAGACAAATTTCTCATTGATGAAGATATTGTGATGTTAAAAAAGAAGTAATTTCTAAGACTTGATCTTGATACAATCAAACCTTTGTTGAGAGAGTTGGCTTGGCTTGGCTTGGTTTATTTATTTAATGGCATATCAACTCCTTGTGAGTCATTTAATGCTGAGATTTGACAAATTTGTAAACATTTAATTAAAATCATAACAATATTTTAAAAGTTTTATTGTATTTTTAAAAATGTAACTTTTACATTAGTCTATGATTATTTGTTTGCACACAGTTATATAATATTAGGTATTTCTACCTTATACAAATAATTTGCACACAGATGTACAGTTTCAAGAATTCATTTCTAATAGAAATAGTTTATGCATGATTTTATGGTTTCAAGTATTCCTATCACACACCAATAATTTGCAAGCAAAGGTCTTTTCAAGTTACTACTAATAATAATCCTTCAAAAACAATTATAACTTAATGAGGTGCCTGTGGTGTAATGGTTATCGTCGTAGGAAACGGACATGGTGACACGAGTTCAAATCCTGGACGAGACTTGTTGCATTTCACATAGCACTAATACCCTTGGGAAAGGTATGAATCCAATTATTCTCCCTCCAGCTATGGGTAAATAGTAGGGCAGACTGGGTTCTTCAGCCTTGGTGAGGCAACTAGTCTAGGAGAAGGAAAACTCTGAATTCAAACCTGTTAAACTCCACGTAAAAAAATTGACCTTGTGTCATATCCTGCCTGAGCGGAGGGGTTGGGTAAATATGATATGATAAACAATTATAACTTCAAGTAACTATTCTTAATACAAATAATGTGTACATGGTTATATTTTCAAGTTTTGCTTTTTAACATTAATAGTTCTGTTTGATAATAATCTTTTATTTGCACAGAATTATAGTTTCATGTTTTGTTATTGAATACTGATCATCTTTAAATGGATCAATTCAACACACTCATGGAACCCTAAACCAGTACTACCACTCAGTTCAGAGTAAATCTGGAAGTAATGGTACGACCCAGTGCTCCAGAACTGAAGCCTCTCTATCAGATTCAGTTTAGTGTCATATACAGAACATGAGTCGGTTAAAAGCCTGTGTGTATAACAGAAAATCAAATAATTTATAGAGGCTTTAAATTTACTGTGTAGTTATTAAGCTCTGTTTAGCAGACTGCTTACCAATATATGCTGTGACTAAGTGGTCACCCATCTAGATATTGAACTGGCTCATTGTTGCTTAACTTCTACCTTTGTTTTTCTCAATATTTTCTTAGCTCTGTTTGTTTAGCACACAGGCCTTAAACTGCTTTTAATACTTGCTGTTACTAAGTGGTTACTCATATAAGTATTGAAAAGTTCATTATTGCTTAACGTGCCCGTGGTGTAATGGTCATCGTCGCAGGATATGGACATGGCGACACGAGTTCAAATCCTGGACCTGACTGATTGCATTTCACATAGCACTAATACCTTTGGGAAAGGTATGAATCCAAATATTCTCCCTCCAGCTATGGGTAAATAGTAGGGCAGACTAGGTTCTTCAGCCTTGGTGAGGCAACTAGTCTAGGAGAAGGAAAACTCTGAATTGAAATCTGTTAAACTCCGCTTAAAAATTGACCTTGTGTCATATCCTGCCCGAGCGGAGGGGTTGGGTAAATATGATTATTGCTTAACTTTGGTGATCTGGTAGATACTTGTATTTTCTGTTTGAATTGACCATTTTGACTTAATGCAAAGTAAATGCATATAGCTTTGGCTGTAAATTGGTTGGTTAGTTGGTTGTTTTGTTTTATGGCATATCAACCCTTTTCGGTTCATTTAATGCCAAATTAAATTTCAAACAATTCAGTTTAGTATCAGTACATTTTTTTTTTCACACAGTTAAATGTCAAAACAGTTCTATTTTAAACAATTCAATTAAGCATAAGTACACAGTTTAGTGCTATTTGACCTATAGATAGGGTCCTATCAGCTGCTACCACTCTGGACCAGAGTGGAACTAGGAGCAATGGCAATAAAGGAGTACTCAGCCTTTCCCAAAGCTTCAGCATTACTGGAACCTCACCATCAGATTGCTTAGCTTCATATCTAGGACACTCGTTGGGGGGGGGTCTTAACTTTTCTGCAGAGAAGCAGTGGGTGTATTCTACAGCTCCAGCCATCTGGGCAAGCCTATAAATTGATTTGATTTTCTACAACAATGATGGACATAATGTTTCTCAGAGCCTTAGGTTATATTCTTCCCCTTATGGTTGCAGGTGGCCTCATTTCCCTACCAGCACCTTTCTCATAATCTTTTTTCATGTTATATTTATGACTAATACCAGAGGTTCTTAAACTTTATTGTTTGATAGCACACAAAGAAATATATTTGACTTATGCAGCACACCATCACTTTATTTCATTAAAATTTGAATATACAAAGACATATATTAGGTCATCATTTGAGTTTGAGGCTCAAAATGTTTTGGTAAAATGAAGAACATTAATACAATTATAATCCTAGATAGATAGATAGATAGATAGATAGATAGATAGATAGATAGATATGAACAGGCTGAGATAGATATAAATGAAAAAAGCCAGATTGATAGATAAAAAGATAGATATGAACAGGATGATATATATATATATATATATATATATATATATATATATATATATATATATATATATATATATATATATATGTAAGTGTGTGTGTGTGTATGCTTCTTTGTGTGTACATTTGTGTGTGTGTGTGTGTGTGGATTGATATATAGATATGAACAAACTGATATATACATATATATATATATATATATATATATGAACAGGCTCAGATAGATAAATATGAACAAGCTAGGATAGATAAATATGAAGAGGTTGATAGATAAATATATATGTAGATAGATATATATGAACAAGTTGTCAATAACCTATTACTTTAAAGTATCAAGCTCCAAGTATATATATATTTAAGTGTGTATATATAAAATTATATTTCGCTGAAATTTATAGGCAAAGTATATATATATATAACTTCAAGTACCAAGTGGCATAGTACCACGTTATCTAGTTATGTGTAGGAGGTTAAAGATAAAAAAGGAATAGATCCAATATTGAAATGGGAAGTTATAAAAAAATGCCGTAAATATAGGGCTGGTGACAAAGATTGCATACTTTGCAATGAGGAGAAGTTAGCTATAGCTTCTTGTAAAAGTAAGGATATGTTAAACCAAAGGTCGGAGGTTATAAACAGTTGTAAACACAAAAGGGGGTGGCTACTCTATAATTAGAGCTAGATTTCTACGTATTTATACCAGAAGGGTTTTTTTTTTTGCTAATAAACTAGATATTAAAAGTAGTATTCTTGGTTTATTTATTTATTTATTTATTATTTTTTTCATTGTTATTCAAATTTTCAGCTGAGTAGGTTTTGGTGAATAAAAATGGTGTTTTCTCCTTTGTCATTACTCGGTACGAAACTCCCTGATGAGCCGTTGAGGTGAAACTTTAGTAGGAGAATTCTGACTCGCGATTTAATTTAATTTTTGTATATATATATATATATATATATATATTCTAAATTTAGCTTAAGCTGGCTTTAGGCCAAAAGTATGAAGCACCAAGTTTGTTCCTTCCTGATATTTATTGAATAGTGGTTGTCAAACTTTATTGTACAACAATACACTATGAAATAGATCTGATTTACACAGCATATTACCTCTTTATTTAAATAAAATATGAATTTATATTGGTAGATGTTAAATCGTAGTTGGAGTTTAAAGTTTGAAATATGTTTGCAAATCTTGAAAGGTTATGTAGCAGACTCTGTGAGTGTTCTTATTTACTGAGCTCTGCTTAGTCTGACACACAAGCTTATAGTACTTATGGTTCTTCTGGTTACTAAGTAAAGTAAGTAAAGTTGGCGACCTTAGCCGAGGGTGACCCAAAGGTTCCCTTTTCAATTGCTAACACACTGAGGTGTAGGGGAGGGCGCTATTCCATTCCCTGGATTGCTCCACTTTAACCTTGATCTTTACCTTATAATGCTGAGTGTTAAGCAAGGTGGCATCAAGTACCACTTTTTGAGTCTTTGGTATAACTCTACCTGGGATTGAACCCCGGTCTCCTGGACCATAGATAAACACTCTACTCATTAGGCCAATGGCTTGGTTACTAAATGGTCACTTATCTGACGACTAAGCTTTAGATTTGCTGTGAAAGAGGAATGGTGAAATATTCCCTATAAAACAATATTGTATTTTTATTTGGTTCATAACATATTCATGCACTATTTTCAACTTCACCATACATTTAGATCTATAACTTCCTTCAAACTGTCTCAGTATGAATGTATGACCTATTTCAAAGCTTATAATATGCAGACTATCCCCTCCTGGGGAATAAGACCTATCTATGCAAAAGAAATGGTTCCTTGGGTATTGCACTAAACTGCTTTTAATGGTGAGGCTCTGGTGAGTATGAAGTACTCTTTCATTGCCATTACTCCTTAGCCCACTCTATAGTAGTACCCGTTAGAGACTCATCTATGAGTCAAATATATCTGTTTAAAAATTATTAGTGTTTGATAGGAATACTCGACCATATGCAAATCATTTGTATCAAATTTCGGCATTAGATAACTCATAAAGGATTGATATGCCGTTAAATAAATGAAATAAACCAGACCAATGTGAAAGTGATAACTTGTATTACAGTCCTGAATGATCACAGATACTATTGCTGAACATAAGTCGTCAAACACTTATAGCTTATTCACAAAAATTTAAACAAATTGATTTTTAGCAAGGTGGCTCATTTCTTTTGCTTATCACTATATTGTACTACAATAATATTATATTATTAGTAGTGTAATTATATAATCTAGTATTATAATATAATGAAGTATTGGGCAAAAAAATGCATTGAAAATACTGAACTATTTTTTTATCAATACCACAAATTTTAATGAAATTTTAATGGTTTAGATACACATAGGAAGTGATTATTTTCCTTGATTATTATTGTCAAAGTTCCTTTAGTTGTGGCAAAAAGTTATTTTCTAAAAAGAAAATTCTCAGAAATACCAAAAAGTTAGAAATTTCTTAAGAATTTACTTTTCTTTGATTTATCATCATAATTCATGATTAGTCCTTTGCTGATGACAAGTGAGCAGTTGTCTGAGTGGTACAACAATAACCGAGAAAAATAATCACTTCCTATATGTGTTTAAGACATTTGTGGCAATAATATGAAAAATGATTCAGTTTTTCACTGTTTTTTTTTTGTTTTTTTTTTGTCCAATACTGTAATTCATACTATTAAAATATATTATTATTGTATTAGTTAATTATTCAATGCTTATTTTTTCAGGAAACTTATTCTGATAAAATAAATTTGCCCAAATAATTACCATAAGTTTTATTCATTTATTTTTTTTTTAAGAGTAATTTAATCATTTTCAGCATTTGGTGGATACAAATCACTTTGTTGATCAGTATTGCTCACAGAATCCTCAGTGTCATTTTGCACGTCTTGCAAGTAATAATCTTGGCCCAATAGGTCCTCTCTGTTGAGGTAGGCTTGATGATATTGGCCTGCCTCACCATATGAATCATCAATGAAGTGAGCGCATCTCATGTTGTATAGATCCTGTTTAGTTTGATAATCCTGAATATCTGGATACTGATGTCCATCTTCAAGTTCATAACTGTCCCCGAGGTTTATAATACCCTGGTCAGTGCAAGTGCTCTGGTTAACAAGGGCTTTTGAGTGTGCATACTTGGGAAAATTTTGGGTATTTGGATATTCATCAATATTTACAGAACACTGTCTGAGGTTCTGGACTCGGAGAGCCCCTGGTCGAGGAAATTTCTTGCCGTTGGGTAATTTCTCAAATTGAGGGGTAGAAGGTTTACCATGAAAGCTCCTGCTGGAGAAAACGTCTCTGCTGAAACTACTTTGGTTGCTCGGGAGTTCTTCAATACTAGGGGAACTTTGTCCACCATTGAAGTTTTCACTGGAATAGGTGTGTCTATAAGGAATGTTGTTGGGATTCAGATAATGATCCATATGCGCAACTTCATTTACAACTGGACGAGTGATGATAAAAGAATTTTTACGATTTGGTTGGTATTTTGATCCTTCTTCCTATATGAAATAAAAAGAAAAAAACATTAATTATAAAGAAATTTTATATTCTACTTACTCATTTTTACTCTCACAATTCTAGATAAAAGGGAGATAACTATGAAATGCATTTAGAATCTTTTACTCCTTCATCAATAGAAGCAACAATCTATCTATCTATATATCTATCTCAATTTGTTCATATCTATCTATCTATCTATCTACTAAAATTCTCATTATGTATATAACCGAAACCCAACATCTTAGAGAGATTTTATTTGAGAATAAAGTAATTTCCAGTCAAATTTTTATAATTTTGTGTTGGAGGTGTCTACAATTGCACTGAATGTCACTGTAATTTATTTATCAATCAATCTATCACTAATATTCTCACTATGTATACAAGTATTGCAATATAACACTTATAAGCTGGGCAGAAAGGTAAATACATAATACTAGTATGTATAAACAAACAATATGGTAACGAGAAAGTAGGGATGAGTAATAATTTTTCTTTCTTATGAGATAAAAAGTAGGAAAAGCAAGTTAAAAGAAAAACTAAAAAATTACTCATTCTTAGAACTGAGGTATAATTGTTATTTTGTAGTATAATTATTTTTCAATATATTTCTATTGTAAAATCATTTGAAATGCATTTCTATAGTAAAATAATTTGAATGACTTTTCTGCTGCAAAAATAATTTGTAATACATTTCTGTAGTAAAATCAAATATTATGTATTTCAATAGTAAAATAATTTTAAATGCTTTTCTGAAGTAAAATTATAAGCAAAACATTTTTAAAGTAAAATCATTTGAAATGTTGAAATGAATTTCTATAGTAGAATAATTTGAAATGCTTATCTGTAGTAAAATCATTTATAATGCATTTCTGTAGTAGAATGATTTGAAATGCTTTTCTTTTGCAAAATCCTTTGTTATGCATTGTATAATAAAATAGTAAAGCCATTTGCAATGCATTTTTATTGTAAAATAATTTGAAGTGCTTTTCAATAGTAAAATCATTTGTGATACATTTCTTTGTTAAAATTATAGGAAATGCTTTTCTATAGTAAAATAAGTTAAAATGCTTTCCTGTATCAAGATCATTTGTAATACATTTGTATAATAAAATCATTTGCAATGCATTTCTAATATAAAATAATTTTAAATGCTTTTCTGTAGCAAAATCATTTGTAATGAATTTGTATAATAAAATCATTTAAAATGCATTTCTATGGTGAAATTATATACATTGCATCAGAACTGACGAAGAAAAGAAGCAGAAGATACCCCGCAACAACAATTACCGACGCCGACTACGCCGATGACATAGTGATACTTGCAAATACACCTGACCAAGCCGAAACACTTCTGCATAGCTTGGAACGAGCAGCAGCAAGCATAGGCCTCCATGTTAATGCACACAAAACAGAATATATGTGCTATAACCAAACGGGGGACATCTCCACTCTAGAAGGAACCCCTCTTAAACTAGTAGACAAATTCACGTACCTAGGAAGCAGCGTCGAATCAACCGAAAAGGACATCGAAACGAGGTTAACGAAAGCATGGACAGCTATCAATAGGCTATCGACTATATGGAAATCAGACCTAACCGATAAAATGAAACGCAGTTTCTTCCAGGCAGCGGTCACATCGATACTGCTATATGGATGCACTACATGGACGCTAACAAAACGGCTGGAGAAGAAACTAGATGGCAATTACACAAGAATGCTGCGTGCAATCCTCAACAAGTCCTGGCAGCAACACCCCACAAGACACCAACTGTACGGCCACCTGCCCCCTATCACGAAAACTATTCAAGTTAGGCGAACCAGACATGCAGGACATTGCTGGAGAAGCAGAGATGAACTCATAAGAGATGTACTCTTATGGATCCCCACACATGGCCGCGCAAAAGCAGGACGACCAGCACGAACGTACATTCAGCAGCTATGTGAGGATACAGGTTGTTGTCCTGAAGACCTACCTAGGGCGATGAACGATAGGGAGGAGTGGCGAGAGAGGGTCAGGGATATCCGTGCTGCCAGCACGATATGATGATGATGATGATGTGATATCAGAGATAATAGAAGTTACTAATATCAAAATAATCCACATCACATTTCTATAATGAAATGATTTATAAAGTTTCTGTATATGCTATCAGCAGTTGCTCTGTTACTATCACTGTGTGTATATGCATGCCTATGTATGTATGTATGTATATATGTATGTGTGTTTATATAAGTGTATGCATGTGTGTATGTGCACATATATATGCATGTGTGTGTATGTATTTGTGCATGTGTATTTGTGTGTATGCATGTGTATACATGTGTGTATGTGTACATGAATGTGCATGTATGTGTATGTATTCATATGTGTGTGTATGTATATATGTATTTACCAACTCTCCGTATGAGCAGGATGTGATACAATGTCAATTTTTAAGAGGAGTTTGAATTCAGTTTTCCTTCTCCTTGACCGGTTGCTGTACCAAGGTTAAAGAGCCTAGTCTGCCCTACTATTTACCTATAGCTAGAGGGAGAATTGTTGGCTTCATATTTTTCATAAGGTTATTGCTACTATATAAAGTGCAATCAGCCTTGTCCAGGATTTGAACTCAGTTCACTATGTCCATTTCCACTGACGATAACCATTACACTACAAGCATCTTTATTATTATCTCTAAATAATTTGCAATGTGCTACTTTTGTAAAATAATTTGCAATGCATTTTTATAGTATAATTATTTTCATTGCGTCTTTATAACAAAAATTAATTTGCAATGATTTTCTATTGTAAAATAATTTTCAGTGAATTTATATACATATCTCTACTTATTATTTATAATGTTATAATAATTGCCTAGTCAGCTGGGACTGTAGAATACACCAACAGCACCTCCCTATGAGTGTCCTGGATATGACACTAAACAATCTAATGGTGAGGTTCCAGTGATGCTGGAGCTTTGAAGAATGCAGAGCACCCCTTCATTGCCATTGTTCCCAGGTCCACTTTGGCCCAGAGTGGTAGCACCTGATAGGGCCCTATCTATGGGTTGAATAGAACTAAACTGCATACTTATGCTAAACTGAATTGTTTGAATTAGAACTGTTTGACTAGACTGAATAGTTGAAATAGAAATATTTTTGACAATTAAACTGTTTACTTACATTCAAACAGTGTACTTATGCTAAACTGAATTGTTTGAAATGGAACTGTTTTTGACATTGAAACTCTACTTACACTAAACTGAATTGTTTGATATAGAACTGCTTTGATATTTAACTGTGTGTAAAGAAAATCTATACTTATACTAAACTGAATCAGCTGAATCAGAACTGTTTGATTAAACTGAATAGCTTGAAATAGAAATGTTTTTGACAATTAAACTTTGAACTCATGCTAAACTGAATTGTTTGAAATAGAACTGATTATTTGCATAATAATGGATTTGGCATTAAATAACCTGCAAAGGTTGATATGCCATGAAACCCAAACAACCAACAACTATGTTATTATAAATAATTTTCTGTAGTAAAATAATTTGCAATGATTTTCTATTGTGAAATAATTTTCAGTGAATTTGTATATATCTATGTATATTTATGTATCTAAGTATCTATGTAACCAGGCCATTGGCCAAATGAGTAAAGTGTTTGCTAATGATCCAGAAGATCGGGGTTTAATCATTGGTCAAGTCATACCAAAGACTCAAAAAACGGTACTTGATGCTGCCTTGCTTAACACTCAGCATTATAAAGTGCAGATCAAGGTTAAAGTGGAACAATCCAGGGAATGGAGTAGTGCCCTCTCCTACACCTCGGTGTGGTAGCTATTAAAAAGGGAGCCTTCAGGTCAGCCTCAACTAAGGTCACCAACTTCACTTATGTATCTATGGAAGTAAATAATGGAGTGTAATTTGACAATATATAGAGTAAAATTGATAACAATGTAATCCAAGTAGGAAAGATTTATTGAGAACCAAAATCGATACAATAGCGTTTTAATTCTAATGAACCATCATCTGGACTGTGAGGGATGATATTAGTGATGTTAAATCAACAATGGATGTTTAAAAGTACAAAATACAAAAATCTAGGGAAAATTTGTATAACAAGAAAAAATTGGCTGTTTAATTAGTGATTCTCTCCTTCTACTTAGATTACCTTGTTATCAATTTTCATGTATCTATGTAATAATTATATTATATTATTTGCTGTATTATTATTAATGATATTCTATAATAAAATGAATTTCAGTGATTTATTAAAAAACTTGCCATTTGATAAATGGTAATACTATACTAACCTCATCCCTTTTTTTAGGTGAGAAACAAGTGAGAAATAGCGAAGACAGAACAGCCAGAACAAATTCGAAAAGCACCAATAAAATGATTGTTTCAACATCCTGAAAAGAGAAAAAAGTTAAATACAATTATTTCATTACAATATAATCATGAATCAAGTGTTGCATTTTTGGAGTGGGAATGAAAATGATCTATACATTAACCATTTTATAGGCAGAACAATGTTTTTGTTATCAATGGTACACAATGTAGTGTACTAATGTTAATGAATAAAAAGACAATATTAACAATAGTGCTTCAAAAATAAAGAAATTTATTTCTTTGTTGGGAGCTGAAATGTAGTAAGGCATACAGCGATTTATGTAACAAGTCACGACTGTTGAAACCAGTTCTGAGTAGTAACATGTCACTGTTGTTTGAAGATCCAATGAGCACGACGCCACTGAGAAACAGTTAGTACGTATCACTCTGGGTTGGCGTGAGTAACTGATCTGAATTGTCTGGAATATTGTGTGTTTTTATAACATTAAGGTGGATCCCGCGTGCACACGTTGACTTTCAAAGATTCTTTGGGCGCATATTTTAGAGACCTCCTATTGGTCCTAAAAACAATTTTTAATTGTTTATTTTTTAAACATAAGCGTGGGCATTAGTTGGATATTTTTGCACCAATTTTGATCCATTTTTTTCCAGAAAATTCTTTTGACAAGGAAATTGCATCATTTCCTATACACAAGCTGAGAAACATTTTTGCTATTTTTGATGAAGCTCAATGTATTTATTTACATAACCCCTCCACATGAGCAAAATGTGAATCAAAATTAATTCTTTAAGCAGGTTTGAATTCAGAGTTTTTCTTCTAGACTGGTTGCCATACGAATTTTCAAGAACCCAGTCTACTCTATGACTTACTCAAGCTGGAGTCAGGATAGTTGGATTCACTCCTTTCCCGAGGCCATTAGCAGTATGTGAAATGTAAACAGCCTCATTCAGGATATGAACCCAGGTCACTGTGTCCATTTTTTATGACGATAACCATTACACAACAAGCACTTACATAGCCTTTAAGACAATTTGTATTAACAACATACTTTTTCAATAAAATATCTTTTTGCAATACATTACTTAAATAAGTATTTACCCAACCCCTCCACATAAGCAGGATACAACATAAGGTCAAATTTTTAGCAGAGTTTAACAGATTTGAATTCAGAGTTTTCCTTCTCCTAGACCAGTTGTTATACCAAGGTTGAAGAGTCAGTCTGCCCTACTATTTACCCATAGCTGGAGGGAAAATAATTGGTATGAACCTTTTCTTATCTATTGCTGGGTGGTAGTATCTGTTAGAGTCTTATCTCTAAGTCTCGTAGATCTATTTGAGTTGATTTTTAAAATGATTTGTTTAATTGTTAATCAACCTTCTTGGGTTATATAATGCCAAATCCATCCTTTGAGGAGAATGGTATTGGTACTATTCAACCCATAGCTTGGAGGATAAGGGGGTTCACACCTTTTCTAAGGGTATTTGTCTGAAAGTGAATGCAATAGCAAGACTGGAGTTCGAATAGCTACCATTACTCAGGTTCCATAGTCCAGTGCTTTAACCATTACACCATGAAGACACCTCTGTTTAAAAGGATTATGAACTACATTAATACATTGACTTTTAAAACATTAGCATTGCAGTTAAGTATTTACCTGTTTAAAAGGATTATCAAGATAAATTTTTGTACTGTATGTTATTGAAGACCATCATTGTTAAAAACTAACTTTGGCATTAAATAGTCCTACATGTTATAAAATTGGCTTACCAACTAATCTATGTCTCTTCAAATTATCTGACAAGGAAAAGTTTCTGAAACAAATTCTTAGCCATTTTTTGATTTGTTCTATATGAAGAGAATGGTCAAAATTTTAATCAGAAACATTCACTCCTTCCTAAAATGAAGTATTAACATGATATAATGTACCATTAAGATTTTTACCTTGATTGATTGATTTTAATGGCATGTCAACCCATCTAGGTTTAGCTTATGCCAAGAGGTTAGGGAATTGTATTCATATTTACATTTTTTGTGTAATTGTTTCTTATGAGGTTTATTTTGCCCATGGTCCAATTGAATATGAATAATTTTAAACTGATCTATATGACCCATAGATGAGATCCTAACAGGTACGATCACTCTGGATCAGAGTGGAGCTGGGGGTAATGGCGATTGAAAGATTTTCCACACTTCCCAGATTGCCATAACTGGAGCTTAACCATCAGATGCAGTTAAGTGTTTTTCTCAGGACACTCCTTTTTGAGGGTTCTTACCCTTCTGCCGGATATACAGTCAGCATATTCTTAGTCTCACTGACTGTGCATTTTCAACATCAGTGGAAACTGTGACTGACAGGCAGAAGTTATAAATTAGTCTTTTAGAGTTGGAATCTAAGTACATCATAGTACTATTTACCCAACCCCTCCGCTAGGGCAGGATATGACACAAGGTCAATTTTTAAGCGGAGTTTAACAGGTTTGAATTCAGAGTTTTCCTTCTCCTAGACTAGTTGCCTACCCAAGGCTGAAGAACCTAGTCTATCCTACTATTTACCCATAGCTGGAGGGAGAATAATTGGATTCATACCTTTCCCAAGGGTATTAGTGCTATGTGAAATGCAATCAGTTTCGTCCAGGGTTTGAACTCGTATCGCCGTGTTCATTTCCTACGGCGATAACGACTACACCACGGGCACCTCCATATTTTCAACCCCTCCGCTCGGGCAGGATATGACACAAGGTCAATTTTTAAGCGGAGTTTGAATTCAGAGTTTTCCTTCTCCTAGACTAGTTGCCTCACCAAGGCTGAAGAACCTAGTCCGTCCTACTATTTATCCATAGCTGGAGGGAGAATAAGGGGGTTCATACCTTTCCCAAGGGTATTTGCCCGAATGTGAACGTAATAGCGCGACTGGAGTACAAACTCGCGTACTACGATTCCGCAGTTCATTGCTTTAACCATTACACCACGAGGACACCCTCTAAGTACATCGTAGTAAGATAAAGTTTTGTGGGAATTCAAACACTAATTGTTTGAAAGCTATCATGTGGTGGAAAACAGCAATGATTTTGGATTTTTGATACATAGGGCAAAACAGTTGCATTGAAGATTGCTCACAACCTTTAGGGCTTTAAGCTCCAGGGGACTACAGTAATATGATCTTAAGAAAAGATTTCTCCTCCAACCAAAATGACAGCTTAAGACATACCAACAATATAAGAACTGATTCTGACAAAAAACATCTAAAAAGTACAAGTAAAATTAAAGTTGGCGATCTTTATCGAGGGTGACCCTTTTCAATAGCTACCATTCTGCTGCAGTTGTAGTTTGAAACACCCTACAGCAAAATTCAGTCCTTCTTTATTTGAAGCCACTCAGTCCTTTCCTTTATGAGATAGGATATACTTGATATCATATGATCATGTGCAAAAAAGTTTAGAAACTGTACAAAAAAATACAAATATAAATGTACAATATACACAATTCCCTAACTTTTAGGCATAAGATAACTGCAAATGGATTAACATGCAATTAAAATCAATCAATCAATACAATGATCAATGGCTTTTGGGTCCAGTCTGAGATCTTGAGACCACCTGACACCATAACAATGTGATGTTAATAACATAAACTATAATTACAAATGGAACCATACAGGTTCAATGGTCATCCAATTTAAATACTACTTGTTTATGCAACTCAATATATCAAAAGTAGGAAGTATGAAACAAGAAAATATAATCCATATGTAAATTTGGCGACCATTGTCAAGGGTGACTTGAAGGCTCTCTTTTCAATAGCTTCTACACCAAGGGTCAGGGGAGGATGCTTCTCCATTTTCTGGATTGCTCCTCTTTACCTTTGACCCTTACTTTATAGTGCTGAATGCTAAATAAGGCAGCATTAAGTACCATTTTTTGAGTCTTCAGCATGACTCAACCTGGGATTGAACCCCGGTCTCCCAGACCATAGGCGAACATTTTACTCATTAGGTCAATAGCCCAGAAATAAACAAAATTTTGGTAATACGAAGGTAAGTCAAAAGTTTTGGAATATTTTTGGTCCATGGTAGTTTGTGGTGTGTAAATCATGTCACCAAAGCAGATCAATCCATGAAAGATACCAAAAGAGAAAGAGAGAGAGAGAGAGAGAGAGAGAGAGAGAGAGAGAGAGAGAGAGAGGTATGTGCACACAAAAATGAAATATTACTACTTCTGTCTCATAACAGACATTACATCTGCCTATATATATATATATATATATATATATATATATATATATATATAAAGAAAAATTGATAGCAAGGTAATTCAAGTTGAAGCAGAAATTTATTGAGAGGCAACGTCAACACTATAACGTTTCAGTTATGACGATGGTTCATTAGAACTGAAATGATATAGTGTCAACTTTGTTTTTCTTCTACTTGGATTACCTAATCAATTTTTCTTTACATATTGTCGAATTAAGCTCCATTATTTACTTCCATATATATATATATATATATATATATATATATATTGGTCTAGTGGGTAGAGTGTTTGCCAATGGTCATACCAAAGACTTTAAAAATGGTACTTGATACCTCCTTGCTTAACTCACAGCAATATAAGGTATGTATCAAAGGTGAAGTAAAGCAATCTTGGGAAAGGAGTAGCACCCTCCCCTACATCTCAGTGTTGTAGCTATTGAAAAGGGAGCCTTCTGGTCGCCCTGGACTACGGTCACCAACTTTACTTATATGTGTATATATATATATATATATATATAAGATTCTCTATGGTATTTCCTGGAAAAAATTTCCTGGAATTCAAGATAATAGAAATACTGTCTAAATATTTAGTGAATTGATATTAATAAAAAAAGAACTTTATCACCAAAAAATCCTAGAGAGAGAGAGAGAGAGAGAGAGAGAGAGAGAGAGAGAGTGAAGCACATGCACACAAAAATGAAATATCCCTTCCTCTGTCCCATAATAGTTATTACATCTACATAAATATTTATACATTAAATAGAACGCCTAATATGAGACTGGTAGTTTTTTTTCTAATACTTTTCTTTTAAATCTTTATTTGCTGTAACAAAGAAAGATTCTCTGAGAAATAATAATCATTCTCTCAACAACTCAGACTATCATAATTTTCAATACCATTTCAAACAGTTCATTCCACAACTTTCTTCAGTGTAGAATATTGCTATTTTCTTCAGGTGTAGAATATTGCTATTTTCTTCAGGTGTAGAATATCGCTATTTTCTTCAGGTATACAATATTGATATTTTCTTCAGGTGTAATATAGAGATATTTTCTTCAGGTGTAGAATAATGATATTTTTACCCAGTGTTGAATATTGCTATTTTCTTCAGGTGTTGAATAGTGCTATTTTCTTCAGGTGTAGAATATTGCTGTTTTCTTCAGGTATAGAATATTGATATTTTCTTCAGGTGTAATATAGAGATATTTTCTTCAGGTGTAGAATAATGATATTTTTACCCGGTGTTGAATATAGCTATTTTCTTAAGGTGTTGAATAGTGCTATTTTCTTCAGGTGTAGAATATTACTATTTTCTTCAGTGTAGAATATTGCTTTTTTCTTCAGGTGTAGAATAGTGCTATTTTCTTCAGGTGTAGAATATTGCTTTTTTCTTCAGGTGTAGAATACTGCTTTTTTCCTCAGGTGTAGAATGTTGCTATTTTATTCTTAAAATCTAGTATAGTTATTAATCCATAAAAGTTAGGGAAATTAATAAAATAGATTAATAAAAATAATTGTTTCACACACATATAAAAGATGGTTTAAGAATGGGATGGCCAAAACTGAAAGACAAGATAGCAAAAAAAATACAAGGGCAAGTCAGAAGTTTTGCATTATTTTGGAGTATGCTCATTTGCGGTGTGTATATCATGTGACCGAAACTTCACAAACTATGGAAGATAACAGAGGGTATCTTCCATGGCTTGAGCTGTTTCGGTCATGTGTTGGTAGTATCATGGTAGCTGGTGTGCTGACATGTTGTGCATTTCTTCACTCCACAAGGGATTTGAAATCCATACAAATGAATATGCTACATTATCTAATTTGGGAATTTAGGTTTTATGAGTTGAAACTGGACCATAAATCTTGTCCATTTGGCTAAGGTTTTTAGAATATACCAACTGCCTCTCTGCAGAGGGATAAGACCCCCTCAACAAGGGTCTTGGATATGATATTAAACCATTTGATGGCAAGGCTCCAGCCTTGGAGATTTGAGGGAAAGTGGAGTACCCCTTCATTGCCATTGCTCACAGGTCCACTCTGACCTGGAGTGGTAGCACTTGATAGAGGCCTATCTATGGGTCAAATAGAACAAACTGTGCACAAACAAATGACTAATGTTAAATTTTGACTGTTATAAAGCAATACTTGAAACCATTTTACTGTGTGCAAAAAAAAAGAGCTCAGGCTTGTTTAAAAATGTGTTTATAAATTATATATATATTTAATGCATATGTTTAAAGAGGATTTAGCATTAAATAACCTACAATGGTTGATATGCCATAAAATTCAACCAAATCAAATCCTATATCTTTAATATATAATAATAAACAGGATTTGGCATTAAATAAATTACAATGGTTGATATGCCATATTTCACTCCAGATGTAAGAACCTCAATGATCCAGTCATGTCAGGTAGGCCAAAACCTGTGGATTCTGAGGATATTTTCCAAACCAAAGAGGCAATCTGGCAAGTAGCACACAGAGAGTATCAGGTGAGCTTGGCATCTCACAATTCATAGTGGTTTATCACATTCACAACCTCAGTAAAAGCATCTGAAGCTACCAAACTGTGCTTCACGTTACCAAAGATACTGCCAAACTGTGCTTCACATTACCAAAGATATTGCCAAACTGTGCTTCATATTACCAAAGATACTACCAAACTATGTTTCATGTTACCAAAGATACTACCAAACTGTGTTTCCCGTTACCAAAGATACTACCAAACTTTTGTCTCATCCTTGTAACTGGAACTTAAAAACTTTAACTGCTTGTATTGAAATATTTAACCTTTTTTCATGTCGATTAATCCTACTCATCAAAAGAAATATTCCACTGTCTTTCTTTGTGGCCTCAAATAATCTGCCAACAAAGTTTATGAAAGCACCTTTTTACCTCATTTTTACTTGTTACATCACTAATTCTAATAGAAAGAATAGTAACATTTTACTTACAAATGTTCCCATAAATATGAGAACTGCAAATGCCAGCAGACATATACCATGGACAGAAGCAGAGATTATTGCAAAGCCCATGTGGATTTTTTTCTGAAAAAAAATAGTGTATATATATACACTGAAATGCAGTTTAAATTATTTTACTGTGTAAATGCATTTCAGAATATTTTACTATATAAATGTATTGATAATTATTTTACTTTATAAATGCATTGATTATTATTTTACCATATAAATGTATTGATAATTATTTTACTATATAAATGTATTGATAATTATTTTACTTTATAAATGCATTGATTATTATTTTACTATATAAATGTATTGATAATTATTTTGTTATATAAATGCATTTCAGAATATTTTACAATATAAATGTATTGATAATTATTTTACTATATAAATATATTGATTATTATTTTACCATATAAATGTATTGATAATTATTTTACTTTATAAATGCATTGATTATTATTTTACTATATAAATGTATTGATAATTATTTTACTATATAAATGTATTGATAATTATTTTACTTTATAAATGCATTGATTATTATTTTACCATATAAATGTATTGATAATTATTTTACTATATAAATGTATTGATAATTATTTTACTTTATAAATGCATTGATTATTATTTTACTATATAAATGTATTGATAATTATTTTACTATATAAATGTATTGATAATTATTTTACTTTATAAATGCATTGATTATTATTTTACCATATAAATGTATTGATAATTATTTTACTATATAAATGTATTGATAATTATTTTACTTTATAAATGCATTGATTATTATTTTACCATATAAATGTATTGATAATTATTTTACTATATAAATGTATTGATAATTATTTTACTTTATAAATGCATTGATTATTATTTTACTATATAAATGTATTGATAATTATTTTGTTATATAAATGCATTTCAGAATATTTTACAATATAAATGTATTGATAATTATTTTACTATATAAATATATTGATAATTATTTTACTATATAAATGCCTTGATAATTATTTTACTAAATAAATGCATTGAGAATTAATGCATTGAGAATTATTTTACTATATAGATGCATTGATAATTATTTTATTATATAAATGTATTGAGAATTATTATACTAAATAAATTATTTTACTATATAAATGTATTGAGAACTATTTTACTAAATAAATGTATTGAGATTTATTAGAGTATATAAATACATTGTAAACTACCTAAGAGATATGCAATAAAAATTATTCTACATTATTATACATATATATTACAAATTATACTTTGCTGGAGAAGCAGGGACGAGCTCATAAGTGATGTACTCCTATGGACCCCTACATATGGCAGGGCAAAAGCAGGATGACCAGCATGAACATGCATCCAGCAGCTATGTGAGGATACAGGGTGTGGCCCTGAAGACCTGCCAGAGGCGATGAACGATAGGGAGAAGTGGCGAGAGAGGGTCAGGGATATCCGTGCCTGCGGCATGACATGATGATGATGATGACTTTAATAGAAATGGATTGCAATTAATTCAACAATAGATATGCACAGCAAATGATTCTATAATATAATTATATTGCAAATTTTTCTGTAATAAAATGCATTGCAAATTATCCTATGAAATTGAATTGAAAACTATTCTACTAAATAAATATACTGTAAAATATATCATTTTAGAAATGCACTATGAATTATTCTATGACAGAAATTCCTAACAGATATTTCTTCAATAAAATGAATTTCAAACTATTCTACAAAAATGTACAAGAAAGTATTTCACTTAAGAAATATACTGCAAATTATTCTATAAAATTGCCCAAATTATTCTGCAATAAACATATACTACAAATTATTCTATAAAATTGCCCAAATTATTCTGCAATAAACATATACTGCAAATTATTCTATAAAATTGCCCAAATTATTCTGCAATAAACATATACTGCAAATTATTCTATAAAATTGCCCAAATTATTCTGCAATAAACATATACTGCAAATTATTCTATAAAATTGCCCAAATTATTCTGCAATAAACATATACTGCAAATTATTCTATAAAATTGCCCAAATTATTCTGCAATAAACATATACTGCAAATTATTCTATAAAATTGCCCAAATTATTCTGCAATAAACATATACTACAAATTATTCTATAAAATTGCCCAAATTATTCTGCAATAAACATATACTGCAAATTATTCTATAAAATTGCCCAAATTATTCTGCAATAAACATATACTACAAATTATTCTATAAAATTGCCCAAATTATTCTGCAATAAACATATACTGCAAATTATTCTATAAAATTGCCCAAATTATTCTGCAATAAACATATACTGCAAATTATTCTATAAAATTGCCCAAATTATTCTGCAATAAACATATACTACAAATTATTCTATAAAATTGCCCAAATTATTCTGCAATAAACATATACTGCAAATTATTCTATAAAATTGCCCAAATTATTCTGCAATAAACATATACTACAAATTATTCTACTTTAGAAATTAAAACCAAATTATTCCACTATTATTATTGCAATATATTTCTTTAATAAAATAATTCTCAATACATTTCCATAGAAGAATACTTTGTCAAACATTTCTTGAGTAGAATAATTTTTATAGCAGAATAATTTGCGAGATAATTTTATAGAACAATTTGCAATGCATTTCTGGAATAAAATAATTTGCAATACATTCCTATTGTAAGTTTTAGAATTTTTCCACACTTGTGTACTAGCATATTACTGCAGTGTAATGTTTAGATCCATTTTTTTTATAAAGAGTATTTCATTGATCAAAAAATACAGTAATGCTTTTTTTCTTATTTAATTAAAATATATGTGGATGAGCAGTTGCATTCAGGAGTTAGTTTTAAATCAAAAGATGTTAAAGATGAAATTATTTTGCTTCAATTTTCTCATTTAACAATTTAAAAAATAATCCTGCATGTATTTAATTGAATATTATGATTTTCAAGCTAAATGATCAGTGAACATTTTTTGAGGGAAGAATTCACTGGAATTAATGTGATAATTGTGAACTTTATACTCACCAGTTTTTGCATTTTCCTTGCATTGCAGTAAAATACACCAATCACAATTGAAAGAATTGCACCAGGCAATATCTGCAAAAAAGAAAAAAAAATCATATTGAAAGAAAATATGTATTTACCCAACCCCTCTGCCATGGTCAAACCCATTCTTAAAGACATCTGCAAATTCAGTGAGTGTAAGGATACTGCAGTATATATTTGTACTGAGTTTGGACAAAATAATGGAAATGCTCAGAATCTTAGTATCATAATTTTGAAACTCCTATAAAACCATTTAACATTTGTTATTTTTATGCATTTGGATTTATGATTAATTTTTCTCATCTTATTTTACTAGAATTGTTTTTTTTTTTTTACAGATATCATCAGAAGAAATTAATCAAAATTCATTAAAATGGAAGATCTATCAAACTTTAAAAGAGGTCAAATTGTTGATGCCCGTATGGTAGACGCTAGTGAAATAAAAACCACTGAATTATTTGGTGTAGCAAGGAATAGTCTCGAAAGTAATGACAGCATTTGAGAAAGAAGGAAAAACCTCCTCACTGAAGCAAAACTCTGGAAGAAAGCAAAAGCTGTCTGATAGGGACCGTCAAACTCTTATGTGGATTGTTAGGAAGGATCACAAGAATACAGCTCCAAATATTACAGCAGAGCTTAATGACCATCTCAAGAACCCAGTTTTCTTAAAAACTGTAAAAGTGGAGGTGCACAAAGCTGGATTTCACAGGAGGGCTGTAATCAGAAAACCAAATTAGAATAGATTTGTTTGAAATTTCCAGGTGTTTCCATTATTTTATCCAACCTCTGTATATATATATATATATATATATATATATATAGTATAAAAAGTAATGGAATAGATTACTCACATCGCGTCTGCATTTGACCGTCAGGAAAAGAAAAAAAGGAATGTGAGTTTGTGGACTCCTTATATGCGAGTAGTGGTAATTTGCATATGAGGAGAAGAGGCTATAAAAAGACCAAATTGGCGAAGCAGAGTGTGTTATTCTGAAAGCGGAGAGCAGACATTGAGTTAAGAGGAGTTGGCATGAGTTGCGGAGTCGTGTTACTCTGAAAGTTGGTGTGAGCAGCATAGTTGGCGTGAAGGAGTTCCGACCCCTTTTTTCTTTACAATATATTTACTGAACCTCTCTACCATAGGCAGGATATAACAAAAGGTTCATTTTAAAGCAAAGTAAAGCTGGTTTGAATTCAGTTTTCCTTTTAGAATGATTACCTTACCAAAGCTAAAGACCCTTGTCTGACCTACAATTTAACAATGGATTCATGCCTTTTCCAAAAGCATTAGCATGAAGTAAAATATAAACAATCACATCCAGGATTTGAGAGAGGAGTCTCCATGGAACGGTAGCTAATACGCTGGACTGCGATATAGTAAGTGAGTGTGAACTCAAGTCACACTATTACATTTACTTTCAGACTAATACCCTTGGAAAAAGATTGAACCCTTTTATCCCTCCAGCTGTGGGTTAAATAGTATCACTGACTTTCTTCTACAAGGATAGCTTTGGCATTAAATAACCCATGAAGGTTGATATACCATTAAACAAAAGAAACCAACCCATCTTTGAAAGAAAGTAAGATAAAAATGAAAGATAAAAATGTTTGGTTTGGTTTGGTTTGATGGTGTACTTATGCCATTATTAAATAACCATTGTAGGTTATTTAATTCCAAATCCATTTTTATACATATAAACAGTTTTATTTTAAACAATTCAGTTTAGCATAAGTACACTGTTTACTTCTATTTGACTCATAGCTAGGATCCTATCAGGTGCTCCCACTCCAGACCAGAGTGGACCAGGGAGTAATGGTAATGAAGGGGTACTCCACATTTCACAAAGCTCCGGCATTACTGGAGCCTCACCATCAGATTATTTAGTGTCATATACAGGACGCTCGTTGTGGGAGTCTTACCCCTCTGCAGAGATCTGTTGTATACTCAACACATGCAGATGCATGCATAAACATAACAACACAATAATAACAACGAGCGACACAGTTCTTAGAAAAATATACCTCTCACTTTATTTGAAAGGTTTGTGTGTGAGAGAGAGTTGGAGACCGAACAGAACTGCAACATATTGACCATCACTCTATTGGCCATAACCATATTTCTTTCCTGTTTTCCTGGGCTGCTCAACCGGAGGCCTGGGGGCCCACTCTGCTGGCTTTCTCTACTGCATCTTGTCACCAACGGGTCTGGTCTCCAAACTAACTGACTTCCTGTCTTCACCAAGTTATATAATAGTTCAATGCCCCCTTCTTCTTGTGGGCATCACAATTGAACTCATTCAACCCATCCACAGTCAAGGTTATAATTTTGATATTCCTCGACCGGATGCACCTTGACTGCCCGGCCAGGTTGTAAGTCAATATATAACAGATGCAGTTGGTGTATTCTGCAGCCCCAATCGACTGGGCCAGATAAAAATGTATTATACTAATTGTTCTGTAATAATATAACAACAATATTATTATATCATTGAGTTATATTATTATGAACATCAACATTACGTGGAAAATTGAGACAATGTTCTATACAATTCAATCTGAAACAACAATTTTTAAAATCTGGTAGCACATGCAGGTTAACAAAGAAATCATGTGTGCTATAATGATTTCCTCAAACACACACACACACACACACACATGCACACACATGAATGCACACATACACACACACACACATGCACACTCATATACATGCACATATACACATACATACACATAAATACACATACATCCATACACGTGTACATACATACATACATACACACACATATACATACTTACACATATACACATGCATGTATGCCTACACAGATATACATACACACATACACATACCACATAAACATACAGACATACACTCACATATACTCACACATACATACATGCACATATATATACATGAGTTTCTGGGACGGTCATGTGACACCCAACAAAGCACTCAATAGACATACTCATTCTCTAAGGGGGATAATTACGTGGTGTAATGGTTATCGTCGCAGGAATTGGACACGGCGACATGAGTTCAAATCCTGGACTGATTGCATTTCACATAGCACTAATACCCTTGGGAAAGGTATGAATCCAATTATTCTCCCTCCAGCTATGGGTAAATAGTAGGGCAGACTAGGTTCTTCAGCCTTGGTTAGGCAACTAGTCTAGGAGAAGGAAAACTCTGAATTCAAACCTGTTAAACTCCGCTTAAAAAATTGACTTTGTGTAATATCCTACCCGAGCGGAGGGGTTGGTAAATATGATAATTACTAATTGTCTCCCTATTGGAGAAAGAATTTTCTCTTGGAGTCTTAGATACAGTTGGGTTAAGATACTTATTAAGAGTGCTCCAATTAGATTAGCCTTGATGGTGCAATGCTACCCAGGATTAGATCTGGGAAAATAGAAAAGAATATTATCTAGATTTTGACAGAATTCTTCTCCATCCAAGCTATAGGTTTGTAGTGGAAAGAACTTCATATTTTTGTTTGGCACGGAAATTAATTTGACCGTTAGGGTTGACGTATATTTTCATCCAATAAGGATGACTTATCCTATTTAGCCCAGACCATTTTTCCAGGCAGCACCAAATTGGGAAAAGCCCGCCAAACACTCTCTTTTTCAGAACCTTTCGAACAGGACAGACGTACTTACTGTCCGCTCCCTTCATAACAGCAGCATCAAAACACCATGAGGAAAGCCGTCTAATTTATGGATCTCTTGAGTCTACTCTCTTAGACCAAGGGTTCCCAGTTGAATATGAATTAGATGTATTTAATCCGCCACACACAGGAACACCTTCACGTTGCCTCTAATTTTAGCTATGTCTACCGCGACGCGCAATTCCGCTCAGACATCCAGCTACTTCATCCCTGGGCAACATTTTCTGGAGACTTTCATGCCACTCTCCTACAACAACCAGGACCACACATTCATGGGTGACTACATCATTCCTGTCCTTAACCAGCAAACATGACCTTTGCTACACCTATGGTGACCATATCTCACTCAGATATTCAACAATGCCTTAATGGTAGCGATGCACATTTTGCTCAGGCATTTAGCTACTAAAATTCCTTCTCAACTCCATAACTATTTCCTTCCTTCCTACAAGACTCCTGCATGAAAGTACCCTTTATTCTCGCTGCCATTAAAACCTTTATAAAAATCTTTTTGATATCTCATTCCAATTCCTTTATTTCCAACAACATAGCAAGGAAACACGTAACAATATTTCCTCGCTAAAGGTTAAATTGCGCCATTACAGTCCTTCTCCAAGGATAGCTTTAACATTAAATAATCCAGAAGGGTTTGTAGCACTATATGGGTGGCCCGAGCAGACAATTCCTTTGTCTGTTTTGGCGCGAAACCAAACAAAGGATTTTTGGCCCTGAAATCTCGCCGTATCCGGAAATGGTAAGGGGACACGAAAAGAGAGTTGAGTGGAAAAAGGAGCTGAGAGGCAGTTGGTGATGGGACAGCAGAGAAGCGAGTCAGCGGAGAGTTGGCGTGGAACCACGGACAGATGCGGTCGACTCCGGAGACAGTAGCAGAGAAGATAGGGTCCAGTGAAGAAGATTGAGTCAAGATGTCGGCATTCCAGTTGCTTGTGGAATTTTCGCTAGTAACCCACGCTAGCGTTAGTCCGCACATACATGTAGTGTTGCATACTCCTCCTTCTGCTCTTGGTTAACCCCAAGCTTTGTTTGTGTTTGTTCGTCTGTTTTATTTTCTCCTGTCCCCCCGATCATATTCTTGTGGTGGCAAGAAATGTGCGTTACCCCCCTCGGGCCACTAGTTGATCACCGGCCGGGTGAGAAGTTAAATGGTTAGAAGAGGATGAATGCATGTGGGGGAGAGGGGTGTAACGTTACAGGTTGATATGCCATTAAACAAAAAAATCAAAACTGAAACCAAATTCTCCTCCATTCAAAATGACAGGAGAAAATTCTAACCATAAAAGTTTGTATGAAACTGTTAATAAAGCAGGCAAATAAAACTAACAGTTAAAAATTGTGGATCATCTTTTTCTTATTGTGATTCAGTAAACAATAATTCATGTTTTTTATCCTCTTGGGATCAAGTGACAACAAACCAAATAGTCTTTCAATGACCTGACAACACAGCACAACAGCAATCTTGGTTTTTTAATCCCCCCACCCCCCAAAAAATGCATTAAAAAAATGACCCAGTTTTCAACTTACCAGAATACAAAACAAAAGAGAAAGTAGAGGGAATAAAATGAATGTGTTTGAGTGAAAATGACGAATACAATAGATCATGAAACATAAGGATGTCATCATATGAAGGATTCCTGGCACCAGGTAGATCTTATTGTGGAGGTGACGTCTAATCATTTTGGCAGGAATGAAAATTACTGGAAATAGCAAATAAAAGAAAAAAGATAAATTTAAAAAGACATTCATTGAGAGATACTGATCCATTTATTAATTATTTTTGTTAAATAATTCATAAAAAAAAAGAACAAGAACAAAGACACAGAGAAAAACTTACACGTTGATGATAAATATTTGAAAAACAAACATTTATACAGAAGGTTATGTACCATATTTGATGTTTTATATATATGCACTTCTTTTTTATTTTTTCAATAAAATGTCCCAGAAAATTTCCCTGCATCATATAAGGTTTGGATTTATCTGACTTTTTACTAAGTTTGATTTTGCAGGAAGTCATTTTATTGAGGGTATGACACACTTCTTTTTTTTTCAATAAAATGTCTCAGAAAATCACTCTGCATCATATAAGGTCTGGATTTATCTGACTTTTCATGGAGTCAGATTTGGCAGGAAGTCATTTTATAGTGGGTGGGAGCATGTATGAATTGCGACTCATGCAAAGTTGTGACAAAAAATGCTTGATCCCCTCAGCATTCCCTTTTGGGGGGGAGCTCAGGTGCCGAGGGAAAAACTTAGCCCTGTTAAGAACTGTGCCTGGAAGAGAAAGCCACCTGGAATAAAGGAATCTACTTACAATGGCCCACCCAGCTGCATCATATAAGGTCTAGGATCAGCTCTGGGTTACTGGCTAGGGCTGCAGTAGCTTTTAAATTAAACAGCAAATATCTCTGCAAGGTAATAATTGCTTCTATACCAACTATGACAACTCTTTTCTAAAATAACAATGTATAACAGTAGTATTTACTGGTACCGATATAAAATAAGACAAATCAGGAAGAAAATAAAGTGACATTGCTTAATTATGCATGTACTCTAACAAACCAATTAATATTCGTAAATGCATTGGAATTTAATAAGGACCTGAATATATATGAAACTTTAAAAATGACCTGATTGTAGAGAGGGCTATAAATGTCAGGTGAAAATCTTTCATCATCAGATATTCAGAGTTTAAACCCATTTATTCATTTATTTTTTAAATGCCTGCCCAAATTAAAGTATAACTTATTATAACCCCATCCATCTTGTAAGCCATCAAATACAGTTAACTTGGTCAAAAATGATGATATGAAAAAAATATTGAAATATTAACTGAACAACTAACAAAAATCTGTAGGCTTCTGTTTAAAGAGGTGTTGTAAGTTTATTTTTGGTTGCTGATTTAAAATTCTTGCTTCTTACCTTGGGTTAAATCTTGGCTTTTTTTATTTGGGTTCAAATCTCCCCTTTTTTAGCTGGGTTTGAATTTAAGTTCTTTACCTTAAAATTTTTAATTTATTTTAAAAAACATATTGGATAATACACTAAAAATTCACTTGCTGCTAATCAATATTTAAAGAAAATAAATATTCATATGGAAGGTTATTTAGTTAACTTGGTCAAAAAGAAAAGGAAAAAATATTGATTCTATTTTATAGAATTGAAATAATTTTGAGGGCTATTGAAATTCAAAATAATAATTATTTGAGTCTAATTAATTTCAAAGTAAAACTTCATTGTCAGAGACTTTTTTATGAAGGAACATGATGTTGGAGGTTCAAATTTTTTTTGAACATTGTAAACATGGTGTCACATGGGTTGTTAGAACACCATGTTGGGTGTTGGGACTGTGGTGCTACATGAAGTATTCAAACGCTATGCGGAATAGAGGGCTATTTACTAGGAAGGGTTAGATATACAACTGACCCACTCCAGACCACCCACAACACCAATACCTAATGAAGAAAAATCTCAATTCTATCACAGCATGCACTCTAGCCAACTGCCCAATAAGAGATCCAAACATATGCCAAAAAACTTACACTATTTATTGTTTAATTTGCTTAAAATGCCATAATTTTTATAAAGGAAGTACAATCAGACCCCTCCACATCAGAATTAAAGAACACCTCAACACACATGCATCCTCATTCCATAAACATTTAATTAAATACAAAATAATGATAATAATTTTTCCATTAAAATAGAAGCAGAAAGTAAAGTTGGTGACCTTAATCGAGGGTGACCAGAAGGCTTCCTTTTCAATAGCCACCACACCCAGGTGTAGAGGAGGGCACTACTCCACTTTACCCTTGATCCTTACTTTATAATGCTGAGAGTTAAGCAAAGCGGCATCTAGTACCATTTTTTGAGTCTTTGGTATGACTCTACCTGGGATTGAACCAAGGTCTCTCGGACCATTGGCAAACACTCTACTCATTAGGGCAATGGCCCAAAGCTTTATTGATAGCTAAGTTACACCCTCAGATTAACAGTAGGTTAGAATTAAATACTGAATATATCATTAATTAACATGCACATTTTAAATACATGTCTAAATTTAAAAAAAAATAAAATGAAATAAAAGTAAAAAAATAAAATAGAATGAAATAAAATAAAATGAAATTGATAAGGACAATCGAAGTCACATCTATTCTGCATGGCATTTAAACACCCTATATGGCACCATGGTCACAACAACCAACATGGCATTCTAACACCCCCACGTGACTCTATATTTACAACGTTCAAAAAATTTAACTTCCAACATTGTGTTCATTTAAAATAAAAGTCTCTGACGATGAAGTTTTACTTTAAAATTAATCAGACTCAAATAATTATTATTTCGTATTGCAATAGCCCTCTAAATTAATTCAATACTATAAAATAAAATAATTTGTGCAATGCTTCAACCAAATTACAAAATACTTTTAAAGAAAATATGGAAATATTAATTGGACTACTGACAAAAATTTGTAGACTTCTATTACCTATGAATAAATACAGACCTAAAATTTTTTAAATTAGTTTTCTTATAAACAAGAGATACCAGAATTTCATTATTTCTTGTGAAATATCAGGCTATCAAAATGGATATTATTAGGTAGTATCAATTACCAAACTTTACAGTACAAAAACTCAAATAAAATATATGAATGTTTCGCAGTCTAAAAGTAAGTACACCATCTTGTATTTAGGAAATTTTATTTTAGGTTAAAGAAGTGTTGCTATTTTATTTTTGATTGCTGAAACTCTGGTTTCTTACCTGGGTCAAATCTCATCTTTTTTAATTGGAGTCAAAACCCAATTTGACTCAAATCCCAGTTTTTTTTAACTGGGTTCAAATTCTAGTTTTTTACCTGATCTCAAATCCTAGCTTCTTTACTAAGCTCAAAGTCTGGTTTTTTACCTGAGCTCAAATCTTAGATTTTTACTTGAGCCTAAATTAACCTGGGCTTGACTCCTGGATTCTAACTTAAATCTTAGTTTTTTACCTGGGTTCAACAATAAGCTCAAATCTTTGCTCTTTACCTGGTGCTGATAAAGAATATGCATCCAATTCATTTGCTGAAATTATCTAGATAAAAAAAAATGCTTACCTTGACCAGTATTTAACTCAGTACCCTGTTATACAAAATTTGATGATGTCCTTAATAAGACTGAATGCAATTATCACTGTTTAGTTTGGCCACATTTGCTAAGATGTTACAGGAATTGATCTCTGCTGGACAAATCGTCAAGTCCACAGCATTTCAAGGTCAGTTTCAGCTGAGTCCATGTAGGGTATTTTCTGAAAAATAAAAGCAAATACAAACTAATTACTTAGGTGACATAAAAGTTTTGCAATATTTTCGTAATATGAGGCACAGAAATTCATCAGTTCCGGATGCTTTTGCTGAGGTCACGAAGGTGATGAACCACACTGAAATGTGAGACGTCAAACTCATCTGATACTTTCCAAATGCTACTTGATGTATTTGCCTCAATAGTTTTGAGCATGGCCTTGGAATCTACAGTTTTAGGCCTACCTGACTTTGCTTGGTCATCAAGATTCTTGCAACCAAAGCAAAATTTCTCAAACCATTTGGTTACAGTACTGTAATCAACCGTGCCTTTATCTTTTGCACAACAAATGTTTTTGGTTGCTTCTATGGTATTATGACTCAGTTCGTAAACCTAAAGTGTAAGTTCCTAAATTAAACTACATTACACATTCATCTGTACAGCTTTCGAATCACACATGGGTGAAGCAATGCACAATGTATCTGTGCACCAACTACCATCATACTACCAACCACCGTGAGTACCTTCCACAGCTTGAATTGCTTTGGTCATGTGGTATACACATTGCAAAAAAAATATAGCAAAGCTTTTGAGTTACTCTGGTAGAGATTTATCCCTTATCCAAATATATAAATGATATTTTTTATCAGCTATGGGTAAATAGTAGGGCAGACTGATTTCTTCAGCCTTGGTGAGGCACTTAGTCTAGGAGAAGGAAAACTCTGAATTCAAACCTGTTAAACTCCGCTTAAAAAACTGACCTTATATCATATCCTGCCTGATCGAAGGGGTTGGTTAATATGGGGGTAAATATGGGGAAGAATGTGAAAATATTCAACTTTTTTTATTGAATTTAATCTTTTTTATGCAAATCTCTCAAAGTGGTGAACAAGTTTTTCAGAATATTTACGGCAAAGTTTTATCACAATTGAATCTATAGAGTCGGGATTTTATTATTTTTTATGCAATTCATTTAACGTCACTCATAAATGACAACATCCGTAACATTTTCTTTTGAATAAAATGTTTATTAGATACCAAGATTTTATTATCTCTTGTGCGTAATATAATTGCAGAGGGATTTTTTTATATTATCATTTTTCGTTTTATATATCTTGCCTTTCGGTTTAGTTAGGCTTAGTGCATGGGTTAGTTAGGTGCACACATTGAGTGCAGGTGTTCACGCGTGCGCACAGGGCATATGTGAAAATCAGAGATGTCACAATAAAAACCCCATATAGGAAATGTGACCGGGGACGTGAATGACGTCATGCCTGGAAGCGCTGAGGATTTTGGAATTTGAAAAAAAACAGTTAGTAAGTTGAGATTCGAGTCTAGCGGAAGGAAGTCGATTTTCGGAGCTCGCCGAGGCCAGACCAGTTGTTTGCGGTGGGGGTTGCACATGGTGGGGTTAGATGGAAAAGTCAGCATAGAAAGAAATTGTGTCTCTCTCTCCTCATATCGAAAAACCTTAAACTTAAAAAGGTAAATAAAAGTTTTGTACCTGAACCAAACAAGAGAGTCGTCAGTGTTTCATGTATTTCGGGATTCCCTATGTATATTTCACATATTCGTATCTTGGTCGTATTTTTGGATGTGGACCTATGTTACATTTTGGAGCATCACACAAAATTGGTTCTATTTTATTATTTCAAGTGGAACATCACACAATGAAAACTGTGCAGTCCTCGTGGTGAAATGGTTAAAGTGCTGGACTGTAGAATTGTAGCGTTGTATATCCATAATACATATACATAATACATATACAAATATATGCGGAAACATAGTCAACAATAATGACGAACTTCAAAGAACGAATGAACTCGCTTCTTTATAAAAATATATCTCTTACACTTTATTCTCGAAAGGGTTGATGTTGGTTGTATGTGAGAGGTGAGTTGGAGACGGGGACAGACTGCTTCATATTGACCCAAATTCTTCTGGCCATAGTAGCACTTCCTTCGCATCGTAGCTGGGCTGCTCAACCGTGGGTCACTGAGGACCCAAAGCCCTCTGTCTGCCGCTGGCTCTCACTATGGCATCTTGTCCCCAACTGACTCCAACTCCAAATGGAACTGTCCCAAGCCATCTGTAGCACCTGGTTATATAATTGTCTTACACCCACCTGCTTCCGCTGTTCCTCCGCTTATTTACGCAGGTGCATCTCTTGATTGACAGCTCAGTCGAGGGTCAATATATAACAGTAGTAAGCGAGTACAAACTCCAGTCACACCATTACATTCACTTTCAGACAAATACCCTTGGGAAAGGTATGAACCCCCTTATACTTCAAGCTATGGGTTAAATGGCATCACTGTTGTTCTTCTAGAAGGATGGGTTTGACATTAAATAACCTATGAAGGTTGATTTACCGTTAAACAAAGAAACCTAACCTAACACAATGAAAACAGATATTATTAGGCATTATTTATAATCAAATTCAACTGCAGTGAAAATTTTGTTACCAAAAAGAAAATCACAACACAACATTATATATATATATATATAGAGAGAGAGAGAGAGAGAAAAAGATATTTATATATATATACATATATATACTCTGAGAGAGATGGATGGATATACTTTTTTGGGATAGCTACATATTCATATTTTTGGTTACAGATTTTCTGTTCCATAGAGTTTAGCAATAAATTATACCTAATAATATATATTTTGATCGTAAAAGGGTTACTGGAGATAATAAAATCCTGGTACGTTTGGTTTAGAAGAAAATTAACTTTTTATAAAAACTTATGAAGGTTTTGTCTTTATGTAACATACATATAGGTCCAAAAATATACGACCAAGATATGAACACGTGAAATGTATATAGGGAATCCCGAAATGCACAAAATTGGTTCAGGTACGAAAATTTTTATTACCTTTTTGAGTTTAAGTTTTTTCGACATGAGGAGAGAGAGACACAATTTCTTCAACAAACGCACGGCACATTTGGTAGACCCCAGCTGGTCTTGCTGAGGCGAGACCAAAAATCGACTACCTTCCTCTAGACTCAAATCTCAACTTACTAACTGTTTTTTTCAAATTCCAAAATCCTCAGCGCTTTCGGGCATGACGTCAATCACGTCCCCGGTCATATTTCCTATCTGGGGTTTTTATTGTGACATCTCTGATTGTCACATCCGCCCCGCGCGCGTGAACACCTGCACTCAATGTGTGCGCCTAACTAACCCATGTACTAAGCGAAAGGTTCTCAGCCTAACTAAACCGAAAGGCAAGATATATAAAACGAAATCCCTCTGCAAAAACGAAATCTAAAACGAAATATATATATAAAACGAAATCCCTCTCCACATAAGCAATAGTGTAATAAAGTTATGATGTCTAGATATCTAGACTTTCTCAACATGGCTCAGTACTAATTCTGGATACATTTTGATCTGCAGAATTTGCAGAAGCACAGGATTGTGCAAGAGCAGCCATTTCCATATTCATCAGACCTTCAGCTCTGTGCAACTTTCACTTGTTTTCTAAATTGAAAATTAATCACATGGATCAGATTTGAAGATATAGAAAATACTAAAAGAAATATGCTGGTAGAGCTTTGCACCATATCAAAAGACGGGTTTTCAAAGGTGCTTTGCCAAATGAAAAATTCTCTGAAATAAATGTGTTGACTGTTAAGCTGACAATTTGAAAGAAAATTATCATTTCATCAATTGGTTATCTCTGTCTTAGTAAATACAGCTTTAAGTCTTGATACTTTTTGAACAGGCCTTATATCTTAAAGAAAATTAATGTTTCATTCATTGTTCCTTTCTATCTTAATAAACACAGCTTCAGTCTCAATACTTTTTCAACACACTTTTTATATTTATTAGTCACACAACCTGGTTCCACAAGTCTGTTATGAGAAATCCTACTTTTATAATACTGCTATTTTTACCAATATTTTGATTTTTTAATTATAATTTAATCATTAATAATTATATATATATTTCTTTGGTTTGGTTTGGTTTACTTTGATTTCTTTGATATCAACCTTTTATGGGTTATTTAATTCCAAAGCCATCCTTGTAGAAAGACAGTCGTGGTATTATTTAACATATAGCTGGTGTGTATTTTTTGATTTCTTTTGTTTAATATCATATCAACCTTTTATGGGTTATTTAATTCCAAAGCCATCCTTGTAGAAAGACAGTCGTGGTATTATTTAACATATAGCTGGTGTGTATTTTTTGATTTCTTTTGTTTAATATCATATCAACCTTTTATGGGTTATTTAATTCCAAAGCCATCCTTGTAGAAAGACAGTCATGGTATTATTTAACATATAGCTGGTGTGTATTTTTTTATTTCTTTTGTTTAATATCATATCAACCTTTTATGGGTTATTTAATTCCAAAGCCATCCTTGGAGAAAGACAGATGTGGTATTATTTAACATATAGCTGGTGTGTATGGGGGGTTCATACCTTTTCCAAGGGCATTAGTCAGACTGAATGCAATAGTGTGATTGGAATTTGAAGTTGCTAACTACGATGTTGCAGCCCAACACGTTAGCCCCTACATCCCAGAGTTTCCCCCATATATTTCTTTCAGATGTTGTTTGGAGAGTAGGATGTCAAATACGAGTGTCTAGATTTTAGTCAAGTATTGGTAGCCTCTACTACAAGATCAACCCAAACCCAACCATTGAAGGAAAAGACTTTTAGAGGATTTTTTTTTTGAGAAATTGAGTGCCTTATGGTGGGAAATATTGTCTTTTTGTGTAAAATAACCCAACCAGGCAACCTATAATGTTTTTCCTTGGTACAATGAGTAAATAAACAGTTTAATTGAATCAGAGACTAAAATAATTTTCACAAGCAACAAGTCTCACAAGTATAAAATAATATGACCTTATTTTATCTATTAATATTCAGTTGCCTTCTTTTTGTTTTATTTTTTTATTCTCATTGAATTGGAAATAAGCAACAGTATTAAAAAAAAGCCTTGCATCGTCAAATATTAGAAATATTTATTTTATATATAATCTACTTATACATATGGAAGACATACAAAAACATTCCGGATATGGTACAAATATCTGTCTTTAACCACATCAACATAGATGATGATACAAGGTGGAATAATTCATAAAATAATTATCATACATTATCTCCGAAACTGTAGATAATACAAAACCTGAGAATGTACCTGCTGAAATGTAGTGATCAATACAACAAAGATCAGGATACTAATTTAAATAATTTATTAAACAATGACATCATCTCAAAACTTTAAGCAAGGTATGGAGACTCTAATAATGCATTTGCTGAAATGAAGTGATCAATACAAAAAGAATGAGGATACTAGCAAAAATTATTTGGATGGGTAAATTTCTTTTTTGTTTTCTTAATGTTAACATATTTCAGCTAGTAAATTCTTTAACAAGAGAAAAAGTTGGTTGGTTGGTTGGTTGGTTTTTGGTTGATTCTATGGCATATCAACCATTGTTGGGTTAATTAATGTCACAATCAGTCTATTTTTTTCAAGCAATCATATAGTTTCAGTTAATTAATGATAATAATTCTTAAACAAGCAGAACTTCAAGTAACTATTCTTAATACTAATAATTCATACACAATTATATAGTTTCAAGTCATTATTTATAATCATTAATAATAATCATTTGTTTGTAAATATGGTTTCAAGTATTTCAAAAGAATGTCAATAGTTTTCAAAAAGATGAATTTAACACCTTAATAGGAATTTAACAGGTACTACCACTTCAGGTCAGAGTAGACTTGGGAATAATTCAATGAAGGGGTGTCTCCACACTTCTCTGAGCTTCAGATGTGGACCTTTACCAGATGATACAATCAAGTGTCATACCCAGGACACCCCCACTTTTGTTTAAAGGAACAGGGGGCTTACTTCTCTGCGGGAGATAGAGACAGCATATTCTAAGCTCTGCCAATTAGAAAATATTTGGAATTATCTTGGTATTTGGTGTATTAAGTTCTGCTGTAATAATCAATTTAACCCTTTTCTGTTACCATTTATTTTTTTTTTTTGACTGTGAAAAAGATGATCCTTTCGTTTTCTCACAGATTACACACCTGATGAGGAATATATAATTGATCAGTCAAAATGTTGTGTTCATCTATACAATACAAAGAAGTTCAATTGTCCATACAATTTCTGTGGTGCTTTTTCTTTTTCTTTCTTTTTATCCTTATTAGGCTATGGATTTCCAGCTCATTGGCCTAGTGTGTAGAGTGTTCACCAATGGCCCAGGAGACCAGGTTTCAATCCCAGGTCAAGTCATAACAAAGACTTAAAAAATGGTACTTGATACTTCCTTGCTTAACACTCAGCATTATAAGGTACATATCAAGGGTAATAAATATTGACATATGTACATACACACATACAGACACTAAATTTCATGGGTATTGGCCTAATGAGTAGAGTGTTCACCAATGGTCCGAGAGACCAGTGTTCAATCCCAGGTCGAGTCACACCAAAGATTAAAGAAATGGTACTTGATGCTGCTTTGCTTAACACTCAGCATTATAAGGTAAGGATCAAGGGTAAAGTGAAGAAATCCGGAGGAAGGAGTAATGTCCTTCTCTACACCTTGATATAGTAGCTATTCAAAAGGGAGCCTTCGGGTCATCCTCGACTATGGTTGCCAATTTTATTTACTTTTACTTTAGGCAATGAATTTATTGATTTATCACTCCCCCAACACAGATATATGAGAAAAAAAAATCTAACAAGCAGAAATAAACAGAATACAAAGAAAAAGTTATAGTAAATAGATACAATAAGCAAACATGGCTAAAATAAAGTGTGAAATGACGAGTGGTTGGTAGGCAAGGGTAGATATTAAAGGACTGTTGTAGAGAAGAGATGATACCCCTCTATATCAAAACAGACTATTCCATTTGAATATGAGCAGTTATGGTGTTGGCCAGGCAACTGACTTTTCCTAACGAGACAAACTAGCAATTTACCTCTTTCAACATAAAAGTAAAGTTGGCGACCATAGTTGAGGGCGACCAGAAGGCTCCTATTTTAATAGCTACTACACCGAGGTGAAGTGGAGGGTGCTACTCCTTTCCCTAGATTGCTCCACTTTACCCTCAATACATACCTTATATTGCTGAGTGTTAAGCAAGGAGATATCAAGTACACTTTTTAAAGTCTTTGGTATGACATGACCTGGGATTGAACCCAGGCCGGATCCTTGTAAAATAAACACTTTTTCATTGTAAGCTACGATTAGAGTTATTATTCCGATAACCTTCCCAGTCACATTACAATAGGGACATAAAAAAAGTTTTAGAAAAGTTTGAAAAGTGATTAAAAATTTCATCATATAACCCTTATGCTACAGAGGCTCCTACCCCAACTATTATGGACTTCCGGATTGTGACATCATAGTTAGTCACTTTGAATTTCAGTTGCATTACTATATTAACTTTACTTTTATGTTGAAAGAGGTAAATTGCTTGTTAGTCTCGTTAGGAAAAGTCAGTTGCCTGGCCAACACCATAACGGTCCATATTCAAATGGAATAGTCCGTTTTAATATTGAGAGTTATCATCTCTTCTCTACAACAGTCCTTTAATATCTACCCTTGCCTACCAACCACTCACCTACTCATTCTGTCAGCAATAGATTGAATAGAAACTTTCCTGTTCTTCAACAAGGATGGGTACAGCATTAAAGTACCCGGAAGGTTTATATGCCATAAAACAAATAGTTTTATTTGCACACTGTTAAATGGTTTTAAGTATTGCAATCTCGCATTAATTACTCAACTTAATATTATTTGTTTGCATATAATTGAATTGTTTTCAGTATAGTAAAAGATTAAATAATTCTATCTGAATCATAGATGGGACCCTAACAGGTACTACCACTCTGAATCAGAGTGGACCTAGGAGTAATGGCAATGAAGGGGTACTTCATATTCCCCAAAGCTTTAGGATTGGAGCCTTACCATCTAATGTAGTTTAGTGTCATATCCAAGACACTTTTTGTTTGAAGTCTCAGCTAACTGGTCCGTTCATTAATAAGGAGACAAGTAAATTATCAAAGGTAAATGATTATTTTCTCTCGGGATACCTGAAGGCTCAAATCTTTAGACATAGGTCACATACAACTGATCAACTGAAATATCTTATTCATTATGAAATTGCAGCAACACCAAAGGATGACTGGACAAGTACTGAATAAGTGTATATGTTTGTTATTTAATGGAATATCAACCTTATCGGGTACTTAATGCCAAATCCATCCTTTTTAGAATGACTGTAGTGATACTATTTAACCCTACTGATGGGAGGATAAGGGGGTTCATACCTTTCCCGAGGGTATTTGTCCAAAAGTGAATGTAATAGCGTGACTGGAATTTGAACTCATGTACTACGATTCCGCAGTCCAGTGCTTTAACCATTACACCACGGGGATACCCTTCTTCTGAAGTGTATAGCAAATATTTGGATGATATAATCTTTAAAAGAAAAGTGATGACAATAGCAAAACAAAATGATTAATATTGTTCTTTTAGTAAAATCAAATTATATATATATATATATATATATATATAAGTAAAGTTGGCAAACTTAGTCAAGGGTAACCCGAAGGCTCCCTTTTCAATAGCTACTACACTGAGGTGTAGGGAAGTATGCTACTCCTTCTCCTGGATTCCTCTACTTTACTCTTGATTCATACCTTATAATGTTGAGTGTTAAGCAAGGAGGCATCAAGTACCATTTTTTGAATCTTTGGTATGACCTAACCTGGGTTTGAACCCTGGCCTTCTAGACCATTAGCAAGCACTCTACTCATTAGGCCATTTGCCTAATGAGTAGAGTGATATATATATCTATATATATATATATATGAAGAAAATAGAAAAGCAAAGTAATCCAAAAGTGAGGAATTTATCATAATGGAAAGTCAACATTAAAATGTTTCAGTTTTAGTAAACTTTCATTAAGACGTTAAGATGGTGAAAAAAGTGTTGCTAGAACAACGATGGCTGTTATAATCAAATGAAATAACAGGAGAAAAGAAAAATATACAAAAAAAAGAACATATAACCATTCAATTAGTGTTCGTTTTTTAAAAACTATCATGTAATCAAATTTACCCAACCCCTCCGCTCAGGCAGGATATGACACAAGGTCAATTTTTAAGCAGAGTTTAACAGGTTTGAATTCAGAGTTTTCCTTCTCCTAGACTAGTTGCCTCACCAAGGCTGAAGAACCTAGTCTTCCCTACTATTTACCCATAGCTGGAGGGAGAATAATTGGATTCATACTTTTCCCAAGGGTATTAGTGCTATATGAAATGCAATCAGTCAGGTCCAGGGTTTGAACTTGGGTCGCCGTGTCCATATCCTGTGATGATAACCATTACACCGCGGGCACCTCCAACTATCATGTGATTGACACCGACAATGATTTTTAGATATATGGAACTTCTAGGTGATAGAACAGACTGAAAGATGATAAAAGCAATGATTTTTAGATATATGGAACTTCTAGGAGATAGAACAGACTGAAAGATGATAAAAGCAATGATTTTTAGATATATAGAACTTCTAGGAGATAGAACAGACTGAAAGATGATAAAAGCAATGATTTTTAGATATATGGAACTTCTAGGAGATAGAACAGACTGAAAGATGATAAAAGCAATGATTTTTAGATATATAGAACTTCTAGGAGATAGAACAGACTGAAAGATGATAAAAGCAAAAATTTGGCCAAAACATTCCAGAAAAAAGAAAAAAAGAAAAGAAGTAAAAGAAAAGATATGATCTTTCTTTGTATAAATATTTTTTTCTTTCTTCAGTTATTTTTGGGGGTGTCCTTGTGGTGTAATGGTTAAAGCGATGGACTGCGGAATTGTAGTACATGAGTTCGTACTCCAGTCGTGCTATTACGTTCACTTTCGGGCAAATACCCTCGGGAAAGGTATGAACCCCCTTATCCTCCCAGCTATGGGTTAAATAGTACCACTACTGTTCTTCTAGAAGAATGTCTTTGGCATTAAATAACCAACAAAGGTTGATATGCAATTAAACAAAGAAACCAAACCAAACCAGTTATTTTATTTTATTAAAACATTCATCATTGTTCTAGCAACACTTTTTTCCCCATCTTAAAGTCCTGATGAAGGTTTGAATTCAGAGTTTTCCAAAACGTTTTAATGTTGACTTTCCATTATAATAAATTCTCCACTTTTGGATCACTTTGTTTTTATGTTTTCTTCATACAGATGGATTTATTTTCATTCACTTCCATATATATATATATATATATATATTATAAAGTAAAAATAAGGGAATACAAAAAACTTTAGAAATATCTGGAACTTGTCAGAGAGTTGTGGAATACCTATCATAGTTGGATCACTCGGAACAATCTCCAAGAATCTAGTAAAGAAAATGATGGAACTAGAAATCTGAGGAAGAATTGAGACTTTACTGATAAAATGAAACACAGTTTCTTCCAGGCAGCTTCATATGGAAATCAGACCTAACCGATAAAATGAAACGCAGTTTCTTCCAGGCAGCGGTTGATACTGCTATATGGATGCACTACATAGACGCTAACTAAACGGCTGGAGAAGAAACTAGATGGCAATTACACAAGAATGTTGAGAGCAATATTGAACAAGTCCTGGCGACAACACCCCACAAGGCACGAACTATACGACCACTTGCCTCCCATCACAAAAACTATACAAGTTAGACGAACCAGACACACAGGACACCGCTGGAGCAGCAAGGACGAGCTCATAAGTGATGTACTCCTATGGACCCCCACATATGGCCAAGCAAAAGCAGGACGACCAGCTCAAACTTACATTCAGCAGCTATGTGAGGGCACAGGATGTAACCCTGAAGACCTGCCAGAGGCGATGAATGATAGGGAGAAGTGGCGAGAGAGGGTCAGGGATATCCGTACTGGCGGCACGACATGATGATGATGATGATGACAGACTACAGCATTGCAGAGATTGTCAAGAATACTTAGAAAAGGCCTGGAGAGCAGAGAAGACTTATTGCCATTTGGACTTCAGTGCAAACCATCAACCACCAAGTACTACTGGTGTGAAAAACTTACAAGAAATAGAGAATCATAAGAGTTCTGTGGAGTACTAAATAGAAAGTTAGTTTCACAGTTATTTCATGGGAAAGTCATTTTTTCCAAAATAATTATATGGTTTGAAATTATTATTCCTATTCAATAATAATCCTTTGCAAGCAATTATATGGTTTAAAGTAATGATTCCAATTTGATAATAATCCCTTGCATGAAATTATATGGTCTAAAGTAATTATTCCAGTTTGATAATAATCCTTTGCATGCAATTATATGGTTTAAAGTAATTATTCCAATTTGATAATAATCCTTTGCATGCAATTATATGGTTTAAAGTAATTATTCCAATTTGATAATAATCCTTTGCTTGCAATTATATGGTTTAAAGTAATTATTTCAATCTGATAATAATCCTTTGCAAGCAATTATATGGTTTAAAGTAATTAGTCCTATTTGATAATAATCCTCTGTTTGACCCATAGATGTAACCCTAAAAGGTAAAAACACTCCAAGCTTGAGTGGACCTTGGAGAAATTGCAATGGAAGATTGACTCCACACTCTCTAGAACTGGACTCTCATTATCTAGTATAGTTTAGTGACTGAAATAAGTTGGTTGATTTGTTGCCTTCTTGCTTTTGAGTAACTATTCCAATTCAATGATAATAATTGGCAAATAATTAGTTAATAATCATAACTTCAAGTAATTATTCGAAATGCAAAAAACTTGCTCACAGTTATCATATTTACTCGAGCATGTTTTGTATAAATAATTACAGCCATTACTTGCCTACATTGTAAATCTGGTACAAGTCGAGTATTACACATGAATGCATGCTTTATATAAATAATTACAGTATCACATAATCTGTCTGATGTACATTTCTTTTTATACTTAATTAAACATTGCCTCTTTTACTAAATTTCTTTTTACTTTAGACAGCTAAAATATCTTTTAGAATATTTTTCTCGATGAGAGAAACAGAAATTATCACCAGCTGGTGTATGTAAGTTATTACTGGTCGGTCAACACTGGTTTGTCCGAGTGAAGGAATCCATAAAAGAATGTTACTTATCCTATTTACCAGCCCCTCTGCTCGGGCAGGATATGACACAAGGTCAATTTTTAAGCAGAGTTTGACAGGTTTGAAATCAGAGTTGTCCTTCTCCTAAACTAGTTGCCTCACCAAGGCTGAAGAACCTAGTCTATCCTACTATTTACCCATAGCTGGAGGGAGAATAATTGGATTCATACCTTTCCCAAGGGTAATAGTGCAATGTGAAATGCAATCAGTCTCGTCCAGGATTTGAACTTGTGTTGCCGTGTCCATTTCCAACGACAATAACCATTACACCACAGGCACCTCCACACAGTTATACTATCCTAAGTGACTACTTTTATCTCTCACTAATAATCTACAAACCTTTATACAGCTTTGAGTATTATACATATCAAATACATATTAATTTATACACAATTATATTTTCCAGTAGTTGAAATATGTTTTAACAGCCAATCCATTAATGTAGTTAAAATTCAGTTTAAACATTATCTTAAACAGATATATTAGACCTATAGATGGGAATAAAACTGGTACTATAAAAAAAAACAAAGCAAAACTAAAATATATGATGAATTATAATTTATGGGTGCAGCAAATTAACTTTGAAATTCAAATGGATGAGCCAATCCTTACCAGATGACTCTCAACCAAGTCATCATATTGTATCTTGTAAAAGTTTGGAAACTCAACCCTAAAACATATACTGGATTTGACACTAAATTGCACTCAGTGGTGAGGCTCCTATTATAGAGCTCTAAGGAGTGTGGAGTTATTCCTTTGTTGTTATTACTCCCAGGACCACTCAGACCCAAAGTGGTTGGTAGTACCAGTTAGAGTTGTCATCTATGGTTCAAATAGATCTGTTTAAAGACAATGTTTAAAATAATTTTGAACTACATTTTGTCTGGAAACATTCATATTGCAACTAAGAATGAGTTATTTTTTACTTATTTAAAATGATTAATTGGAATAATTACTTGAAAGTATATCAAAGAGGAATAATTACTTGAAACCATAGAGCTGTGTAAATAATTTGTATCAAGATTAGTTACCTGAAGCTGTAATTGTTTGTAGATGATTATTATGATCAAAGAGGAATATTTACTTGAAACCATATAATTTTGTACAGATTATTAGTATTTCAAAGAAATACTTGAAACCATATAACTGTGTAAATAATTTGTATCAAGATTAGTTACCTGAAATTGTAATTGTTTGTAAATGATTATTATTATCAAAGAGAAATAATTACTTGAAACCATATCATCAATTGCACAAAAAAATTGACTTTGGTATTGAATAACCAAACAGTTAATCTAACCAACCAACCAACCAACTCGTGAATTATTTTTTTGAATTAAAAGATACCATATTTCACATGAAAAAAACCTATGTTATAACTAGAAAAATGCATGAACACCCATCATCACTTCAGATAAATTACACAGAGCCACACAGTTTTTATTGAGTTTAATCTGACATTTGTTTTTGACAAAATTCTGACCTCTGAATCCAAAAATGAACCCAGTTTTTTTGTATTATATCATCTTTTTGAGCTACATGATACTCTTGCTTTGGTTTGGTTTGGTTTGGTTTTATGGCATATCAACCATTGTAGGTTATTTAATGCCAAATCCTCTTTATACATATATATTGAATACATATGATTTGGTTTGGCTTGGTTTTATGGCATATCAACCATTGAAGGTTATCTAATGCCAAATCCTCTTTATACATATATATTGAATACATATGATTTGGTTTGGCTTGGTTTTATGGCATATCAACCATTGAAGGTTATCTAATGCCAAATCCTCTTTATACATATTTATTGAATATATATGATTTGGTTTGGTTTGGTTTTATGGCATATCATCGGTTATTTAATGCTGAATTCTCTTTATACATATATATTAAATATATGATTTCCAAATACACTTTGTTGATAACATTTTTAATGAGCCTGAGCTTATTTTTTTACACACAGTTAAATGGTTTCAAGCATTACTATATAACAGTCATGTTTTAACATCAGTTATTTGCTTTCACATAGTGTCAGTAGGTAATTTCATTTTTAAATGAGTTATAACTAATTTGTTTGTATTGGGTTGGCTGTGGTCAGCAGTGTGTGGTGTTGGTCATAGTCAGACTTGAGCGTCAATGACACATATGGAGTGATGTCTGAGAAGAGAGCATTTGTTCGACAACTGACCACCACATATATTCCTTCTATGTGTATTCTGCGTGCTCATATTAGCATAACATGTGTGTGCGTGTGTGTGTGTGTGTGTGTATGTGTGTGTGTGTGTGTGTGTGCAAATATGCATATCTATAAGCTGGTGGTGTCACTTTGTCCAAACATTCCTGAATAACATTCTTCTATCCACCATACAGTTTGCATACTAGAATTGCAACTGTTTCTACACAGTTAAATCGTTTCAATTATTGCTATCAAACATTAAAAATTCCATTCAATATTAATCATTTGTTTGCCAACTGTGAAGGGGTTTCAAGTATTGCTATTTATCACCCATTATTCCATTTAATAATATTTGTTCATTAGCAAATGTTCAAAGAATTCTATTTCTAATAATTCAGTTTAGCATTAGTCATTTGTTTGCACACGGTTTAAATGGTCAAACAGTTCTATTTGACCCATAGATAGGACACTGGGTGAGTGAACCTGGGAGCAATGTCAATGAAGGAGCACTCCATATTTCCCAAAGCTCCTGGACTGGAACCAAATCAGATTGTTTCATGTCATATCAGGACACTCATTGCGGGGGGGGGGTGTCTTACCCCTTTTCAGAAATGCAGTTGGTGTATTCTTCTGCTCCAGCAGACTGGGATAACCCTTGTCTTGTCATAAAAACCATAAAAATACTGGCTCAAACTAATTGGTGCTTATTTTATTGAATGTTCAAAAATTTACTTACAATGTAAAATAATAAAGCCTTGTTTGACTTTTTATTTTTGTATGAATTTATTTTGTTCAGAAAAAGTATATTGTTACTGCAAATCAAATTGTGTTAAGGTAAAAATTTGAGCCTAGCCATCTGATAGTTGAGTGATTTCCTGGACACTTGTTGGAGGAGGGTCTTACCAATCTTCAGAGATGCAGTTGGTGCATTCTACAGCCCCAACTGACTAGGTTATCATACTATTGAATTCTATTTGCATCATTAAATCATTTATATGACCAGGCCATTGGCCTAATGAGTAGAGTATTTGCCAATGGTCTTGGGTTCAATCCTTGATTGAGTCAAAAAATGGTACTTGATGCCACCCTGCTTAACACTCAGCATTATAAGGTGTGGATCAAGGGTAAAGCGGAGCAATTCAGGGAATGGAGTAGCGCCCTTCCCTACACATTGGTGTACTCGCTATTGAAAAGGGAACCTTCGGGTCACCCTCGACAAAGGTTGCAAACTTTACTTTACTTATATAGATGTATAGAAACTATATTCAAGGAAATGACAATATGTGCATCTCCCAATGATAAATATAGATATATGTATATACACACATACAGACACTAAATTTCATGGGTATTGGCCGAATGAGTAGAGTGTTTGTCAATAGTCTGGGAGACCAGGGTTTAATCCCAGGTCGAGTTATACCAAAGATTAAAGAAATGGTACTTGATGCTGCCTTGCTTAACACTCAGCATTATAAGGTGCAGATCAAAGGTAAAGTGGTACAATCCAGGGAATGGAGTTGCGCCCTTGGTGACGAGTGAGTGTGGTTGTTAAATGGCCAATGTAGGTATTTGGTATTATCCTATTTACCCAACCCCTCCGCTCGGGCAGGATATGACACAAGGTCAATTTTTAAGCGGAGTTTAACAGGTTTGAATTCAGAGTTTTCCTTCTCCTAGACTAGTTGCCTCACCAAGGCTGAAGAACCTAGTCTTCCCTACTATTTACCCATAGCTGGAGGGAGAATAATTGGATTCATACCTTTCCCAAGGGTATTAGTGCTATGTGAAATGCAATCAGTCAGGTCCAGGATTTGAACTCATGTTACCATGTCCATTTCCTGCGATGATAACCATTACACCACGGGCACCTCCCTATACTACTATAAATCATTTATATTGATATTATATTCAAGAAGTATGATGATGAGCAATGAATTCAACCAAAACAACAAAATCATTATTATGAGGAAAAAAATATTGAAAGACATTATTCATATAGGCTCACTTTCTCTTTTATTAAATCAGCAGCTTTTGCTGATTCTGAATGCTTTGTGTGCTGGTTAACAATAATCTTTGTTAAGATTTACTCTCTATTTCATTAGGACATATTAAATCTTTGTGAAAAAAGATTACTACAAATTGAACTTAGTGTACGAAAGGTACAGATTTCCACAGGTATATGTCTGTTTACGACTTTCAGTATTCATTCTAAATCTATTGAGTCTTTCTAAAGTGCAACATGAGACAATTGAAATATATAAGATATTATTTTAAATTTTGTATGGGATAATTTCAATTGGATAAGAAATGTGTACCTTGCTTTTTAGGAATACACGCCATTGGTAATTAGCATGCTTTCACCTTACAGTTACATTTACATTTCATCTTTTTATCGAATAGTAAATTCATTCTGATTACACTATTCTAGTAGAGAAACGTATAAATCTCATTTTCTGTATTGGTTTCCTTTTTTTTCTCATATAACTGGATTTCATTTCAAACTTTACCCAATAAATCTGTGTATGAATAATATACAATTTTCAGAAGTTTAAAATATTGTTGACAAGAAGAAAATTTATGAGACAGTATAATTTGAAAGAGTGAAAAGCTGGAAAAAATATTGGGACCTTGCTAGAGAAGTAAAAACATTTTAAATATAAAGGTGTACCAAAAGTATTTTTTTGTTTTTTTTTAAATATACGGGAGCTTTCAAGAGGTTCTTCATGGACTCTCAGTACAAGAATTCATGAAGAACCTTTCTAGAACTTGTGTATGTTTTTGAAACTTATCTAATGTTCGATATAAGAACCTTACAAAAGAATTGAAAAACTTTTTAAATAGTAGGATATATCAAATTAATTCCTTGTTTTTTAATCTGCTCAATTTTAATGAAATCTATCGTATCTATCTAAGATGTTTTTGAAGCGTATGCATTTTTCCATATATGGTATCAAATCTTTACCAAAGAATTGAAAAACATTTTAAATATTAGGGTATATCAAATTAACCTTTTGTTTTTTAATCTGCTCAATTTTAATAAAATTTATCTATCTATCTATCTATCTAAAATGTTTTTGAAGCTTATATAATTTTCCATACATGGTATCAGGACCTTATCAAAGAACAAAAAAGTATTATAAATATTAGGGTATATCAAAAGTACTTTTTGTTTTTTAATCTATAATGTATTTATGGAGAAGCTTTCCAACATTAAAATATATTTTTGACACTTCTATAATATATAATATATAATGTTCCACATTTGATATTTTTCAATGATTCTTGCTCTTCTGAAAGTTCTTATGAGCTAGTGGTCAGGTTTTCCTCTACTTTGGATTTTAAAATATCATAATTGACAATTGTGGATTATCCATCCCGGCTTTATTACAAGGAACAAGTCACCAACCATAAACTAATTTTGGGTGGTACAGTCCAATATTCTTTCATTTCCTTTCACTTCCTGGATTCTGTGAGCAGCTTAAACAGCTCTGAGGTTGCATTTAAAACAATTAATCAAATGCTACCTGTGTTGAGATTGAGATGTTAATCAACTGAATATTTATACCAAATTAGAGCAGGAGTACAAAATTCAATATGATTGGGTATGAATATTGATTTGCTAGGAATTCTGCAAATGACATGGGTTCAACCATATGAAAAAAATGGTATGAGCCCAAATCAAAAAAAGTTGTCCAGAAGATTCTTTGGTACTTTGATATTTAAATGGATCACTGGATGTTCCAGACTTATTGATCTTTATAAGCAAAATAATCCATTGATTAATGTCACTGAAAAATGGAAAAGTTGGAAAAACATTTGCCTCTTTGAACTGAAAAGAATTGTGGAACATGAAAGTGATTATGGTATCTATGATTATTGGAATAACTGGAATTGTCTTAAAGAGATATGAAGAATTGTGAATCCAAGGATGAATAGATTTATTCAAAAGCTAGCATAACTTCAATCAGCAATAATACTGGGGAAACTTGGTGTCATATAATCTCTAATGTAGACGATTATTTGACACAAATGTTAAAAAAAAACAAACTCTGTGACTGCAAACAGTGAAACCCAGAGTATGGCATCCCTAAAATTAACTTGATTATTGAGAAACATGCAGAAGTATAGCTGAGACTTGTTGTCACTTTGCCTTCTGTGAAAGCTACCAAATACTACTAGTATGAAAATACAAAAACTATATGAACAATGAGGTAATCCAATACATAACCGAAGCTATCCAGAGAGGTGTTCAGGAACAAAACATAATTGTCTCCCTTTTTGAGATTTATAAGTGGAGCTTCCAACAATCACATGACCAACAGTCATGTGACATTTCAAGAAGTGAGTTATACCCTTTTTTTGGCGGCAGACATTGGTTGGAGATGAACCCCATTCTTTTGTCCCCATTTTTTGAGAAGCATGTGCACGCAATTTCCCTTCTGAGAATTTTCTCTCTACCAGGAAACCATTAGTGTTTAACTGCTGCTATTCAGTACTTCTTGTTCTTTGAAACAGTGTTTGTAACCTTTTTATGGTTTGGGACATTTGTCATGTTTTATAATTATGTGTAAATATATATATATAAAATATATGCAATTTTAGTCTAAATTGACTTGGTGTGTTTTACTTATGGAATATTCTGTGTTAGGTTTTCATTAAGATAGCCTAATGCATTATAGGAAAATATTGATGGCAGTCTCAATGAATACTACACACTATAAATTCCTATAATGGCATTACTAAAATCAACAAGAATTCTCAGGAGAGTACTAGTGCATTGAGGAGACTTGCTATCACATGATCTCGAGTGATGGCCACCAGATACTACTGGTTTGAAAAGGCAATTATTACAAATGTAAACCATAATAAATCCAAAGATATAGTTGTAACTAATGAGCTAATGGTATTATTATTAGATAAAAAGAGTACTGAGGAATATTCTGGAGTATATGTATAATAAAGAAATCTAAAGAATAATTAAAATCATCCAATCAACACTGTTATTAAAGACAGCTAAAATACTGAGGAGAGTGCTGGAGTGCTGATAAGGCTTGCTGTCTCTTGATTGCTAATGAAAGCTGCTAGATTTTGCTGGTGTAAAAACTCAGTAAGTACAAATAAAGATAATAAGTAAATCAAAAGAAGATTTGAAAATATCTAGACAACAACATTATTAAAATGAACCAGAATATTGAAAAGAGTGCTGAAGAATTGAGAAGGCTTACTGTTACTTTACGTCCATTAAAAACCACCAGATCTTACTGTTGTGAAAACTTATTAAATACAAATAAAAATGATAAGGAAATCAAAAAGACTGAGACCATCTAAACAACAACATCGCTAAAATCAACTGGAATATTGAGGAGAGTGCTCAAGTAACAAACAGGTTTGCTGTCACTTGATCTACAATGAAAGCTGCCAGAACAATAATAATGTCAATTGTAATGTTAAATAGTTGATAATTTCCACATAGCATGAATATATGAACATCAGACAGTTAACAAAAACATTGTGAACTCAGACTTCCAGTTTTCAACAAGTTTAGAATGATTCCCACAAAATATTTCTGCAATAAAAAACAATCATGGTAAATTCTAATGAGACTTCATGAGAATTTAAACAGTTGCTTAGCAAAAGTTTATGACCATTATATTTTGCCAAGAACTTGATATGCGATTATATGAAGTCTGCTCAGAAAGTACCTGGTCATTTAATATTAAACTTTAGAACTCTGAGCCTTCCACAACCACATACCTCCCACTCTGGGATCCTTGCTTGAAAAATAACTAAAAATTGTAAACTGTGGCAATATGTCCTTTAACCTCTTTGCAGACAATCTAAAATGTATTAAAGAATAATAAAATCAAATATAAAATATCGAATTTCAACATTTTATTGACTATAGCAATGTAGATGAAATTCCTGCCTTACTAAAAAAAAAGGTTTTCTTTTTTCAATTTTAGTTTGCCCAGTCTGTAGAATACACCAACTGCGCCTCTGCAGAGGAGTACCCCACCCCCAATGAGTGTCCGGATATGACTCTAAACAACCTGATGGTGAGGTTCCAGTGATGCTGGAACTTTGGGGAATGCGAAGCACCCCTTCATTGCCATTGCTCCCAGGTCCACTCAGGCCAAGAATGGTAGCACCTGATAGGGCTCTATCTATGGGTTAAATAGAACTAACTGCATACTTATGCTAAACTGAATAGCTTGAAATAGAAATGTTTTTTAACAATTAAACTGTACTTAGATTTAAACTGTATACTTATGCTAAACTGAATTGTTTGAATTGGAACTGTTTTTGACATTGAAATTCTAATTACACTCAACTGAATTGTTTAATATAGAATTGTTTTGACATTTAACTGCGTGTAAACAAAATCTGTGCTTATACTAAACTGAATTAGATGAATAAAAACTGTTTGAATAAACCGAATAGGTTGAAATAGAAATGTTTTGACAATTAAACTGTGTACTGATGCTAAACTGAATTGTTTGAAATAGAACTATTTGCATAAAAATGGATTTGGCGTTAAATTACCTACAAAGGTTGATATGCCATAAAAACCAACCAGCCAACCAACCATTTTAGTGGGCAAACATGGAGTATGGCTACTTTGAAGGATAATAAGTATAATATTTTTATTTTTGCTAGTATTTTAGAGGACATAAAAATTATATGGGTTGAAATTGAATATCTTTATTAAATTTGAATAGTTGCAGTTTTACCTTAAAATCCATCGCTCCCAGGTCCACTCTGGTCTAGAGCAGTAGCACCTGATAGGGTCCTATCTATGGGTAAAATAGAGTTGTTTGACATTTAAACTGTGTATTTATACTAAACTGAATTGTTTGAAATAGAACTGTTTGATCACTTAACTGTGTGTTAACAAATGACTGATGTTTAATTGAATTGTTTGTGATCCATAGAAATACTTGAAAGAATTAAACTATGGGCAAACAAATGATCAGAAGTAAATAGAATGATTTGTATTTGATAGAAATAAGTGAAACCATTTAACTGAGTGAAAAAATATGAGCTCAGGTGAGTTTAGAAATGTTATCTACAAAATGTCTTTAGTAATCATATATATATATATAGCTTCCATGCTATTAAATATATATAAAATCTAATATATATTTACTTATTATTATTATATAATAGCTCTATCACAGATATAAAGCACTATCCAAATTATATCGCACTTGGTTTGTGACAAACCCACAAAGTGAAATAGTGACAACCAACACTGTTATAATATATATATATATATATATATATATATATATATATATATATATATATATATAGATACATAGGATTTAGCATTAAATAACCTAAAGTTATTAATATGCCATAAAACCAAACCAAACCTTAAAATCTTCCATTTTTACCCCTTATTTATAATAAAAATAAAAGCTAAAAGTTGATGAATCTTGAATACATTTTTAGAAACTTTATACTTTTAAATTATGTTTAGATTTGTTTAGATTTTGAAAGAAAGATTATCTACTTACCATTTCTTAATGATTAAGAGTTTCCTGAAACTGATTGAAGAAAGTTAAAATTAATTACCTTGTAAGGATTTTGGCAGAAATGACAAGAGAACATTTTTATTGCATTTTAACTGCTTGATGTGTTTCTTGTTAGAGGCATGAATACTGGCCACATTGGTTCAAAGGGTTAATGGAAAATAGATAATCTATCTTGTCATCTTAGAAATACTCTCTCTGGGGTATCACACAACAGAAGAATTCCTGGTAAAAGGAACAAAATTCCTAATTTAGAGTCAATGATTGGTTGGTTGGTTGGTTGATTGTTGATTGTATAGCATATCAACCCATGCATTATTTCAGGCACAAATCAGTTTAATAATCATAGTCTCCATTTATGGTACAAAATGCAATGATTTTAAACATATTTAAACCAGTAAACACTTCATACTTAGTAGCAATATCAATGTTTTAAGAGCCAATGTATTAATAAAGTTCACAATCATTTTAAACAAGTAAACACTTAATTCTTAGTTGTAACATCACTATTTTAAGAGTCAATGCTAGGCTAGCAGATAATTACTTTTGAGTTTAAGTCTTACTGGGTACCTTATACATCTGGTTTCGTGCCACAACTAAAGAAGACATTGTAAATATCTACTTGGCTTTTATATGTACAAGCTATTTGGTTTAGTTTAGTTTGATTTGGTTTGGTTGGGTCAGTAAAATATGTTTATTCATGTGTGTGGGGTTAAGTGAGGAAGGGTCTTTCTGTGATTGGATATGCTAATCACTTGAATAGCCCTGAAGTTTTGGCACAAAATGCCAAAAATCACCAGATAGATTCCAGACCAGTTTTTGGCTGTACCTTGACCAGAAACTCTCCCCAAGAAATCATTAAATCAGAAGATAGCTGCTATCCTCTCAGTCACACCAGTAAGTCTCTCAGACTTGACTCTATACACAGGAAGGACTTTATATTTTAGTCATTGTTTTATTCTTTAATAAAGTGATAGAATTGAACTAAGTTTTAATTCACTTATTTTCTGTAGTCAGTCTTAGAAATAAATGCTATACTAACTCTAATAATTTCTTTGTTTAATGGCATATCAATCTTTGTGAATTATTTAATGTCAAAGCCATCCTTGTAGAATAGCAATGGTACTATTCATAACCCGTAGCTGGGTTGATAAGAGGGTTCATATCTTTCCTAAGGGTATTAGTCAGAGAGTGAACATAATAGAACAATTTGAGTTTGAAATTGCTAACTACAGTGTCACATTCAAGCACGTTAGCTTCTTCACCATGGGGACTTCCCTGTATAAACTATGATTTATTATGATATACTAAACTTTGCTGCTTCACATATCTCAGATCACTTATAGAATCTGCAGTTCCTAAATGGTCACCCAAACTATGATTTCTTGTTGGTGTGGATCTATTATTAGATTTTGATGGTTTTTTTTTATTCATTTTTAGTATAAGTTATAGGAATCATCATAATTATATTCATAATTCAGAAAGAATAAAACTTGGTCTTTCTCATGTCGGAACCATCCATGCATGTTCCTCGAGAGTGACATGTAAAGTTTGTCTGGTATGTATCCTGTCATTTGAATATTACAAGAACCGGTTGTGTAGCCTTGATATAACCTGACAACCAATTGGAGGGGCTTTTACGGTGTATATATATGAGATGTTTTCTCACGGTATCAAGACTGAAACTGTATCTACCAAGACAGAAAGGAACTATGAACAAAACATTAATTTTCTTCAAAATATTCTTCTTGTAATTCCTCATCCTCATTTCAGCCATCTTGGAGGAATGCTTAGTGTAATGATTATGGTTCAAGGAAATGGAATCAATGACCTGAATTCAAGTCTTGGGTGAAGCAGTTTGCTTTTCACTTCATGTTAATGCCGGTGGAAAAGACATGAATCCATCTGTTCCACTCTGACCAAGTAATAGTTGGGCAGACTGAGTTCTTTATCCTTGGTTAGGCAACTAGTCAAAGAGAAAAAAACTGAATTCAAACTAGCTTTGCTCCACTTAAAAACTGACCTTGTGTTTCTTCCTGTGGCAAAAGGTTTGGGTAAATACATATCTATTCCATTAGTCAAAGCACCACTGAAACTCCTCTTTTTATGAAGCACCCCGAAGCACCACTGAAACTCCTCTTTTTATGAAGCACCCCGAAGCACCACTGAAACTCCTCTTTTTATGAAGCACCCCGAAGCACCACTGAAACCCCTCTTTTTATGGTGTGTAAGGCTATGGCATCATACTTCTTCTACTATTCTCCATATTCTTAAATCTTACCCTTAAGATGAATTTTCAGTTAAGGAAACAAAAAAGTCAAATGAAGCTTGGACATCTGTTTAGTATGGAGAGTGCTGCACTTGCGCAATCCTATATTTCATCAAAAATAATTAATTTAAAAACTATTGAGACAAGCATCATAATTTTTTTCAAATTGGCATTGAGTTTTGCTTGACCTAAATTGTAGTCTAAACATTTAGACATTAGTATTATATAAATTGTTCAACTGTGCACGTCTTCATTTAAATTCTAAAATTAAAAAAAAATTAAATCTTCAGTCTTGATACTTTTTGGAGATACCTCATATGAAAACACTCTCCAATAGAGAGACTATTACATAGCCATACATGAATACGTGAAATGTACATAGAATGTTTCTAACGCACATATAGATAACATAGGAATCCCAAAACACAAAAAACTTTACGACTTCTTAGTTCAAGTACAAAACTTTTTATTACCTTTGAGTTAAAAGGTTTTTAGACATGAGGAAGAGAGAGGCACAATCTTTCTATGACGACTTTTCCATCCACCCCTCCCCACCACGCGCGACCCCTGCCACAAGGCCTCGGTGAGCTCTGAAAGTCAATTGTCTTCTTCGGACGCTAAACTCTACTCACTCACTTTTTTTCAAATCCCCAAAATCCTCCATGCACGCTTCCGGTGCATGACATCATTCACATTCCGCAGTCACATTTTCTATCTGGGGTTTCTATTGTGACATCTCTGAATGACATGTCCACTCCCCGCGCGTGTGAACACCAGTGCTCAAGTTTGCACCTAACTAACCCATGCGCTAAGCGAAAGGTTCTCAGCCTAACTAAACCGAAGAGCAAGATATATAAAACGAAATCCCTCGGCCCTTATATTACAAGACAACACTGAGTGAGTTTGGGTACTGTATGACTTGCATTCATAAAGACCTAGTGCATAAATTTTTCATATTTTATACAGGATATTTTTGGTAAAGTATCACAATGCCCAGGTCTGATAGTTCCCAATATAACTTCCAGACAACTTCTTCCTTTTCCCAAAGTTAAAAGCGCTATTGAAATACTAAGAATGAGATTAAGGAGAGTGTGATGATACAGCTTATAGCTTTGCAGTTGGAAAGGCGAAAACAACACTGGCTTGTTGGTTAGTTTGATGGCATCTCATCCTTTGTTGGGTTATTTAATGCCAAAGTCAGTCATTTTGCATGCAATTATATGTTTTCACGTAACTATCTATTAAAAAAAGAAACATCTGATATGATAAAGAGAAGTATCTTGTGGTTGATGGAGACATAAGGTTTATAAGTCCCAAAAGCCATTTCGTTGGAAAGTGCTTCTGGAGGTTGCAGGTTCAATCCCAACTACAGGTTAGAATAACAAGGAATACTTACTATAACTTAACACTTGTACCCATTCATGGCTAACAGAATTGGAACAGTCTACCCCTGTGGATTACACGGATCATTGGCCAAGTGGGTACAGTGTTCGCCAATGATCTGGGAGAGCTGGGTTCAATCCCAGATCAAGTCATACCAAAGACTTTTAAAATGGTACTTGATACCTCCTTGCTTAACACTCAGCAATATAAGGTATGTATCAAGGGTAAAGTGGAGCAATCCAGGGAAAGGTGTAGCACCCTCCCCTACACCTTGGTGTAGTAGCTATTGAAAAGGGAGCCTTCTGGTCACCCTCGACTATGGTCGCCAACTTTACTTTACTTTTTACTCCTGTGGATTAAATAAAGGGTTCAGTTTAATGTTTTCAGCAGGCTCCAGAGTTTGACAGGAAACACTTGAAGAAGACTAAGGGACATTTTAGCCAAAACTTGGTGAATATAACAATGAAGATGAGGTCAATACTCTGAATATTCTTAGCCATAACAAATATCAAGCTTTATCTAAGAAATTTAGTCAAAGTTCCATCATTTTAAACAAGTAAACACTTCATACTTAGCAATATGAATGTTTTAAGTGACAATCTATTAATAAAATTCACTGTCATTTTAGATTGGTAAACACTTCATACTTAGTTTCGGTATCAATATTTTAGGAGCCAATGTATTAATGAAGTCCAAATTAAATGTTATCTCAAATAAGATTTTAGAAGGATAGAAAAAGTTTATTTTTTCATTCAACAATTTAATCCAATAAAAAAATTCATTTTCTTTAAAAGTATCATTCATAATCACAAAACATGACTAAATGACTTATGTTATTTACAAAAACATTTGGTTCTTCGTACATAATGTTTCTTGTTTTTAAGTCTAATTAGTGATTAGTGATTGTACCGGACATTGGCCTAGCGGTTAGAGTGTTCGCCAATGGCCCGGGAGACCTGGGTTCAATCCCAGGTCGAGTCATACCAAAGACTCAAAAAATGGTACTTGATGCCTCCTTGCTTAACACTCAGCATTATAAGGTGCGGATCAAGGGTAAAGTAGAGCCATCCAGGGAAGGAGTAGTGCCCTCCCCTACATCTTGGTGTAGTAGCTATCGAAAAGGGAGCCTTCGGGTTACCCTCGACTATGGTCGCCAACTTTACTTACTTTAGTGATTAGAAGTTTGTTCAAATACTTATAAGTTGTATTGTATGTAATTACACAGCTTTATCTGAAACACATAGATATATAGAATTTTATGGAAAGATATTTTACTGTAGAAATGAAATGGGAATTATTTTGTGATAGAAATTCATTGCAAATTATGTTAATAAAGAAATGCACCAAACATTATTTTCCTATTGAAATACATTATCACTCAATCTAATCATTTTCTAAAACTAATTTTCTTTAAAAACAAAAAAAAACAGGATTTTATGGTTTCTTGGAGAATATTATACAATCAAAATGGATATTTACCAGACATTGGCCTAGCGGTTAGAGTGTTCGCCAATGGCCCGGGAGACCTGCATTCAATCCCAGGTCGAGTCATACCGAAGACTTTAAAAATGGTACTTGATATCTCCTTGATTAACACTCAGCATTATAAGGTACGGATCAAGGGTAAAGTGGAGCAATCCAGGGAAAGGAGTAGCGCCCTCCCCTACACCTTAGTGTAGTAGCTATCGAAAAGGGAGCCTTCGGGTCACCCTCGACTATGCCAACTTTACTTACTTATTTATCAACCAACTCTATAGCACTGAAATTCAATAAACAAAAATAAAATCGTATAAATATTTATAAGAAGTATAATGCATATTTATATTTTGGGTATCTTTTTATTGAAAATGTTAGGTGTTTAATTATTCATAGGCAATATTGTACATTGCCTGTTATTCTGTTATAGATGGTGTTGCAGCTAACATGCTAGACTGTGACTTCATAGTAAACAAATTCAAATTCTAGTCATGTTATTACGTTCACTTTTGGACTAATACCCTTTGAAAAAGTATGAACCCTCTTATCCCCCCGCCACAGCTTTTGGTTGAATAATATCTCTACTGTTCCTCTAAAAGGATGGCCTTGGCATTAAATAACCCACAAAGGTTGATATCCCATTAAAGAAAGGAAGCAAACCAATCATAAATTATAAAATTAATTGAAAAGTATTTTCTTATAGGATGTATTGTAAGATATTTTATGGCTTGGTTCGGTTAGGTTTTTTTTTTTGGCATATCAACCATTGGAGGTTATTTAATGCTAAATCCTCTTTAGACATATATGTGGTGCCTTCAATAAGTTTCCAGACTTTTTTGTACAGGCATTTAAAATTGTCATAGACGCTTGAAAATTCAGTATGTTATTACTATACATCTTATGAGATGACTGACCAATTTTTATGATTTCAACTTGAAATGAACACCTACAGCAGCAATTGGAATACACTCTACTAAAGCCTGATTGTCACAGCTGGTGAATTTTAAAAAATGCAATCTGGACGTGAGGACACTTTAGAAGAATGATATGCAATAAAATTCTGTTTTAAACTTGGAAAAAATGCCAAAGAAACGTATGGAATGCTTCACATTGTTTTTGGACTATCTTACATGAATCTAGCATCAGTTTTTGAGTGGCATAAGAGATTCAAGGAAGGCAAGGAATCTGTGAGGGATGATGAGAGGTGTGGGAGGAGTAAGGAAGTCAATACACCACAGCTGATTGGCCAAAGGGTTTGGGTTAGGGTTACTATGTTGAGGTTTTAAGGGAGTTCAGGAAGAGATTCCTTGGGAAGAGGCCAACACTCTTCGAATTGGGTCAGTGGCATTTCCACCAGGACAATACACCAGTCCATAACTTCATCTTTGTCACAGACTATTTGACCAAGATGGGCATCAAGACAGTTCCTCAGCCTCCCGATAGTCGAGACCTTGCTCCCAGTGACTTTTGCTTATTCCCTAAGCTCAGAGGCTGTCGTTATGAGACAATTGAGGAGATGAAAGAGGCTATGATGAAGATCATTGACACACTCACACAAGAGGACTTCCATGGGGCCTTCCAGAAGTTCTTGGAACGGTACAACGAGTGTATTGCCGCTGGAGGAGATTACTGCAAAGGAGACTACAGTTTCATGTGTGTACTATCAATAAAAGTGGCCATACGAAAAAAGTCTGGAAACTTATTTAATAATACTCGTATATATTAAATATATATGATTTATAAACATTTTATTGATAATGTTTTTAAACAAGCCTAAGATCATTCTTTTGCACACTATTAAATGGTTCCAAGTATTGCTATGTATCACTAACAATTCAATTACACTCAGTTAAATAATCAAACAGTTCTATTTTTAACAATTGAATTTAGCATAAGTCATTTGTTTGCACAGTTTAAATGGTCAAACAGTTCTATTTGACCCATAGATAGAACTCTATCAGGTACTACTACTCCTGGTCAAAGTGGACCTGGGAGCAATGGTAATGAAGGGGTACTCCACATTCCCCAAAGCTCCAGGGCTGGAGCCTAACAATCAAATTGTTTAGTGGCATATCCAGGACTCTCGTTCAGAGGCTGGGAGAGATGCAGTCGGTGTATTCTTACAGCCCCAGATGATTGGGCTAGATATTTTATGATAAAAATTCATTGCAATAATCTTATCATAGAAATGTATTGCAAATTATTTTACTCTAAAAATGCATTTTAAATAATTTTACTGCCAGATGTCTACATAATCTATGATGTCACGAATAGGATTTATTAAACAATTATAGCAAAAAATTTCCATTTATTATTGTGCTTACGTCTAACTTTGATGGTTTTCATGATGAGAGGCAGATGGCCATATTGTTGGTGCCTTGTGGGGTGTTGCCGCCAGGACTAGTTCAATATTGCTTCCAACATTCTTGTGTAATTGCCATCCAGCTTCTTCTCCAGCCATTTAGTTAGTGCCCAAGTAGTGCATCCATACAGCAGTATCAATACGACCGCTGCCTGGAAGAAACTGCGTTTCATTTTATCAGTCAGGTCTGATTTCCATATGATCGATAGCCTATCAATAGCTGTCCATGCCTTCGTTAGCCACGTGTCGATGTCTTTTTTGGTTGATGAGACACTGCTTCCTTGGTAGGTCAATTTGTCTACTAGTTTCAGTGAGTTTCCGTCTAGTGTGGAAATGTCGCCTGTGTGATTAAAGTTAGACAAACCAGACATGCAGGACACTGCTGGAGAAGCAGGGGCGAGCTCATAAGTGATGTACTCCTATGAACCCCCACATGTGGCTGAGCAAAAGCAAGACGACCAGCTCGAACATACATACAGCAGCTATGTGAGGATACGGGATGTAGCCCTGAAGACCTGCCAGAGGCGATGAACGATAGGGAGAAGTGGCGAGAGAGGGTCAGGGGTATCCGTGCTAGCGGCACGACATGATGATGATGATGATTGTGTTTACATATAAATTGATACGGCAAATACCAAAAACATATACAGAAATTTATTGGAATTTTTTTTACTCTTGAAATGCAGTTGGAATTCTCTTACAGAAATATATTGTAAATTATTTTACTGTGAAAATGCACAAGAAATTAATTTGTTATAGAAATACAATAGAAATTATTTTCATATAAGATGTACTGAAACTTAATTTTCTATAGAAATACACTAAATTATTTTATTATAGCAATGCATTAGGAATTATTTTACTATAAAATGCCCTGGATATTAATTTACTCTAGAAACACATCAGAAACTATTTTCTATATATATATACTGGAAATTAGTTTATTATAAAGAAGCTCTAGAAATTATTTTACTATTGACATTCATTGCATTATAAATTATTTTAATATATGAATGAGCTATAAAAAGGCCTGGAAAATTCTTTTATAAAAATGTAATACAAATTATTTGACTACAAACTAGATATATTGCTTCAGTGCTTTTTTCAAGTTGATATTTTTCAACTTGTTCAAGATATGCCCAGAAATTATCTTGTAATTAATTATTAAAATACAAGAGTTGTTCAAAAAAGTTCTAAGCCTTACCAGAAAGAACATAGCTGAGCATTTTCTTGTGGCAAAACACTCCCACTTCTTATAAAACTTGAAAAACTAATTCAGATTTTTCGAGTTTTATATGAAGGGGTAGTGTGTTGCCACAACAAAAATGTTCAGCTATGTTCTTTCTTGGTGAGATTTAGAACTACTTGAGCAACCCTTGTAAATTTTGCCAACCTAATGCCTTGGCTTCTAAGCCCTTTTCAAAATACTCTTTTTGGAATCTCACGCACTTATCTTTCTATCCTTTTTGACTTTGCTGAGTCCTATTTTGGGATTATCATCAACTGTCTCACTGAATTCTCCCTAATCTCACCCACTGTGCTTCAACAGTGATTTTAGCTTTTAGAAAAAACAGAAGTTAAAGGAAGCAAACTCTGCAAAAACCAGACTTAACAGGAAGTAAATCAGTCGGGAGGCTAACAGATCTGAGTGATATGTTTTGCAAAAAGAAGAAAACAAAAAAAATTTGAAAAGGATGCTGGGCAGGGCGGGATTTACCTACTTGTGGGCCCAATGCAAAACTCATCAGTGAGTTCCAAATTTATAGAAATGTTTGCATGTTTCAGTGTCCAATATATATACACTACCAGTCAAAAGTATTTGATCACCCTCAAAAATTTTCATTTTTCATCCTAAGCACAACAATGGTTTTATTCATTATACTAAATACAATTTTCCTGAGCCACATTGAATACAAATTAAACCAAAAAACACAAAAAACTTCTTAAGCTTTTGATTCATCAAAATAACCCCCTTTGGTCACTATCCCCACTTCACAGATTCTCTGCCTTCTTTCCACCAAAGACTGGAGGTAGACTGAAGATAGTTCTGCCCAGCTTTCCAGCAAGAGTTGCCAGAGGTCAGACGCACTAGTGGGTTGTTTAGCTCTGACTTTTCAGTCAAGTTCATTCCATACCATTCAGTGGGGTTTAAGTCTACTGATTGCACTGACCAAAACATCAGTTGAAGGATGTGTTATTCCTCTTTGCTTCAAGCAGAATTTACTAGTATGCTTTGGGTTATTATCTTGTATGAGTACAAATCCTCCACCCACAAGCCGCTCTCCAGATAGGATCACGTGATGTTGCAGTCTGCTATGATAGCTAGTCTGATTCAATTTGCTCTTCACCTGGTGCAGATCCTCCAACACCATAATTGAGCTTCCTCCATGCTTTGCAGTTGGTGTAATAAAGGGGGCCACAGCTCTTTCATCAACTCTTCACTGCACATAGATTCTCCTATTTCACCGAAAGATTTCAAACTTTGATTTGTCAGTCCAAAGGGCTTTATTCTACTACTTTTTTGTCCAGCCTTTGAGTACCTTGTATCACTGGAGCCTTTTGACATTGTTTTGCTTCCTCAACAGTGGTTTCTTGACAGCAATTCTGCCATATAGGCCAGCTTCACAGACTCTTCTCTTCATAGTGGTTGCTGACTCATTTTTTTTTCATGATTTTGGTTCAGTTGTGCAGTGATGTTTGGAGCAATCAGCCTTCTGTCTCACAAGCTGGTGACTCTGATGTAATTATCCTCTGTTCTTGTTGCTTTTGGTCTACCAGCTCTACTTTTGGTCTTATTTTGTCCTATTTCCTGATGTCTCTTAATAAGCCATGTTTTATTCATACAATTCTAATTTACTCTGTTACATATAAGAGAGACTTTGACTTATACCATTACTCATGTAGAATGTCTTAGGCAAGAATAGTTTAGCAGAGCTCATTCTTCCATGTTTGAATTCAGATTTTTCCTTCTCCTAGACCAGTTGCCATTTCAAGTTTAAGATAGGCATGTTTAGAGTAACAGTTATTGTAGTAGGAAATTGAATTAGTAATTAAAGTTCAAATCTTGTATGAGACAATTTGCCTTTCACTTTGCACTAATACCTTTGGAAAAGGCATGAACCCATCTGATCTCCCAGCTATGGATAAATAGCTGGGCAGACTAGGTTCTATTGCTTTGGTTAGGCAAGCAGTCGAGGAGAAAGAGAACTGAATTAAAAACAACTTTACTCTGCTTTAAAATTGACCTGGAATTACATCTTGCCTGTGGCAGAGGTGTTGGGTAAATATATACCAATGTTAAAGAGTTCAGTCTGCCCTACTATTTTTCTATAGCTGAAAAAAAATAGTTGGATTCATACCTTTCCTAAGGTTATTAATTCTATATGAAATGCTAACAGTTTCATTCAAGATTTGAACTCAGATAGCCAAATCCACTTCTTATGATGAGAACTACAACAACATAAATACCTCTTCTACACCCCAGAAGCCTCTGTTATGTCACAAACATCTGATTACATGCAACATATGGTACTATTTCTTTGGGGTCAATGTGAATTTTGGAGTAATAACAATATACCTGCACTCTCTTCAGTATTCAAGTTGATTTTAGTAATGTTACTGCCTCAGTTATATCTTAGATTTCTTTATTGTCCCCATGGCATAATAGCAAAGTACTGAACTGTGACTTTGAAGTATGCAAGTTCAAACTCCAGTCATGCTGGTATGTTCATTTTCAGACTAATGCCCATGGGAAAGAAATTAACTCCCTTATCCTCCCAGCTATGAGTTAAATAGTATCAAGGATGGCTTTGGGTATTAAATAGCAAGGATGGCTTTGGCATTAATAACCCAAGAAGATTGATATGCCATTAAACAAAGAAAAGTATGAACTTTCTTATCCTCCCAGCAATGAGATAAATAATATCACTGTTGTTCTTCAGCAAGGATAGCTTTGGCATTAAATAATCCAAGAAGGTTGATATGCCATTAAATAAAGAAACCAAAGTAGAAACCTTATTGTTCATATTTATTTGTTGGTTTTACTAGGGTGAATTAAAAGTTTTGCAATATTTTAGTAACATGAGACACTATTGGGCAGCTCTGGACACTTTAGCTGATGTTATGAAGGTAATGAACCACACTGGACTATGAGATGCTGAGCTCACCTGATACTCTCTGTGCTTCTCACTGGATTTTAACCTGTGGCTTAAAGTACAGCCTCAGAATCCATGCTTTTAACTCAATCTGACCTTACCTGACCATTAAGGTTCCTAAAACCCTTGCAAAATTTCTTCTACCATCTGAATACCGCACTGTGAGCAACTGCACTTTCATCTTTTGCACAACAAATATTTTTGGTTGCTTTCATGGCATTATGGCTCAGATTGAACTTGTAAAGCATAAGTTCCAAAATTAAACTATGTTGCAAGTTTATCTGCACACCTGTCAAACCACACATGGAGTGAACCAATGCACAACATGTCAACACACCAACTACCATGATACTACAAACCACAGTGAGTATTTTCAAAAGCTTGAACTGTTCAAGTCATGTGATATACACACTGCAAACTAACATGTTCCAAAATATTGCAAAACTTTTTACTCACTTTCATATAATTTTACAATCCTGATCAATCTAAAAACTGTTGAACATAAATAAAGTCAAGCCAGTCTATCTCAATTTTCAATCATACGATAATCATAATGTTTGTCTATGCTAGATCAGGAAGGTATTTTTTAGGGATTCTATTAAGAGTTTTTCTGTCAGTAGAAAGAAACAAGAAAGAAAGAAGTTTGGTCCTCAAGGTCATGAAGATATTTAGGTCATAAGTGTCTTCAACTTCAGAGAATCATGAGATCTTTCTCAGTAATCAAAGCCTTTGAACTACTATATTTTCACATTTAACCTAAAATTGGATGGGCATGTGTCATCAACTAGGAAGATGTCCTGGCATTGTCAGGGATTGAATAATTTTCCAGATTTTTAATTTTGATCAATTCTACCCCTTAGATTATTTCTTGCCCATTCTAAATACTTGTAAGGGTTTTATTAAATTCTCGGCAATAATTTAAATGATATCAGCATCATGAAAGCACAATTAGATTGTGCTAAAAAAAACACAAACAGGTTATGTTAAAAAATAAAGATAATAATTGAAATATTAGACATGTTCCCAGCACACTTTATTCAGGAATTAGAGACTGAATAAACAGCTGAAAACAGGTTTTTCACTGGAAACTTTTACACACACCTAATACTCTGTGTTTTTTAAAGGACTCAAACCTTAAGATAATTGTTTTCATCCTGTCAATGTGGCTTCAAATACACTGATTGTATCTCCTGCTGAGGGGTAAGACCTTCCACCTAATAAAGGGGTGTTCTGAGTAAGACATTAAACTGCATCTGATTGTGAGGCTTCAGTTCTGGCCATCTGGAGATTATAGAGAACCCCTTAATTGCCATTACTCCCAAACCCACTCTGACCTAGAGTAATAGTCTTTGTAATGGTCCCATCTGTGAATCAAATAGATCTCTTTGAAAGTTATTTGTATTAGATAGGATTATATGTAAAAAAATAACATATTAATAAACTACTGAATAAATGTAAATATAAAAATACAATGAATGAGACTCCCTAACCTTTAAGTATAAATACTTACCCAGCTTCGGAGCTTGCTGGTAGCTGGCCTCAGCTGGGCCACTTAGCATACATGCTGGGTGAAGTACCCATAACAAGCATAGACTCACATTGCACTGGACCTTTGGGTTTAGTGAATCTATGACCAGCAAGGTCACCTGGCTTTCTGCTGGGAGACATAGCAAAGGCTAGCATAGTTCACATTGCACCTAATGATTCTATGACCAGTATTGTCCAGCAGGGCATGAATTTTGGCTTGTGTCCGTCCTCCCCCTCCCCTAGATCCCCACTATAAAAAAAGACCTTGTGTCAAATCCTGCCTGATGGGATGCACAGATTTTTTTTTTTTATTTAGGCTTAAAATAACCGTAGGTAGGTTGGCAGATTGTTAAAATCAATCAGTCAATTAATTTTACATTAGCAATATTGGTTTTCAAAGGATCAACATATTTCATTTCTCAAAAATGTGTGAGAGACAAATTTAACAAGGAATTTCCTCCAGTGGTCTGGGAGACCTGGGTTCAATCCAAGTCACATAATACCGAAGACTTTAAAAATGGTGCTTGATACTGCCTTGCTTAACACTCAGCAATATAAGGTATGTATCAAGGGTAAAGTGGAGCAATCCAGGGAATGGAGTATCACCTTCCCCTACTCTTCAGTGTAGTAGCTATTTAAAAGGGAGCCTTCTGATCAACTTCGACTACGGTTGCCAACTTTACTTTTGTCTGGCTCATTGGCCTTGTGGGTAGACTGTTTGCTCATGGTCCAGGATACCTGGGTTCAATCCTATGTCATGTCATACCAAAGACTTTATAAATGGAACTTGATACCACCTTGCTTAACACTCACCAATATAAGTTATGTATCAAGGGTAAAGTGGAGCAATCCAGGAAAAGGAGTAGTGCCCTCCCCTACACCTCGGTGTAGTAGCTATTGAAAAGGAAGCCTTCTGGTCACCCTTGACCACCGTTACCAACTTTACTACTTACACTTACAAAAAGTTGATAGGATTAAGATGTTTAGTTGAATTTTTTGAGACTGGTAATGTACTGGATTAAAAGAACTTAGGTTATTAATCTTTGTTAACTGTCAATGTTCTCAATGATGTATCTGAATGTTTAACTGACTTCAAAAGGTATCTTGGTAGATTGGGATGTCTAGAACTATTGTTTTTCACACTACTAAGTTATAATAGGTATCTCACATGGTGTAATGATAAACTGGTCAAGCTAGCAGACCATTGTTCATCATCATCCTCAAAGTATGTGAATAGCATGGATTTCTTTAATTCTCACTTGACATCTGTTCTTATCAGCCATTGCTTGTAATAAGTGCTCTAGACATTATCCAGTGTCTGCACAAAGCTGATGAATGTAAGTTTTTGTGTGTCAGCCAACACTGATGTGATCATATATAGGAGCCATCGAAGAACTTTGCTTATAAGTTCCTCCCTGTTTCTGCAGTAGTGCCCAGCAGGTCTTGTTTATCTTACATGAATGGTTTGTAAGATGGAAGGTAAGTGGCCGTACAGTTGCTGTTTTGGAGGGTGCTGCCTCCCGGATTTGTTCAAAACAGCTCACAGTGTAGTTGTGTATTTAATTTTATTAATGGTGGTGTCACGTGATAGCCCACGGAGACGTAAAGGTAAGACTAATACTATCCTCCCGTATTTGAATTGACAGTATCAAGCCGTCAAACAAGTGACCGTTAGGAAGGAATGTGGGTCACGCAGGGGAGACCAGATGTTCGCACTTAGTGACCTCAGGTCGCCGGACATCGGAAGGGGAAAGAGAGAGAAGCCAAATGATTGGCTGGGACCCCAAAACGGAAGTGGGGCTCCCTTCCCCTCAGCGGAAGTAAATAGTAAGAAGTCAGTTTTTGAGCAGGGTTCATAGCGGGCAGACGAACCATAGCCATTGTACTCCGGGTTGAAGACAAAAGATTAACTGAGACACGAAGGACTCCAAAATCCTTCAAGCCAGTATTAAAAACAGAACAAAGTCTATTGGCCCGTGAAAGAAGAAAATTCTCCAGTGGAACCCCGTCGAAAATAAGATAAGTAACTTTGGGGACATTTTCCCTTTATACTCAAATTTCGTTTACCACTCTCTCTCTCTCTCAATTTGAAGACAGGATAAAAGCCAGAAAAGACATTAATATTCGTGGACTGTCCAATTATATGTTTTGACACTCTGAACGTGTATATATAAGTAGTAAAGGAATTTTATGTATTTTCATTTTACCATGTGGTCTATGTTGTTACTTCATGCTTTCTTTCCAGCTTCTATTCGCCTTATGTTATCTTGCTTAGAATTGTCCTATTAATTCCTAAAGTATCACACGGGAAACCGGAGTTGCCGACTACTACAATATTAATATTATTACGACTAAGACCTGTTATCTAAGGGAAAGAAGTTTAGCGGCCTGGTGGGTGTGTGATAGTGTGAAATTTGGAACCCCTTTGCCAGCGGTGGTCAGTCTGGCCCTAAATTATTCCCTCACATAATATGCCAGTTCTTATATGCCTGAGAGAAAAACTCTGAACAGGACTTATTCTGTAGGGGATCAAGTGCCAACCTGCCCCGTCTTCACACGTGCGAAATTAAAGTCCCGTTTTGGGATTTTAGTCAATTTGCCGTCACAGTGGGTTGAGTTTTTGTTTTTTATAGTTATTATAACTGATTTTGAGTCAGAAAATATAACATATTTTTTGTTTTTGTTTCTGGAAATGAAGTTTAGTGCTATGTCTATTGTGCAGATCTGTGTTGAAGACTAAAGTTTCTTTTTGATTAAAACACATTTCTTTTTTATTTTCCTATCACATACAGCTACACACCCTGTTACCTTTTCCTATTTTGATCCATTCGTGAAAATTTATGAACATTTGGGATAGCTTTCTTTGATTTCTCAGATTTCTCCTAGGGGTTAAGAGGGTGCATGCTTGTTTTATTATGTTTATTGAGGTTTTGGCTTATGGTATTTTATGGTCCAAGGAGGTATATCTGATATGGTTGTATTATGGATTTTTTGTAGAAGTATTTCAGATTCTTTGCTGATGGGTTCTATCCTAAGTCCAAAGATGCTTTTTTATATCTTTCTCTTTTTATGGGAAAAAGGTCACTATAGTTTGGGCTAAATGTGCTATTGTGAGTGGGGCTATTTGGACATGATTTTAGTTTCAGATAAAATTGTAGGATTAGTTTATTGTCTAAGATTTGGAGGAGTTTTGTTTACTTCTGCATGTAGGTTTTTTACTGATGAAGTTCTAAATGCTCTTTGTGCTTGTAGCAGAAAGAATTTCAAATCATTATTTAGTGCGGGAATTGTTTTGGCCGCTGGAGTTTTGAATTTACATATTTCATCCAATAAGAATGACTGATGCCATTCTGCTCGGGTAACCTTCCCTGGCATCATAAAAGGCCACGCTAACCATTCTCACCCTCTCTTGACTTCCTCCCTTGCTAGCAGTAGGACCGACCATCTTTTTCCTCTCTCACCACAGGCAGTCCAATAAGCATTATGAGGAGAGCACATCCAATTTATGGACCATTGGTGTCCGGGAAATCATTCTTTCATCATTCATCTTTCCTTCAAAACCAACGGATCCTCAGAGAAACAAATTGGATATTTTCAACTCCTGCTTTAACTTCAGCATTCTAATTTCTGTCCTGACGACTGCATCTCAACTCCCGCTTTGACATCAGCGTCTTAATTTCGGCTTTATCATTTACAACCGTTTTCTTCTTCCTGCGACTTACAGCACAAGGGTTCTCTTTGTCTCAAGCTATTATTAAATCTTCTAAATTGAAAACTATCAATATCTTCGTCAACTCATTTGTTCTTCCTTTTAATATAACAAGAGGCAACAGAACTCTACAACCTCAACTGCCATTTTTGTATAAATGGTAACATTATCTGCCCTCATGTTATATGCTAATCCCGACCTTTCATACTAGGGTGGGTTGTGAGTTTTTATTCATTACCTCCTTGTTGATTAATACACAAAGTTTTTGGAATCTAGTTTTGATCAAATTTGTCTTCTGTATAAATCCAACAATGTTTTCAAGTCTGCTACCCAATTTGTGTACTATTTCACACAGGAGTTGTAATGTTTTATTACATTTTATTTTTAGGTGTTTTAAATGTGGGATAAATGACAGTTTCTTGTAAAAAAATTATTCCCAAATATTTGTACTGATCCATCACAGAAATCTCTGTTCTTTCCAGTAGCCATCTTGGATCATTATGTTGTTTGTTTCTCTTGCAAAAATGTGTAATTGTTCTATGACGAAAAAAAGTTACAATATTTCATCATACTAAAATAGCCTTTCAGCTGATGCCAAAAAAATATATTATTTCATTTTACTAAAAATAGCCTTTCAACTAACGCCAAAAACTAGTCTAGAACAGTGGGGAACAATTTCCCCTGACAGAAAACGAATGAGAAGTAATGACCCAGAAATAAAATCAGACATCGACCAGAACGGACCTGATTATTTTCATTCCATGAAATTCAAAGCTTGACAAATTCGAATGCTTTTCTCAACACTGAACTTCTCAGAACAAAGAAAATTATACATACGCATACTACAAGACATTTAAGAACTAATACAAAAAGAAAATTTATATTAATGTAACCTTTCAAAATACGCATTTTTATTCATAAAAAAAGAACCTCGTAACTAATGCAATGATGCAATTTCCTTGTCAAAAGAATTTTCTGGAAAAAACGGTTCAAATTTGGCGCAAAGATATCCAACTAACGCCCACGCAGATGTTTAAAAAAATAAACAATTAAAAATGTTTTTTAGGACCAATAGGAGGTCTCTAAAATACGCGCCCAAAGAATCTTCGAAAGTCAACACGTGCGCACGGGATCCACCTTAAAACACTCAATATTCCAGACAATTCAGATCAGTTACTCTCTTGCAGCCATACGCTTGTCTATAACCATACTCTTGTCTATAACATTGATAAAAAGAAAAAAAAAATAAATTTGAAAATATAGCAGTTCACAGAAACCTCTGACAAGAAGTCGGTGCCGTGGATACCTGAAAGGCATACTTACCGGCGCTAAAGAGAGACTCTACCTGATTCAGCATTGACGACTTGAACTAGAAAGAACTTCGTATTTTTGTTTGGCGCGTATTTAATTTGACCGTTAGGGTCACCGCATATTTTCACCCAGTCAGGATGACTTATCCTATTCAGCCCGGACCATCTTTCCAAGCAGCACTAAAAATTGGGGAAAGCTGCTAAAACATTTTCTCTTCCTCAAAATTCTTCAATAAGAACAGACGTCTTACTGTCTGCTCTTCAATAGCGGCAGCAGCATTACACCACCATGAGGAAAAGCCATCTAATTCATGGAGCCTTAGACCAGGGGTTCCTAGTTGAACGTGAATTAGAGGATACTCTATAACAACTTCCTTCCTTCTTTTCTTCCTACAAGACTTTCAGCATACCAGTGTAAACCCTTTATTTCATGCTGCCGTAAAAACCTTCATATAAAACCTAACGGTATCTTCGTTCTTCTCCGCCACCTTTATTTTCCATCAACATTTAGCGAGGGGATAACAACCAACATAATACCTAACATAACCAATGTAACACCAACATAACCTAATAATATCTCATCACTATACTTTTCTCATGCTGCTGGTGGGGAAGACCACGTGTCTACTTAGCGACACGCTGGCTCAGTCTCCCACCTGTAGCAGCCTTTGCATGTAGCCATAAGGAATAGCAAGAGAACTGGGATATTTTTGGCACCATTCATACATGGGAGACTTTCTGCATAAACATGTCACATCTGCTCTGGATCTTGAATTATTAGATATATAATAACACACCAGCTCTCCTTGTGATAATTTATCCACAGCACCTGTAGCAGCTAATCCATGGTGCTCTATAATAGTATAGAATGCTATGAGGTAACCATTTCTGCCATGTTATATCACTTGCACTGAAATACAACAGAAGTTATGGAACTATAACTAACAAATATTTTTTTAATTCTATTAAAGTTAACTTCACTAGACTCTTTTGCAGGTAGAGAAACATTTATCTCACCATCAGTAAACAGGCATGAAGGTGCCCGTGGTGTAATGGTTATCGTCACAGGATATGGACACGGCAATACGAGTTCAATTCCTGGACAAGACTGATTGCATTTCACATAGCACTAATACCCTTGGGAAAAGTATGAATCCAATTATTCTCCCTCCAGCTATGGATAAATAGTAGGGCAGACTAGGTTCTTCAGCCTTGGTGAGACAACTAGTCTAGGAGAAGGAAAACTCTGAATTCAAACCTCTTAAACTCCGCTTAAGAAAATTGACCTTGTGTCATATCCTGCCTGAGCAAAGGGGTTGGGTAAATAGGATCAGTAAACAGGCATGATGTGACATTTATGTTGTTTTTGGTGTTAGCTCAATGTAAGGTATTTTCCGATAGGCTGCTCATTGACCAATTCAATGTTAATGTACTAAAATATCCCTAGGAGACATCACTGTGGAGTAGGATTGTATAAAGTTTGCTTTGGAAAATATCATAATTAAAAATGAGTACTTTATTGTTTTCATGTTCTTGTACTATGACACACAACAGCTGATCAAATTATCATGTTTTGTTGGTTAAATATATATGATTAATTGACTTGTTTAAACATACATGCTATTTTGCAAATTTTCTGAAATTAATTCACTCACTCGACAAGTAATAAAAAATTGTCTATCTGCGAAAGGGTTAAAAAGTAAACATACGTATATCAAACTTCCCTAACCAGATATTATACCAATGCAGTTAAAGATAGTACAACAGTCACAGTCTATAAATATCAACACTTCCTGGGAAGTACTCAAATTTTTTTATTGTTCAGATTCTAAAAATTATCTTTTATATTTTTATATACTATTTTTAAATTCTAAGTATTTTAGAAAATCAAAGTATTTATCATCTAAATATAACATTTTTTTTGTTTTATGTAAGACTGAAATTTCTGGAACAACTGGGAAATTTTTTCATGACGTTTTACAGATGGAATCATTAAAATCATTTAAAGATCATTAAAATCATTTGGAGATATTTGTTAACATTAATAAAATCTTAATAAATACGCATGTGTTTTCATACATATGTTATTGAATATAGGTGACAAATAACACAAAATAATTGGCTATATATACCAGCTGGAACCTATAAATAGTTTCAAGGCCAATATATATATATATATATATATATATATATATATATATATATATTTCAAACCACACTACCACACAAAAAAAGAAAAAGCTCAATACACACACACACGCACACGCACGCACACACACACACACACACACACACACACACACACACACACACAACTACTGAGCAAAGACCAATTAAGGGTGAACAGACTAAGGTAGACATACTCTGAGAAAAGAAAAGAAAGGAGTGACCTCTATATAAACCCATAACCAACTGGAAATCATTCAAACTTCAAACAAGAGTGAATTCAAGTCTCATTGACTACCTCATTGGGGTGTCCTCGTGGTGTAATGGTTAAAGCGATGAACTGCGGAATCGTAGTACGCGAGTTCGTACTCCAGTCGCGCTATTACGTTCACTTTCGGGCAAATACCCTTGGGAAAGGTATGAACCCCCTTATTCTCCCTCCAGCTATGGGTAAATAGTAGGACGGACTAGGTTCTTCAGCCTTGGTGAGGCAACTAGTCTAGGAGAAGGAAAACTCTGAATTCAAACCTGTTAAACTCCGCTTAAAAATCGACCTTGTGTCATATCCTGCCCGAGCGGAGGGGTTGGTAAATAGTACCTCATTCACAAGACCTTGCACTATATATGTTCTCTGACAAAAGTAATAAGCTGAAAACATACACATACGTAAGAACAAAATAAATAAATTTAAAAAAATACAAATCTCTTCATGGACCTATTCATTTCAAAATATTTCTTCCTCTCTTTGGACACTCAACGAAAAATTATATATATATATAAGTGTCATTCAATAAATAAGGGGAATTTTATTGAAAAAGCAAAACATTTTTTTCTAGAATTTTTTTCCATAAATATAAAACCTGCTTTGTTTGGAATTGGTTTATAGCAAAAATTATTTTAATCTCACAAAAATATTTCTTTTGAGGCTATTCAACATGGCAGGAAATAGAATAGAGTACTCTAGGTTTGAATAGAGGTCTGTCATCAAATTTTTTGGTGGGTGAGAATTGCAAACCATGTAAAATTTACAGAAGAATGTATGATTGGTATGGAAAAGCATGTTTTAGTCAAAAAAGTTTACAAATAGGCTAAACATGGGTTTGCTATGACAAGTCTGAGTTAAGAAGACAGTCCATGAAGTGGAAACATTGACTCTCTGGTAGAGAAAAAGTTCCTGGCGCAGCAGTCGGTAAAGAAGGTCATGCTGGTAGTTTTTTGGGACACGAAAGGACCTATCACTCTTGATTTCCTGGAAAAAGGCGCAACTGTAAAGAGTGCTTTCAAATTCTAACTTCTAAGGCAAGATTCACCTTATTTATTGAATGACCGGTGTAATATTAAATTCATCTTATTTATTGAATGACCCTCGTAATATTAAATTCACCTTATTTATTGAATGACACTTGTAATATTATATTCACCTTTTTTATTGAATGACCCTTGTAATATTATATTCACCTTTTTTATTGAATGACCCTCGTAATATTAAATTCATCTTATTTATTGAATGACCCTCGTAATATTAAATTCACCTTATTTATTGAATGACCCTTGTAATATTATATTCACCTTTTTTATTGAATGACCCTTGTAATATTATATTCACCTTTTTTATTGAATGACCCTCGTAATATTAAATTCAACTTATTTAATGAATGACCCTCGTAATATTAAATTCACCTTATTTATTGAATGACCCTCGTAATATTAAATTCACCTCATTTATTGAATGACCCTCGTAATATTCATCATCATCATCATATCGTGCTGGTAGCACGGATATCCCTGACCCTCTCTCGCCACTCCTCCCTATCGTTCATCGCCCTAGGTAGGTCTTCAGGACAACACCCTGTATCCTCACATAGCTGCTGAATGTACGTTCGAGCTGGTCGCCCTGCTTTTGCGCGGCCATGTGTGGGGATCCATAAGAGTACATCTCTTATGAGTTCATCTCTGCTTCTCCAGCAGTGTCCTGCATGTCTGGTTCGTCTAACTTGAATAGTTTTCGTGATAGGGGGCAGGTAGCCGTACAGTTGGTGTCTTGTGGGGTGTTGCTGCCAGGACTTGTTCAGGATTGCACGCAGCATTCTTGTGTAATTGCCATCTAGTTTCTTCTCCAGCCGTTTTGTTAGCGTCCATGTAGTGCATCCATATAGCAGTATCGATGTGACCGCTGACCCACACTCGTAATATTAAAATCACTTTATTTATTGAATGACGCTCGTAATATCAAATTCCCCTTATTTATTGAATGAATCTCGTAATATTAGATTTATGGTGGTTATTTTTGGACATTTTTCATATTACATTTACCATTGTCGACATTTTAAAGAAATCTAAAAGTGATGTCAACATACGCCTTGGGAAGATATGAACTGTTACATATAAAGTATTGATAATATAGAAATCTAATCACTGATAAAATAAAATAGAATTTCTTCAACGTTGTGGTTGTATCAATACTATTTTGATGATGCAAAATGGACACAAACAAAAAGGGAATCACACAATAATTCTACGAGCTATTTTGAACGAATCCCAAAAAACAACACCCCACAAAACAGAAGGGTGTACGGCCACTTACCACCCACCTCACAAACTATCCAAGTAAGACAAAGAATACATGCTGGGTACTATTGGAGAAGTAAAGACGAACTCATAAATAACATTCTCTTTGGGAGGTGCCCGTGATATAATGATTATCGTCGTAGGAAATGGACACGGCGACACGAGTTCAAATCTTGAACGAGACTGATTGCATTTCACATAGCACTAATACCCTTGGGAAAGGTATGAATCCAATTATTCTCCCTCCAGCTATGGGTAAATAGTAGGGCAGACTAAGTTCTTCAGCCTTGGTGAGGAAACTAGTCTAGGAGAAGGAAAACTCTGATTTCAAACCTGTTAAACTTCGCTTAAAAATTGACCTTGTGTCATATCCTGCCCGAGTGGAGGGGCTGGTAAATAGGATAAGTAACGTTCTCTTATGGATTCCTTCACTCGGACAAACCAGTGTTGACCGACCAGTAATAACTTACATACACCAGCTGATGATAATTTCTTTTTCACTCGTTGAGAAAAATATTCTAAAAGATATTTTAGCTGTCTAAAGTAAAAGGAATTTAGTAAAAGAGGCAACGTTTAATTAAGTATAAAAAGAAATGTACATCAGACAGATTATGTGATACTGTAATTATTTATATAAAGCATGCATTCATGTGTAATACTCGACTTGTACCAGATTTACAATGTAGGCAAGTAATGGCTGTAGCCCAAAAGCTCCAAGGCTAGCGGTCCTTTGAAAGCCCCTCTAGTCTTAGGCCCCTGATAAATCTATATACAAAAAGAAAGAAATGACAACAGAGATTTATTTTCAAATTTAATTGTTTTTTTAAAAACAAATTTGAAGCTATTAAGACTATTTGGGTCCCTCAAAATGAAGTGGGGTTTTAAATTCAACGGGGTCCTTTTATGCATGTTTTTTTTTTTATATACATATTGATTTTGGTGTATCTTTTTTTAGATTTTCAAAATTTTGTCTAATTCGCTCAATTTTTTCCATTTTTACACGATCATGTCCAAAATTGCTCAGTAGTGTACAAATTGACATAAAATAGTGAAAAACAAGACAAAAATTAACAAAAAAAGAAAGAAAAATTATGCAAATGGCGGTGGTAATCATATGTAGTGAAGGGTCTTCAAAATCATTTAACCCAGGATCACTAAAAGGCCTAAATCTGGCCTTATACACACCTCTAACTTTTTTTGTGTTGGTATTTGCACATTTTTTTTAGGTTTTCCTTCAATTGGTTATTGGGTAGAGTTTTAAGGGTTCAGTAGTTATCTTCTGAAATTATGGTTTCCGTTGAAGGTTTGGTTATCCAAGAGTGTGTGTGGATATCTATTTAGAATATAATCCAATGAATCCATTAAATATCTTTGGAATTATATTCAAATTTGAATATTATTCAGAAGATATAATATTACATATTAACATAGCTCTGACAATACTTTACAATAAAAAAAAGTTTAACATATATATATATATATATATATATATATATATATATATATATATATATATATATATTAATCTTTATATCTAATCTATAATTCTTTTGGTGTGAAAAAAAAAACCTAGATGGTACAATTGGCAAACTCTACAAACTGATATCTGGGGAAAAAATTCAGCAAAAAAAGAAAAGACGAAAAAAAAAAAAAAAAGGACAGACAATAAGTATTATTCAAAAAAGCCAAGAATCTAATAAACATTATCAAACACAAATTGCAATCAAAATCTGTTTTGTAGACTTAACTTATTAAAGTCTTGTCAATTAAAAATATCTTGCATTTTAAATATATATATATATATATAATATATATATATATATATAATATATATATATATTTCTTTTTTAAATCCTTAACATTCAATAAGTACAAATATGAAAATGTATTCTTGACAGAATTCTAAGGTGAACCGACTTCTTTTCGGGTAGTGACGTCGAACCGACAACACCGTTTTTACTATCTGGTGTTTTGGGCACCACGCTATGTCTTTAGACGTAGCGTTGGTTAGTCCATTCACCAGGTAAATAAAGGAAAGTCTGAAAGAAAAGTTTTTCGTCTCTTGTCTGTTTCTATCTTTCCCTTTGTATATTTCTTGTGGACCTTCTTTGGGCAAGGCATTACACCGGCCAAGTCAACGTGGGGTAAAGCAAAATAACCAAAATATGGAGTCAGATAACTTACGGCAACACAGCCTTGCCCTTAGCCACTGACCTTCATAAAAATTTTAAACCCCACAATCTCTAATCAAAGGAAAAAACACCGAAAGAATTACCTAAGCTAAAACGTAATAAAGTCTTCAATACATGAGATAGAGCTAATATTATTTTCATGATCATTATATATATATATATATATATATAATTCCTAGAATGAGGTTGAGATTTCTTGCTCGACCATAGTGGTTGTTTCGTTATTCAATTTTGCTGTATCAATCCTCACTGACGTACGGCCAATACATGTTTTTGTTTTGTTTCTTTTCTTTAATGGCATATAAACCTTCATCGACTATTAAATGCCAAAGCCATCCTTTTAGAAGAACAATCATTATCATTATCATCATCATCATCATGTCGTGCCGCCCGCATGGATATCCCTGACCCTCTCTCGCTACTTCTCCTTTTCGTTCATCGCCTCTGGCAGGTCTTCAGGGCTACATCCCGTATCCTCACATAGCTGCTGTATGTATGTTCGAGCTAGCTGTCCTGCTTTTGCTCGGCCATATGTGGGGCTCCATAGGAGTACATCACATATGAGCTCGTCCCTGCTTCTCCAGCAGTGTCCTGCATATCTGGTTCGTCTAACTTGGATAGTCTTCGTGATGGGAGGTAGGTGACTGTACAGTTGGTGCTTTGTGTGGTGTTGTCTCCAGGACTTGTTCAATATTGCTCGCAGCATCCTTATGTAATTGCCGTCTAGCTTTTTCTCCGACCGTCCTGTTAGCGTCCAAGTAGTGCATCCATATAGCAGTATCGATACGACCGCTGCTTGGAAGAAACTGCGTTTCATTTTATAGTGGTACTATTTAAATCATACTCAGAGGAATAAGGAGAATAATACAGTTTTTAAGGGTATTAGTCCAAAAGCTAAAACAAATACCATAACTAAAGTTGAAACTCACTTACTAAGATGTCGCACTCCAATAGATTAGCTACTACACCACGAGTACTCTTCGTATTGCTAGATAGATATGTAGATAGATAGGAATGGTTTAATTTCTTGGTTTATTAGCATATCAACCTTCATGGGTTATTTAATGCTAAAGCCATACTTGCAGAAGGACAGTAGTACTATTTAACACATAACTCGAGGGATAAGGGGGTTTCAAATCTTTTATATGTCCATCTAAGCTCATCAGGCCCACATTGTACTAAGTGGGTCGATAACCAGCATAGTCATGCAGGGCTCGAGCTTCGGCTCGTGACCGACCTTCCCCTTCCTTAACACGCACTATAATCGACCTTTGGGTCATTGACCTTGTGTCAAGTCCTGTCTGGTGGGAGGTAGAGACAAATAACGGGGTTCATATCTTTCCTAAGGGCATTAGTCTAAAAGTGAACGTAATAGCTCGACTTGAGTTTGAACTTGCTTACTAAAATGTTGCAGTCCCGCATATTAGCCACTGCTAAAAGAAAGTAATCCGAAAGTGATGAATTTATCATAAAAGAAAATAAACATTAAAACTTGTCGGTCTTAGTAAATCTTCATCGGGACTTAAAGATCCGAAACATTTTAACGTTGACTTTCCTGTATAATAAATTTATCACTTTTGGATTACTTTGTTTTTCTACTTTCTTCATACTGTTGGATTCATTTCCATTATTTACTTTTATATATATATATATATATAGTGCAATTTGATGGAGACTCAAACTTGGTTAAACTGTCATTATAAATTTATTTCGGTGGAGAATATACTCTCCGTCTCGTCAGATGACTGACGGAGAGTATATTCTCCGCCGAAATAAATTTATAATGACGGCTTAACCAAGTTTGAGTCTCCATCAAATTGCACTATATATATATATATATATATATAAGTAAATAATGGAAATATTTTATTATTCATAATTAGTCTCCATAAAATTGCACTATATACACTCTGAATATGAATTTTGTTATATCCCAGCGAATAAATAGAGGACTAACAATAGTCATACATTGAGCACTCTCATAGATTTATATGATATTCCTCATATATTCTATATAAAAAAATAATCCACACCCGCCATCTTTGGACGCTGACTGGATATTTAAATATATATATATATATATATATAAGGGCCTAGATGTGTGGAGGAATAGGATTTCCTGAGGTTCTGTGAAAAATAAATCTCCGAGTGTTAGTTCCACAATAATACAACACAAATTTGCACAAGCAACGTGGATACGAGAAATTTGACAAAAACAACTTAAAGAAAAACAACTTTATATTTTCTATCAACTTGACAATGGCAATGATTATACAAAGGGTGTTCATGTGTGTGCATAAAACACAAATATTGTCAATTAAATTTACTGTATGTATATGTGTGTAGCTGGTACTTACATACACGTATATGTGTATGTATATGTGTGTGTCCTGGTATGTATGAGTTTTTCGGCCTACTCTCCTAACCGTCGTGTACATTTGCGGGTGATCTGGCGTTAATCTATCGTGCTGTGATGTACCTGTCTGCTGATCTGTTGTCTCTCTGCTTTGAACTAAAAAACTTCGCTATTTATACGTTTGGCTGAAATAAAAGTAGATCAAAGTAAAATATTTTAAGTTTATTACAGGTTAAATAAAGTTCAAATGCACGGACGTCAGAGAAAACGCAACTCGTGACCTGTCTTAACTTGTCAGATTCACAGAAATTACTTATTTATTTTGGAACCTAATTATTTTTGTTTCTGTGACAAATTTTTCTACAAGTTAGTTTTTGATCCGCTTTTTCTAGAATATTCTATTCTATGTGTCCTTCGCCGATTGGGTTAAACATATGAGTGGAAATTCTATGTAAGTGAGATTTTGATCCTTTTTTTCCTGGAATATTCCTGTCTACGTGTTCTGAGTTGCTTTATCTAAAACTAAAGAAATGTGTATCCTATAGATGTACCAGTGTGGGTGAGTGTGTAAGCATACGTTGAGTATGTATGCGGTTGGTGTGAATATGTATGCGTGTGTGGGCGTACTTATTCTGTGCGTAGATTCTGAATGGAAAAGAAAATTCATACATTTTTCCCAGTCTAAGTGGATATGGTCAGATAAAATTTAGATGAACACTCAATCCGTGACTTAAGAGTTAAATTCTATTCTCACACTTTTTAGAGTGTCCTGGAGATATACATTAAAGCAAAATTTTTATATTCCGTTTTATGGGTGTTCTTGATCCAGAAGTAGGAAATATTTACCCCTGTTTAATGGAGTAGCGCCCTCCCCTACACCTCAGTGTTGTAGCTATTGAAAAGGGAGTCTTCGGGTCACCCTCGACTACAGTCGCCAACTTACTTATATATACATGCATTCAGATGGATTGGAAGCAATTGGTTGGGAGCGAACAGAGAGACAAGTTAAATGTGGAAGATGGAACTAGTTTGTTATAGGTGAACAGGCATAGCTACAGAGGCAAGTTAACCATACTGTGAGCAAGTCCAATCCTTTAAATCATCTGCGTGTCTTTTTCCTGGGCTCATGTGCAGTGATGATATGCATCTGTAGAATGCAACAAAGTTAGGTCTGACATCATGGCACTGTAAAATATGCCTATGATGCAACGAAGTTGGCACAATGCAACGAGAAGTGCATGGACGTCAGTTCCGGTAACTCAGTCGCAATTTGTACCATAACCAGTGGATTCGACCATGAAATAGGTTTACGTAATCTACGCACAAGCAGAAATGGAAGGGATAGAAGACAATGTCACCTCAAGAGATAGATAGAGAAGAAGAAGAAGAAGAAGAAGAAGAAGAAGAAGAAGAAGAAGAAGAAGAAGAAGAAGAAGAAGAGTAAAGCGTCAAAAGACATCGAAGGAAAGAAAAAAAAAAGGAAAAAAATATATATGTGCATACATGTATATACAGAAGTGAATACATGTGTATATAGAGGCGTATATTTGTAAAAAAAATATCTTCACACATCGTGCACACAGTCAGAAAAAAAATGGTAAAGGAAGTAAAGCAATGAACACATACAGACATCAGAGAAAGGAGAAGAAATAAGATAGGAAATGGAAGAAGTACGAAGACAATCAAGAGAGAAGGGGATGTGGATTACCCCTTCATTTCCATTACTCCCAGATCTACTTTCACCCGGTGTAGTAGTAACTGTTAGAGTTCCATCTATGGGTCAAATATAACAATTCTATCATTTACTATACTTGAAACCATTTAACTGTGAACAAACAATCGATTAATATTTAATATGATTATTAGTGTCTTGTAATCGGAATCATTTTGAGATCAGGCTTCTTGATCTGAGAATTAATTTTTTATTTATTGCGGACTTTTTGTCCTCATCTTAGTAGTTTTTGTGTGTTGTTTCTTCTTCACTATGTTTCGGCCAAATTTCACGTCTGGCCTTCTTCAGGTGATTTAAACGCGACCTCGGATAGGAATGCTGGGTCTTGTAACCGTGTCCTCAGTAATTACTGCTTCCATAGTTGTTGTCTATTGCACCATGTTTTTTGACCAAGTAAACCTCTGGCCGGCTTGGGTAGGAATTGAAACCGCTATCTTCTGACAATGCTCACCTGGAACCGTAGAGACTCAACGCCTCTATCCGCTGCACCACGGTTGGATTTTTTGGTCTTATAAATCCAATTATTTTGTTTTCCTTATCTGGTCTTCCGTAGTCGGGTCCGTACCGAATTTGTAATTGTCTTTTAATTGGAATCATTTTGAGATGAGGCTTCTTAATCTGAGAATTAATTCTTTATTTATTGCGGACTTTTTGTCCTCATCTTAGTAGTTTTTGTGTGTTGTTTCTTCTTCATGATTATTAGTATAGATATCAATATTTGAAACTATTTAACTGTGTGAAAGCAAATGAATAATGTTGAATAGAATTATTATTGTTAGACAGCAATAATTGAAATCTTTTACTAGGGATTGTTATTAATATTAAATAGAATTATTGGTGTTAAATAGCAATGCTTGAATTCATTTACGAGTGGGCTAACAATAAATAGCAATACATGAAACCCTTTAACTGTGTGCAAATAAATGATTAATATTAAATAGAATTATTAGTATTAGATATCAATACCTGAAACCCTTTACTTGCTTGTAAACAAATGATTAATATTAAATAGAATTATTGGTGTTAATTAGCAATGCTTGAAATCATTTAACTGTATGCAAACAATAGATAGCAATACTTGAAACCCTTTGTGTGCAAGAAAATGATTAATATCAAATAGAATTATTAGCATTAGATAACAATACTTGAAACCATTTAGTGTCCTGGATATGACATTAAACTGCATCTGATGGTGAGGCTCCAGTCTTGGAGTTTGGGGAATGTGGAGTACCTCTTCATTACCATTACTCTCAAGTCAATTCTGACCCAAAGTGGTAGTACCTGGTCCCATCTATGGGTCAAATAAAACTGTTCAATTTTTTGCTTAGGATTATTATTAGTGATCTGAAACTATACAGTTGTTGGCAAGTTGTTTATATCAGATAAAAATACTTGATAAATAGAATTATTAATGTTAAATAGCAATACATCGAATCATATAACTGTATGCAAACAAATGATTGATATTAAATAGAATATTTGTGTTGATTAACAATATTTGAAACCATTGAACAGTCTTCAAACAAATGAGATCTGGCTGATTTTAAAATAATATTGCCAAAAAGCTAGTTGCTTACAAATCATATATATATTTTTTTCTTTTTGTTTTTTTTTTTGTTAAAATACAAGAAAATTAGAAATTGTATTCCAAAATAAATTTATTTCCCTTTTCAAGCTCATCAGATGGATTTCAAATGTAATTTGGCTACTTTTACTTTTTTCCATTAAATACTGGGGATATATTTCATGTTATATCACATTGTAATCTATTATACTTTAGAAATTAACAACTACGAAATTTTTCTTTTTATTTACGGTTTATATATATATATATATATTATCATCCACAGACAGACTGTTTCGTTCTATCAGAACTCTTCAGTGTGGCTAGACTTGTAGGACGCTCGAAGCCAGGATCGAAACCCATCCAACTTAAACTAGACTTGGTATAAAATAACCATCAAGAATTGATATACTGTTAAACCAAATAACTTAACCATATAAACTTATGTCTTCAACTAGCTATAATGGTTGGGCTATTCTGTACAAGCACTGGTTAATTCTTTGATGAATTTGTTTAATAAATTCTACTATTAGTACATCAAGTTATAAAGGTTAAGAGTACAGATAAATGGAATCGACAATGCAGATTCATATTCTTTGGAAGAAAGTCACAGTTCTAAAAGTGATTTTTACTTTTTACATAACATACATAACTACTTTATTTTTTTCAATATGGTATTTATATTATCATTTTTTCAATATCACTATTCTGTTATTTTTTTTTCAAGATTATAATTATGTTTCTAAAAAATGAGCTCTGTGAAACTCAGAGTTGTGAGTTTTTACCTTGTTTTATTTCATTTTATAATTGAAAATATTGTGATATTTCTCTGCAAAAAGGCATTGTTTTTTTCATTGATTTAAGTAAAAATAAAGTAAGTAGAGTTGGCGACCTTAGTCGAGAGTGACCTGAAGGCTCCCTTTTCAATAGCTACTACATTGAGGTGCTCTACTTTACCCTTGATCCTTACCTTATAATGCTGAGTGTTAAGCAAGGCGGAATCAAGTACCATTTTTTGAGTCTTTGGTATGATTCGACCTGGGACTGAACCCTGGTCTGCCGGACCATTGACAAACACTCTACTCATTTGGCCAATGGCTCAGTCAATGATTTAATATAGTAATAAATTTTAACTATAATTGCATATATATATATATATATGTGTGTGTGTGTGTGTGTGTGTGTGTGTGTGTGTGTGTGTGTGTGTATACACATAATAAAGGAGTGAAAATATAAAGAAATAAAGAAAAAGAAAAGAAGAAGAAAAGGGAGGAAGAGAAAAAAATAGTTAGAATATATATATATATATATATATAAGAAAAAACAAAAACCAGTCACATTAGGATTATAAATTTATTTCCATCCTGTTATGGGTTTTGACATAAATTAACCCCCCCCCAAAAAAAACTAACAGGACTTCTTCAGATCTTATGTATAAAATAATTCAGAATAGACACAGGATAGAAGGGTGGGAGGGGATAGAAGAGGGTTGAAGAGTTTTCTCCTCATTTAGCCCACTTCCGGTCTTTTTATTTATTGCTGGTTGGAATTATTGTAAATTAATTTTTTTTCTTTTTTAAATTCTAAATAGATTTCGACTTAAAACTCCAGATTTAATACTAATTTAGATAAATACAACTTTCTTTAATAACTTTAAGTAAGGATGCAGTAATACTTATATTCAATTAAATTCAAAATTTAAAATTAAAATTTCTAATTTCAAATT
>OY757940.1:47758516-47813516 GCA_963585895.1 Sepioteuthis lessoniana | reverse complement strand
GGTGGATAAAAGAAGGCAACAAGGAGGCAGTAGTATAATGATATGGGCTGGAATTATTGCCTAAAAAATGTTGATGAAAGAGTTAAACTGAACCATACAAATTATTGAAATTTTATAGACGACTTTATTTGCATGGTATAAGTGCCAGTCTCACAGTTTCAAAGTGAAGTGTGTATTTATACATAACAATGCTTCTTCTCATGTATCTAAGCTTACTCATGAATTCTTTGAGCATAAAAGAATTACAGGAGAGAAGAAAATGGAATGACCACCAACAAGTCCTGATATGAATCCAATTGAAAATCTATGGTCATTTGAGAAGATGAAATTATATGAAGGTGGTAAACAATATAACAGCAAAGCAGACCAATGGATAGCAAATACGACTATGTTGGAAACTGAACTAGCTGAAGTAAAAAACATCTACAAAATCAATGTAAATAGATTAATGGCTGTTATTGAGAAGAACGTTCACAATATTAAAATGTGAAGGATTCAAAGATTTATCATATGTGTTTATTATTTGTCTAAGTATTGATCAATTTTTTACTCTTTTATTATCCATTTATTGAAGTAAAATGTGATTATTTGGTTTTGCCAAATAACTTCAGGTGGCAATTTCTTAGAATATATCAAATAACTTCAATAACTTAAATAAAACAACCTAAAATTTTAACCCCGACTTTGTTCTGACATCTAAATTTATTGTTTAGGATTTGACATTTTTTTTTCAAAATATATTTGAATTATTGAAGTTTATGTGACTTGCTTAATAACTTCAAACAGGGTATATATATATATATATATATATAGTGACTTCCACTTTTTTTACTGATGAAGGCCATCTCCTCAGTCAGTAAAGAGCTCCCATGAACATGCTTGTGCTCCTCACTCTTGTAAGCCCTGCAACATATGTGACAAGTAAAAGACCTGTTTTTAACATGAACATTAACCCTGTATACTCTCATATAACTTTTCGGACCTGCTGCAGGCCCCAACATACTTTGTTATAGAATTGACACAAATTACCTGCAGGTTGCTGAGAAAGGATCTGTGTACAGTTAGTCTGCAATTGTTCATTGTCATATCTCATATGACTAGAAAGTCCAGCATTGGATAAACAGACCCTACTGCAGATATCACAAACATGTTCAAATTAAAAGGTGCATGGAATCGATATCAAATCCTGTTTCTGGTGTCCTCATTCCTAAATAGTGTTTGATTCTCTGTTCTTCAAACACTTTACCATTTATCTATTTTTTCTGAAATTTTATCATTATAAAATTATATATATATATATATATATATATATATATATATATATATATATATTTTGTTTAAAAAACAAGAAATTTAGAAATAGTATTCTATTTCCATAATAGATCTATTATGTAAATGGAAAACTATTACTAAATTTCTGGTTTAAAAAAAAAAAAAAATTTTTTGCTCTGCAAGTTTATTTTATATTAAATAGCCGTGCATTGAGTACTCTTTCCTTGGATATTCACAGTCATTAGTTTCTTTATATATATATATATATATATATATATATATTGAAAGATAGATAGATTGATTGATATATAAATAGAAAGAAAGAAAGAAAGAAAAGAGTATGTGTCTAAAGAGAGGAAATAAAGAGATAAATTAATTCTAAGCCTATCAGGGAGGGAGTGAAGGAGAGGGAGGGAGATCAACAAAGATGGAAATTTCTCATCACCTTTTTGTACCCTGGGTTCCTCCTTTATGAATTTTGTTTTATTCATTGAATTCCGTGTGAAAAAAAAAAAAGAAAAGATAAAATAAAAGAAAACAGAAACAAAAAAACAATAACAATTATTAATTAGTACAGCTAATTTCATTTTCTTCTCCTTGAATGTGACCTTCACTTTAGAATTATTGCAATGTTTTTTTCTCTTAAGGGCAACTGATGTTTATAAAATTTACCTTAGTACATACACCATAAGGGCAAATATGGAGTATAGGACAGGGAGAAGAATGTGTTGAACAAATTCTCTCAGACAATAGTATCCTGCCTGGATTATCAATATTCAAAACATTCAGTTTTTATTGGATTTGAACACTGAACACAGGCACTAATAAAAAGTATGCAACATTCTTGAATAAATTATAAAATTATTATAAAATAATCATATTATTATTTTGTGTGAGTCTATATAGTTTTATATATTCAATATGATTTATACATAAATTCATAAAAATAAATAATATCAATATGTAATATTATCTTATTATTCTGATATTATTATATGTAATTATATATAAAAAGTAAAGTTGGCGACCGTAGTCGAGGGTGACCAGAAGGCTTCCTTTTCAATAGGTACTACACCAAGGTGTAAGGGAGGGCGCTAAACATTTCCCTGGATTGCTCCACTTTACCCTTGATACGTACCTTATATTGCTGAGTATTAAGCAAGGAGGTATCAAGTACCATTTTTAAAGTCTTTGGTATGACGCGCCCTAGGATTGAACCCAGGTCTCACGAACCACTGGTGAACACTCTACCCATAAGACCAATTATATATAATATTACCTTATTATTTTACTCCTTTGATAGTTTTTTACACCTGCCTTAGCTGATGGGTTTTTTCACTGAAGTTTGTATTCAAATTACTTCACCGTTGAAAAAAAAGGAAAAGAAATCATTTAAGAATAATTGTATTTAAAAAAAAATTATTCTATAAAAATACTGACTTCTAACATTATAATTGGTGATGAGATGAATGTCTTTAAAATAAAGGAGATTATTTAATAAGAAGAATGAAAATTTAAATTTTTAAAAAAGAAGAAAAGTAATGAAACAGTAAAATTAAAATACAATGATTGAAATTTTAATTCCTACCCAAGGTAACAGATTTTTAATGAATAAAATTGAATTTAAATTATTATTAATGAAAAATCCCACTATAACTAAAGAGATCTGGATCTTCACACTTGTTAAGTCAGTTTCAGGTATTTGTTGGTGTGGGTGTTATGATATGATTCAATATTCCATTCATAACTTTTCTGCATTTTGTAAAAATTTTAATCTTGAAACCGGAAACATTTAAAAAGTCAGCCCTACCAAACCCATCTTTCCCATTAAAAGAAAAATTCAAGAACTAAAGGTGTGTTTGCTTTTATAATTTACCAATTCTTTTCTTATCTAAATTAAATTGAACACTAGTAAATTAGTTGTTTTGTAATTCATTATTCAATTAATCTATTTAGGGGTAAATGGAAATTATATTTGGTTAAAATGGATGCATTAAGTAAAATGTTTGAGAATCCCTGTTCCAAAAGGGGGAAAATGATTGAAAGGAGAAAAAAAGGAGTTTCAATGGAATATTTAAACTGTTGAGTTCACAAAATTAAAGACACGTCCTGAAAAATCTGCTAGGGGTAAGAAGCAAATAACACTGTTATAATCCAGCAGGTGTAATTGTTATGTCCTTGAAAAAGGCATAAAATAAGTAAGACAAACATGTATTAATGTTGTGAGAGCCTTACCCATCTCACCATAATGGACTCTTCTCACTGTTATTAGTACTGAGAGATTTCGCTGCCAGAGGGGCAGATCAATATCAGTGTTATCTGAACAGTACAAGACTTCTTACCTTTTCTATGTAACTCTATCTTTCTTGTGTAATATAATCTGTTATCTAATATCCATGTTTGCGTTTTCATTTCCGGGGCCACAACAATTAAGAGAGAAAAATAAAGGTTATATATTACAGTAAAACAAGTAATACAATGTCGCCAGTGTAGCTTGAGTAGATTACAATCAAATATTATATCCTTAATGGAAGAGTCCATTGTGTATCAAAAATAGGGATGATACCACAACAGTAATTAAAGATAATTAACAGTAATTAAAGATAAAATTAAATGCATCACATTACAACCAAAATATCAACTTTTTCTAGTGTTTGTATTTTTTTGCGTGTTTGAATTTACCCTTGAGGATAACTTTTAAACAAAATTCATCAAATGCAAACAAGTTTATACTATCAAATTATAATTTCTATTTGCTGTATTAAATTATTCATGTTAATGTCATGTAATTAAGAACTATGATATAAAGTTATGATTTTATTTGAATCATAATTAAAAATTCTGAAAGACGCTTAACATCCAGCATTCACCTGCTAGCCTTGCCTGGTTTTGATATAAGCAGAAGCTGCTGCTGATTCTGAATGCTCTTTGTACTGGCTGGTGGTAGTCTTTGCCTAAATTTATTTCATATTTCATCTTGGAGTCTCATATTTTATTATAGAAAGATATTACTGCAAATTCAATCAAAGGTACAGATTTTTAAAGGCAAAGAAGATTTGGCATTAAATAACCTACAATGGTCGATATGTCATAAAACCCAATCAAACCAAATCATATATATTTAATATATATGTATAAAGAGGATCTGGCATTAAATAACCTACAATGGTTGATATGTCATAAAACCCAACAAACCAACTGAAATAATATGAGAAACCTAAAAATACAAGAATCATTCAATAAATAAGGGAAACAAAAAAAAAGTAAAATCCTTTTTTTTTGTTAGAATTTTTTTTCATAGATATAAACTCTACATTGTCCAGAATTAGTTTATTGCAAAAATTATTTTAATCACACAAAAATATTTGTTTTGAGGCTATTCAAAATAGCTGCAAATCAAACAGAATCCATCAGGCTTGAACAGAGGTCTGAAATCAAATTTTTACTGGCTGAGAAATGCAAGTCATGTGCAAGCCCTGTGAAATTTATAGAAGAATGTTTGATGTATACAGATAAGTATATTCTAGTCAAAAAAAGTTTACAAATTGGCTAAACATGATTTGCCATAATGAGTCTGAGTTAAAAAAAAAACAGTTTAGGGAGTATAAACCCTCAGATTCTCAGTTAAAAAAAAATCCTAGTGCAGCAGTCATTAAAAAAGGTCATGCTGACAGTCTTCTGAGACATGAAAGGACTCATCACAATTGGTTTTATTGAAAAAGGTGCAACTGTAAACACTGTTTCCTGTTTCCAACTTTGGCAAAATTCACCTTATTTATTGAATAACTCTCATTTGTAATTTTCTACAGAATAATTTTATTGGGTAAGGAATGTGATCATTGCTTTCTCTGAATAGACGCTACTACTAAAACATAAAAAAAATGAAGAGGAAAAAAATTGAATGAACACTGACAGGAAGTAAGAGATAATTTGCTTGTGGAAGAATTGAATTACTACATCAAATTTTAATCATAGTTTTCTTCTTTTTTTTCATGTTTGTTTTTTATTATTCAAATTAGAATTTCTTCAGTTGTAAAAAGAAACAGTAAAATCCAATTTTGGTGTAATGGAATCCAAATTAAAAAATGAGAGGACTGGTGATAAACCTTATTCAATTGAATGTATATACCCCCCCCCACACATATGTATAAGCACATATATATACTAATGTCATATCAACCTTTGTAGGTTATATAATGCCAAACCCATTTTTATGAAAATAGTTCTATTTCAAACAATTCAGTTCTGCATAAGTACGCAGTTTAAATGTAAGTATAGTTTAATTGTGAAAAACATTTCTATTTCAAGCTATTCAGTTTAGTCAAGCAGTTCTAATTCAGCTAATTCAGTTTAGTATAAGTACAGATTTTGTTTACACACAGTTAAATGTCAAAACAGTTCTATATTAAACAATTCAGTTTAGTGTAAGTACATTTTAAATGTCAAAAACAGTTCCATTTCAAACAATTCACTTTAGCATAAGCACACAGTTTAAATGTAAGTACGGTTTAATTGTCAAAAACATTTCTGTTTCAAGCTATTTAGTTTAGTCAAACAGTTCTAATTCAAACAATTCAGTTTAACATAAGTATGCAGTTTGTTCTGTTTAACCCATAGATAAGGCCCTATCAGGTTCTACCATTCTGGGCCAAAGTGGACCTGGGAGCAATGGCAATGAAGGGGTACTCCACATTCCCCAAAGCTCCACCATCACTGGAACTTCACCATCAGAGTGTTTAGTGTCATATCCAGGACACTCATTGGGGAGGTTTTACCCCTCTGCAGAGGTGCAGTTGGTGTATTCTACAGCCCCAGCCAACTGGGCAAATGAATTCTTGTAAGCTGTAGCTGTGTTAATACTATTGTATGGTTGCACCTCTTTAATGAAATGAATTAGGAGAAAGCAAGTTGGAAACTATACAAAGATATTTTGAACAAATCCTGAAAGCAGCACACTACAAAACAGCAGATGTATGGCCACTAACCTCCAATCTCACAAACATTCATTACAATAGGTATAAATTCACTACATCCAAGAAGCAGCATCCTACAAAACAGAAATTGTATGGCCACTTATTTCTTATCTCACAAACCATCCAAGTAAGATGAACAAGACAAGCTGAGTATTGATGGAGAAGCAAGGACAAAATCATAAGTAACATTCTCTCATAGACTCCTCTACATGGACACACCAGCATTGGCCAACTGATAAAAACTTACATTCGTCAGCTCTATGCTGATACTGGATGCTGTCTAGAGTATTTATCATGAGTGATGAATGTGAGTCAAGGGAATCTATGCTGTCAACATACCATGATAACGATGATATATATATATATATATATAGTCATCCACTGACAGGTCTGTTTCATTCTATCAGAACTCATCAGTGTGGCTAGACATATTAGCTTCCTGTAGCTGGGATCGAAACCCAGTTGACTCAAACGCCAATCCAAGCTTCTAACCCTCAGCCACGAGGAGCCAGTAGCAGCGAAGTAAAATTTTAGACGGTTATGAATCACAATTACTATTGTTTACATACATCCGTTTAACGGCTACCGAGACCTCAATTCATATATGAAGAGACTTGCAATAAACACTAATGGCAACACGATTACTTCATTCGCTAGAGAACTCAACCTTATGGGGGTAGGGGAGTATATATCTCTATAGTCATCCACAGACAGATCTGTTTCGTTCAATCAGAACTCATCAGTGTGGGTAGACATATTAGCTTCCCATAGCTGGGATTGAAACCTGGTTGACTCAAACGCGAATCCAAGCTTCTAACCCTCAGCCACGCGGAGCATATTGATAAGTACATAAATATATATATATATATATATATATATATATATATATATATATATATATGTACTTATCAATATGCTCATAAATAACAAGAGCCCAGCAAAAATGGCACACCCTAGAGATTCTTTTTAGAGTAATACACTTAAAATGATCTAACTTAGAGAATAGAGCAGTTTCCAGTCAATTTGCAACTGAATAACTTTGCAGGGTCAGTGCTGATACTGAACATAACTTTTAATCTACTAAATTCTTGATAAAATGGATATAACTATGAAATGGTAATTAGAATCCTTCATTCCTTCCTTAACAGAAGCATCAATACTATCATCGACTGCTGTTAGAATGAAAACTCAGATTTATGCATTTTTTGTTTTTTGTAGATATATATACAGGTTGTGGAAGTAACAAGTACATTATTTGTAGAAATATGTATGTTTCTCAGAGAAAGTGAAAGTGAAAGTTATATATATATATATATAGGGTGCAGAAGCAAAATATGGAATAATTTTTTAAATGTTTTTAGTCTGATAAATTCAATTTTTGAAAAAAAAGTAATAAATCTAAATTTTCATGATTAGCTCTATTATTCAAGCATTTTTCTTATGAAAATTCAGCCCAATATGAGTGTGCAAGAAAAGAAACAACAAATAATCTATGATTTGATTAATGCTGAAACCAAACTAAAGTTTCTTTGTCTACCATATACAAAGCAAAGAAAAAGTCTTTCACAGAAAAAGAGCTATTTAAGGAAAAGGAGGTGGTGGGTGGAGGATTGCGCAAAAAACTAAAAGAAGGCTTTTAAACAGCTTTCACATCTGTGATTAAAAAGGACCCGATAATTTTAATAAGGAAGCCCGGTAATGAACTGAAAGCATAATAAAGGGGGTTATGGTCTGGGCTTAAATCTTCTTTAATTGGTGTCCTGGTATTTGTCGAACACCCTACATACATGCAAGTGCAGCACAAGGCCTTTTTATTGTAGGTACTAGGTGCAGGACCATAGCTCACACATACCTAGAGGTTCCAAAAATATCTTGAAGCCTATCAGCATGCTCCTAAAAAGAGGCGCCTCAGGCACCAGGTGATAAACCTAGCATCTCTGAAGAGGGTTAGAGCCTGGGAAGCCAGCCCCCTGAGACTCAAGGATGCCAATCTCAGCCATGACATGTGAATGCTGGGCTTTCTCAGTACCTGCGTCAGGCAACCGACTACCACCAAGTCAAAACATACCCAACCTGATCCGTGCTGTTCTCACAGTTTTCTCATGGACTTTCAGTTCATGACCAGGCTTCCTTATTAAAATTATCGGGTCCTTTTTAATCACAGTTGTGAAAGCTGTTTAAAAGCCTTCTTTTAGTTTTTTGTGCAATCCTCCACTCACCCACCCGTTTTCCTTAAAAAGTAAGAGGTACTTTTTTTTAAATACTATTCTAAATGTAAACAAAAAAAAAAATTATAATATGAAAAACTTTACTATTTCAGTTCTTAGCTTCTTTTTGTTGTAAGGACTCACTCTTAATTATTAGCTTATTTTTATTGTACACACTGATAATGTAACATTTTTAGAGGGTAAAAAAGAAAAATAAGAAAAATTAAATGAAAGAATAGTTTATCAATAATGCAAAAACTGATTTTTTAAACAAATACTTTCCATATTTCTTAGTATAAATTAGATTAATTTATAATCAGCAAAAACTTCTTTAAAAAAGATTTTAAATTTAAATTCATTTATTCTATAAATGGTTTATCATTTATAGAATGAATGAATTTGAATTTTTATCATATTTTTTCAAACACCTTTTGAAAAATAAAATTATGATGTTTTAAACCAATCATTAGTTTAAGGTTACATTTTTTAAATCACATTTTGAATTCCTTAAATAAAAGAATATGGTAATACATGAATTCTTAGATTCTTTTATTGCTGAATTTTTAAGGGGTGAATAAAAATTTGAATAAAAACTATGCTGCTTTTTTGAAAATTATAAACTAAAGAATTGTTCAGTAACTGAGTATTGATTGTAAAAAGTTAAAATTTATTAGAAATTAAAAAAAAAAAAATCATGAAAATGTTTTAAATGTTTCACCAGTATAGGGTTACATATTTTTTTATTTATTATTTCAAATGTAAACAAAAAGGAATAAAAAATTAAAAAAAAAACAATTCATAGAATAAAAGAATACTTTTCATTTGAATAAATAGGCAAAATCTTTCAACTACAAATAAGGACACATTTTAAACTCTTTGCTAACTCCACTCTTCCTCCTTTCTATCTCACTCACTGGTGTTCTTCAAATCCTTTTAATCTGGTCATGAACTTTATAGCAGCTCCTTGACATTTTTTTCTGGTTGAAAATTGAAACACAAGTCTCTACTGATGTTTGACTGAATACTAGTTTTATTCTGCTTCAGTTCAAGATACCATGAAATACTGAAATGAAAAAAGTTTAAAAAACAATTAATAATTAATATTCTGATAATAAGGGGTCTTATTAAATACATAAATTTCATAGGAAAGTTGGAAAAATAAATTTACTTGTGTGCCATAACCAGTATGAAAGAACTACTAAAGTCCAATTCTTAACAAACAAAATTCTCTCCAAATCTTACAACTGGTCCTAGACTGGGCAGAAGTCACTTTGCATTCAGGGATTTCTAACAGATATAATTGTTTCCCTTACACTGTCCTCATTAATTTATCAGGAAGGAGGAAAGGATACATATCTAAACAATGACACACTTGGGGTGACAGCTACAAACTAAATACTTCTGCTAGTATAGGGTGTGGAAGCAAATTCAGGAATATTCGAGTATAATAATAAATGACTCTGTTATAAAACAAGATTAATTTTAATTCTAAAAAATAAACAACAAAATAAGAAGATAGACACAAAACAGTGAATTTACTCAATATGGCTACCATTTTTTTCAATTATTGTATCAACATGATTTACATGCCTTCAAAATAAATTCTTCAGATATTTTACTCCATTCCTCCTCAATAGCAGTCTTAAGTGAATCAATATCTGGATGGGAAGTTGCATTTGTTTTATTTTCTAAAATGCCCTTTATAGCATAATAAAGGGGGTAATTTTTCTAGTTCTTAAAAATTTTTTAAATTATTGTTGCAATTAATACTAAATTATAAAACAATGGTTTTCGAAAAAGCATCAAATTCAAATTTCACCAATGGAATTTGTGTAATATTCAAACATGGCAGCTCTCAAGAAAAACTGAAAAGTTGGACATACTTTTTGTTCTTTCACATGAAAAACTGTGAAGAGTTCAACAAATTGGTTTTTAAATATTGCATTATATAATTTAATCAGTAAAAATCAAAAACTAAATTTTGTACTTTTCCTTACTATAGACATATTAAAGTGTATGCACGATTTTAATACTCAATTTCATCTTTTTACTGAGTTGTAAATTGACACATAGATACCAAAATAGACATGACATATATATATATATATATATATATAATATATATATATATATTAATCTTTATATCTAATTTATGATTCTGTTGGTGTGAAAAAAAAACAAATTGTACAATTTGCAAATTCTACAAACTGATATCTGGGGAAAAAATCTTGTAAAAAAAGAAAAGACAAAAGTATGTGCTACTTGAAAATAATCAAGCAGAACGTATGTCAAGTCAAAAGAAAAAAACACCGACAGAATTACCTAAGCTAAAACATAATAAAGTGCTCAATACACAAGATAGAGCTAATATTATGAAAATAATTCCTGCAAGGCCAAGAGCGAGTCTACCTAGGTTTCACCAAATGACTCTTCAGGATTGCTCCAGCGAAGTGGGTTTGGATAAAATACTTTTTTTGGTTAAAAAGACCCCTCACCACGACAAAAATTAGCATATTAAAAAAGAAGGAAAAAGAAAGCTTTATTCAAGAAACTGACAAAAAAAAAAGAAAAAAATTCCTTTTGTCAGAGCAATCCTAAAGAGCTGTTGGGTGAAACCTAGGTAAACTTGTTTGTGGACATGTAGGAATTATTTTCTCGCTCTCTATTTCTCTCTCTCTCTCTCTCTCTCTCTCTCTCTATATATATATATATCTATATATATATATATATATATATATATATATATATATATATATATCATTACTCCTTGTGAGTTTTTCCCACTTGTTTTAATTGGAGGTTTTTCAGTTATTATTTTCCTTCTTGTGAGTTTTTCCCACCAACTCTAATAGGTAGTTTTTCACAGGAGTCAGAGTGACAGCAAGTCTCCAGGACTCTTCTAAGTATCTTAGCTGATTTTAGCAATGTTGTGATCTGGATGGCCCTGTTTCTTCCTTTAATCTTCAGTTAACACATTCTTTTTTCCAGGTTTTTGTGGACTCTTCCAAGTGCTAAAATTATAACTGGTATCCCCATCACCTTTATATTCACTGACTTTTTCAGCTCTCTGGCAAGGTCCACATATTTGTCTAATTTTTCATCTTCCTGCACTTTCTGGTGGAATGGAAAAATCCACTTCAGACTGGGACCGGGTGATCTGTTTGCACCTCGAAGTCCCAGATAATTTTTCATTTCATTTTCTAGAACAGATTCTGGTTTTTACATATATCATTTGTCAGTATGGAGGAATTTTAATCTCTTGCACAATTCCCAATGGATTACCTTCCTTCCCACTCAGTCTTGCCTGTCCTTGTCTTTCGTTTGTTCTAGTTTACTTCATTATGTGATTAAATGTTTCATCTCTGTTACCACATAGCCTACACTTGCTATTCTCTTGTGTATTACCAATATTGTCATTATTATTATTATTATTTTGAACACATTGTATTCATTAGCAAGAAACGTAAACACATGCACAATTATCTGCCCTTAGATTTACCTAACTGTGGATTTGTTAATAGCTTTTTGATTAGTCTTTTTTTTTTGTTGTTTTTCTAGATCAAAAGGAACATTTTACCTTTGAAGTAAGAGAGAAAAAGAAATATTTCTCCAGTCTTTCAGGTGTATATTTAACAGAACATGTTTTCAGAAAGAAAAGACTTTAGAGAACAAACAAATTTTGGCTAAAGAAGATTCTTCAGCTAGTAAGGTTATCTGGTATTTTCTGGGATTCAGTGTTTTTTCAGTATAAGGCATTTATTTAACTTCTTAACTTGTATTTTCACACAGATGGAACTGGAGAAGTTGTATGTTTCATGAAACTTGAAAAGGAGAAAAATATAAATTCTTAGTCTGGCACAAGACCATTAGTTTGTAGCAACCAGTGAGAATTGAACTTACTGCACAGTAGTAATAGTTTGCTAGACTATTTCCCTAAGCATTACTCAATGGGTAAGCAAGTTTATAAAGTTTACTTTGGTCTGGCATAAGGCCACTAATATGCTTGCACCAGGTAGAATTAACTGTATTAAGTATTATATGGATTGTTATTGTATATTTTGTATCATTTATTGAAAAGGCAACAATAGGATTTATATGTAATAAGATTGCGAATCTTCCTTTCTGGCTTTAAAGGCACATCTTGATTTTCTTCATTCCCAGGAACTCCCCAGGATCCTGCTGATTTTATTTAATCACTAAACTATCCAGCTTCATGGAACATACCTCTAATCAATTGAAACAATTTAGTTTAATCAATAAGGAAGATTTTTTAACAGAAGATAGAGGAACAAATTATGGAGTCTATATGTTTTACAAGGGGTATATGGTGTCCAAAGACTATGGATGTGGATTATTCATGTATAGATATAAATAGTTAAATATAAATAGTTAGTTATATTATAGTAATATATAAAGTAATCTAGTGATAGATATTAGTAATATATATATTGATATATATTGTAATATAGTAATATATAATAATAATATATATATTAATGTATATTGTAATATAGTAATATATAATAGTAATATATATATTAATATATATTGTAATATCATAATATATAATGGTTATCCTCACAGGAAATGGACACGGCGACATGAGTTCAAATTCTGATTGCATTTCACATAGCACTAATACCCTTGGGAAAGGTATGAATCCAATTATTCTCCCTCCAGCTATGGGTGAATAGTAGGGCAGACTAAGTTCTTCAGCCTTGGCGAGGCAACAAGAATAGGAGAAGGAAAACTCTGAATTCAAACCTGTTAAACTCTGCTTAAAAATTGACTTTGTGTCATATCCTGCCCGAGTGGACGGGTTGGTAAATATGAATAACCTGTCAATGACAGTCTTCACCATCCCTACGAGTGTGGACATTGCTGTTGAGATAATGTGAACAGTTTCGAATGAGTTCAGAGGCTTGCCATTCAAAGTTGAGATGGCTCCTTCTTATTTAAAACACATAAGCTTTGTTTTGTTTGGGTTCATATAGAGACCATTGCTTCTTGCTGCTTGTTGCAGACTATGCAGCAGGGATTCAGTTTGGACAGGTGTATTTGGTTTTGGCTTGATTTGGTTTTATGGCATATCAACCATCGTAGGTTATTTAATGCCAAATCCAGTTTATACATATATATTAGATATATATGATTTGTAAACATAAGTCTACAAAGTTAAATGGTTTTAAGTATTGTTATGTATCACAAATAATTCAATTAAAAATCAGTCATTTGTTTACACACAGTTAGATGATTTCAAATAATTCAATTTTGCATGAGTCAAATATTTCCAAGTAGTACAATGTATCACAAACAATTTGATTAAAAATCGGTCATTTATTTACATACAGTTAAATGATCAAACAGTTCTATTTCTAACAATTCAATTTAGCAAAAGTCATTTGTTTACACTCAGTGTAAATTTCAAAAATTTCTATTTGATGCATAGATAGGACCCTTTCAGGTGCTACCACTCCGGGCTTAAGTGGACCTGGAATAATTGCAATGAAGCTCCAACAATATTGGAGTCTCACCATCTGACTGTTTAATGTCATATATCCAGGACACTCATGGTGGAGGGTTCTTACCCCTCTACAGAGATGCAGTCGGTGTATTCTATTGCCCCAGCCAACTGGGCTGACCAGTGTATTTGCGAAATTCACTAGATCATCTGCGTAGTTTGCATCTGTCATAATTTCTGCAGGAAATCATTTGCTTCTTGTTTTTTTTTTTAATGTGAAACCATTTTCTTTTATCATATTAATTGACATTTTCTGTATGCAATCTATACAGATTACAATATATATGGTGCTAATATATCTCCTTGAAAGTCTCCAGCAACAATGTCATAGAAGTTGGTGTTACCATCAAGTGACCAAACCACTGGTGTCAATCTAGAATAAAATTCAACAAATTCAACTTGTATTGTTTTTCTACAGTGTTCAATATGCTTATAAGCAAATGCTGGCATAAGAATAAATATTTGTTGAGTCAATTAATCTCCAGCTGAAAGAAAAAAAAGTGGGTCAGGGAAAGAAAATGTGGGCTTGAATGAATTTAATTAATTACTAATTAAATGAATATAAATCAATTTTTAGGCTTTGTAAGTATCAACTGTGACTGTTACAACCTCCCCCAGTTAAAGGGGAATCCAAGTGGAATAAAAGCTAAAGTGCTGGACTGTGGCCTGAAAGTAAATGAGTGCAAACTCCAGTTGTACTATTACATTCACTTTTGGACTAATTCCCTTGGGAAAAGTATGAACCCCTTATCCCCCCAGCTTTGAAAAAGTTGTTTACACTTTGGTGAAATGACATTTTCTGAATTTCAAGCTAGCTTAGAGATGCGTTACCATCTTCAAACTTCTTCGTGGTGTAGTCGTTATCGTCGTAGGAATTGGACACGGCGACACGAGTTCAAATTCTGGACGAGACTGATTGCATTTCACATAGCACTAATACCCTTGGGAAAGGTATGAATCCAATTATTCTCCCTCCAGCTATGGGTAAATAGTAGGACAGACTAGGTTCTTCAGCCTTGGTTAGGCAACTAGTCTAGGAGAAGGAAAACTCTGAATTCAAACCTGTTAAACTCCGCTTAAAAACTGACCTTGTGTCATATCCTGCCCGAGCGGAGGGGTTGGTAAATAGTATCTTCAAACTACACACACAATTCTGTTGTCTATCGCACCACGTTTTTTCTGGCCGGCTCGGGTAGGATAGAGGCGTTGAGTCTCTACGGTTTCAGGTGAGCATTGTCAGAAGATAGCGGTTTCAATTCCTACCCAAGCTGGCCAGAGGTTTACTTGGTCAAAAACATGGTGTGATAGACAATAACTATGGAAGGCAGTAATTACTGGAGATACTGTTACAAGACTCAGCATTCCTATCCGAGATTACAGTTAATCACCTGAAGAAGGCCAGAGGTGAAATTTGGCCAAAACGTAGTGAGAAGAAACAACAAAAAAACTACCAAGATGAGGACAAAAAGTCCGCAATAAATAAAAATTAATTCTCAGTTCAATTTAACATTAATCATTTGTTTGCACACAAATGATTTCAAATAGAGAAAATAATTAAAAAGTTCTATTTTACACATTGATGGGACCTAAACAGGTACTACCACTCCAGGTCAGAGTGAACCTGAGAGCAATGGTAATGAAGGGGTTCTCCACATTCCTCAATGTTTCAGAACTAGAGTCTCACCATGAGATAGTTTAGTGTCATATCTAGGACACTCATTGAAGGGGTTTTTACTCCTTCTGCACAGATGCAATGGACTTATTCAACAGCTCCAGCCAACTGGGCCAAGTACTTGAGAGGAATTAATCAGAATCAGATAAGAATAAATTAGTATTTGATAGGAATACTTGATATATTTGAGTGAACAAATGATTATAAGCAAATAAAAATAGTGTTACTAAAAAACTAAGTATGATTATGATGGAACATATTTTTCTTTCTTTTCTATTACAGTGAATTCAATATTATATTTGCAAACCCTTCCTGGCTCAGTTGGCTGGGGCTGTAGAATATACTGATTGTATCTCTACAGAGGAAGGGTGTCTAATTAAATGGCGTACTCTTTCTTGATATACAGATTTTCCCTAGGTTTTTGTATTTTTAAACATCCATTATTGATTTAACATCATTAAAATCATCCCACACAGACCTGATGATGGTTCATTAGAACTGAAACTCTATAGTACTGACTTTGCTTCTCAATAAATCTCTCCTTCAACTTTGATTACCTTGTTATCAATTTTTTCTCTATATTGTCGGATCATGCTCCATTATTTACTTCCATAGATAGATAGATAGGGATGGAGGGAGGTATGTAAAAATAAATTGATAGATAGATAGATAAGGAAGGAGGGAAGGAGGTGATATATATATGTATAATGTGTGTGTGTGTGTGTGTGTGTGTGTGTGTGTGTGTGTGTGTGTGTGTGTGTGTGTGTGCCTAAGTATTAAATTTATTAAAGTAGAATTGAAATAAAACCAAAACTGAAATACCATGACCAGAAAATATTTCCCAGTAAGCCATTAAAATTCATTTATGAAGAGATTTTCAAAGGCATATGGTGGGGAGGTTGTTGGCTTTGTCTGAATCTGGCAAATTATACAGTCATCCCACAAAGGGCAGAGGGAATATTAATCTTCAGTAGAGCTGAGATTTGCTTCTGGAATCTTGGGATCAAATCTGCCTTTGAGCTTGGCTCAACTGAGTGCAGTTTATAGCAGGGCAGCCATTTTTTTCTTTTTGGTCTGCTGACATCACTGTACATAAAAGTGACTCATTTGGGGCTTCTGGTTTGGTAAGGGTAGTGTTATGGGAAATATTAGGAAGTATAAACACAAAGGTTTAGATGAAGGACAAAGGCTGCGTAAGGAATCTAAAAGAAAAAGAAAAAAAGAAAAAAAGTTAACAAAAAGAGTCAAAGAACAACAAGAAAAGCAGGAAAAGCCTGGAGGGAAAAGAAAAACAAGAAAGAAAAAGGTGAGAAAACAAAAAAATACAGTTTAAATGAAGACGCATGTGAAAAGGGAAAAAGAAAATGAAATTTTTAGAGAAAAAGAGATATAGAATGAATGGGAAAAAATGGAAGTAAGGGGAAAATTTAAAGAAAAAGAGGAGAGTGTTGGGCTACATGGGTAAGTATATACAAAGAAAAAAGGAAAGAACAAAGAAAACTGGTGAGGAAGAGAAAAGTCTGTTTGGAAAGGAAAGAAAAAATAAATAAAATAAAATAAAAAAGAATGGTAAAATGAAATTAGAAAAGAGAAAAGCTAGATTTTGAATAAAAAAATTCAACGTGATTTCTCAGGTATGAAAAAAAAATTAAAAAGCAGAAAGAAAAGAGAAAAATGAAATTAACAACAAAAAAAGAGTGTGTTGGATTCAGAGAGATGTATAATTTGAGATTAAATGAAGTCTAATGTAGAAATGAAAGTGAATAATGATTAAAAAATAGATAGTTAGAAGGTAAAAGAAAGGGGAACAAGGTAAAAATAGAAAGAGAAAATGCAAATGGAAAAAAGAAAAAAAATGATAAAATAAAAATAGAATAAAATAAAAATAAGATAAACCAGATATAAGACAAAAAAATTTTTAAAAATCGTAAGAGAAAAACAAATAAACACTGGATAAAAAAGAGTAAAATAGAAATAAAGATTAAATAAAAAATATGGGTGGTAAAGAAGAAGAAGAAGAAGAAGAAGAAGAAGAAGAAGAAGAAGAAGAAGAAGAAGAAGAAGAAGAAGAAGAAGGTTAGAAAGGAAAAATATAACAAAAAAAGAAAAAATAGAGAGAAGTTGAAAAAATATGGAAAGAGAAGTATGAAAAAATTATCAAGAATAGAAAATATTTGCTCTCTAAAATCTGTTTTTTCAAAAGACATAAAATTAAGTAAAAAATTGATTATATACATAATTGGTTCAGATGAAAGTTCATAAAAGGAAAAAAGGATGGAAAAGATTTTTATTTATTTGTTTTGTTTGAAAAAAAACAAAAAGAAAAAACAAAACAAAGCAAAACAAAGAAACAAAAAATTTTTAACATTTAAAAAAAAAATATTTTTAATCCATTGCTTGTCTATACATGATTGATCATATGGTTACCCTGTTACATTATTTTCATATTTATTTTTATTTTTTAGATATGTATTTGCTATGATCCTGAATATTTTATTGTAATCACATTACTCATCTTTGCAAACAATCTCTATAGATACAAACCAATAACAATTATTACTGCCATGAATTATGGTGATCAGTGAAGTTTGTTGAGGTTAAAGGCAATATCTTTCAATGCTCCCCCTATCTATCTATCTATCTATCTATCTATCTATCTATTACATAAAAGATGTCTCGTCTATATGCACAAACACACACACATAAATGTGCACATATACGTGTGTGTGTGTGTTGTATATATGCACAAACACACACACACACACATACATATATATATATATATATATATATACAAATATATACCTTAAAAATTCCTTCACTTATGGTGAGATAAAAGGTAAGATATCTGACTGACATAAAATCAACGAGGTTTCAATTCCAGCTTGAAACATCTCGCATGTATAGCCACACTGAAGAGTTGTGATGTAATGAAATAGTCTGTCTGTGGATAACAATATATATATTTTAGAATGGCTTTAAGTAGAGCATTCATTGTGAGTTCTAAAAAAAGAACTTATTTTTTGGTCATGTCTCTTCAGAGAAACGCTGTGACAGCAAGCAGTAACAAGAAATGAGTAGTTTCTTTGAAGAGACGCGACTGAAGAAAAAGGTCCTTTTTTTAGGACTCACAATGTATGCTATACTTAAAGCTATTCTAAAATTCTGTATGTACAATAGGATTTTCATATATATATATATATATATATATCATTATCATTAAGTTGTGCTGATAGAATAGAGTTCTCTGACTCTCTGTCACCATCAGCCTCTATCGTCCATCACTCCTGACTGGTCCTCTAGACTGCATCCAGTGTCTGCACAAAGCTGATGTGTGTAAGTCTTTGCTGGGGGGACCAATACTGGTGTGTCCATGTGTAGGAGTCCATAGAAGAATGTCACTTTTGAGTTCATCCTTACTTTCCCAGCCGTGCGCATGTCTTGTTTGTCTTACTTAAATGGTTTGTGGGATGGGAGGTAAGTGGCCATACTGTAACTATTTTGAAGGGTGCCTCTTCCAGGATTTGTTCAAAATGGCACATAACATTCTTGTGTAGTTACTAGCTTGTTTTTTCTCCATGTGTTTTGTTCCAGTTCAAGTAGTGCATCCATACAATAGTATTGTCTTCCTCTTCATTGTTATACTCACAAAGTTTCGACTGATTGGTTTGCATATATATTGATATCTATATCTATATTTATACACAAATACTCTTATTCCTCATTTCTTTCTCTCTCTCTCTCTATATATATATATATATGTGTGTGTGTGTGTGTGTGTGTATATATATATATATATATATATAAATATATATATAAACAGGTTTGGTTGAAAACTGCAGATTGTTTCAGCTTATTGGTTTGTATCTATATCGATATCCATATCTTTATCTATACAAAAATACTCTCTCTTATTCCCCATTTCTTTCTCTCTCTCTCTCTATATATATATATATATATATATATATATATATGTCTGTGTGTGTGTGTGTGTATATATATATATATATATATATGAAGGTTTGGTTGAATACAGCAGATTGTTTCTTTTTTAAAATCTTCAAGTATAGACATTCAAGTCTTCTCACAAGTCTTCTTACTTTTGGGTCAAGTTGGTAAAGAAAGAATCCTATATTAGCCCAAGTGCTTTTGACCATTTCACTTGTCATCTTTGGGAGTTGTGTTAGATTGTTTGTTGCAGTGAGTTTTATATTTCTTCAGAATGGCTTTTTTTACTTTTTTTTTTTTTTTTAATAAATTCTAGATGAGATTGGTTCATTCTGTTAGGATGGGTGGTTAGTTATTGAATACATCTAGTATGTTTATACCTATTTTATTTATAGTAGTTTTTTTAATTTTTATAGTTACTGCTTTGAGTATTTGTAAATGGTTTTTATTGTAATTTTTATATATGATTTTTGTATTGTTGATTAGGATCTTTCTTATGTCTGTGGATTTGAGTTTGTCAGTGTCTTTGTCATGCTTTGTCATTATATGCTGTTTTATAGCATCTATGTCGGAAAGGTGGTAGGTAAGGTGATGAGCGAGTGTGGTTATTAAATGGCCAATGTAGGTTTTCGGTATTATCCTATTTACCCAACCCCTCCGCTCGGGCAGGATATGACACAAGATCAATTTGTAAGCGGAGTTTAACAGGTTTGAATTCAGAGTTTTCCTTCTCCTAGACTAGTTGCCTCACCAAGGCTGAAGAACCCAGTCTGTCCTACTATTTACCCATAACTGGAGGGAGAATAATTGGATTCATAGGTATTCGGTATTATGTTATTTTCTGAGAAACATTTACGAAATGGACATGTAAATTTATATACTCTATCAGTTTGAGTTTGGGGAGTTTTGGGGAAGTTTGTGTTATTCTTAATGATGAAGTTGGCTGTTTTAAATTTAGTGTAATAGATAATGTGTTTTATTTGTTTTTGAGGTTTGGTGGGTTTAATGTGTCTGTGTATAATGTTGGTTATTACTTGCTTACCTACTTTATAGTTTGTATGCATTTAATTCTTGTAGTATAGGTTTATTCTGATAGTATTGTTATTGTTGTTGTTATTGCTATTTTAGTGGAAGACTCAAACTGTTGTAGTATATAAATTTAAAGAAAATTAAACACTTTATCCATTTTTCATTTCTGTCTAAGTAAATGTAGCTTCAGTCTTGATACTTCTTGAACACATTGCATATTTTAAAGAAAATTAAACGCTTTATTCATTTTTCATTTCTGTCTTGGTACGAGAAACATTAAATAGGTTTCCAGACTTTTTTCGTATGGGCACTTTTATTGATAGTACACACATGAAACTCTAGTCCCCTTCGAAGTAATCTTCTCTGGCTGCAATGCACTTGTTGAACTGTTCCAACAACTTCTGAAAGGCCCCATGGAAGTCCTCTTGTGTGAGCGTGTCAATGACCTTCATCACAGCCTCTTTCATCTCCTCAATTGTCTCATAACGACAGCCTCTGAGCTTAGGGAATAAGCAAAAGTCACAGGGAGCAAAGTCTCAACTATAGGGAGGGTGAGGAACTGTCTTGATGCCCATCTTGGTCAAATAGTCTGTGACAAGGATGGAGTTGTGGACTGGTGGATTGTCCTTGTGGAAATGCCACTGAGCCAATTTGAAGAGTGCTGGCCTCTTCTGACAGAATCTCTTTCTGAACTCCCTTAAAACCTCAATATAGTAACCCTAACCCTAACCCTTTGGTCAATCAACTCTGGTGTATTGACTTCCTTACTCCTCCCACACCTCTCATCATCCTTCACAGACTCCCTGCCTCCCTTGAATCTCTTATGCCACTCAGAAACTGATGCTCGATTCATGCAACATGCTCCAAAAGCAGTCTGAAGCATTCCATACATTTCTGTGGCATTTTTTTCCAAGTTTATAACAGAATTTTATTGCATATTGTTCTTCTAAAGAACCATATTTCATTTTTGAAATTCACCAGCTGTGACAATCAGGCTTTAGTAGGGTGTATTCCAATTCCTGCTGTTGCTGTTCATTTGAACCTGAAATCATAAAAATTGGTCAGATGTATTGCAATAACATACTAAATTTTCAAGAGTCTAAGACGATTTTAAATGCCTGCACAAAAAAGTCTTGAAACTTATTGAATGAACCACATATATGCCGCTTCAGTCTTAATACTTTTGGATCACGTTGCATATTTTGAAGAAAATTAAACGCTTTATCCATTTTTCATTTCTGTCAAGGTAAATACAGCTTCAGTTTTGATACTTCTGGAACACGTTGCATATTTTAAAGAAAATTAAACACTTTATTAATTTTTCATTTCTGTCTAGGTAAATGCAGCTTCAGTCTTGATAATTTTGGAACACATTGCATATTCTAAAGAAAATTAAACCCTTTATTTGTTTTTCATTTCTGTCTAGGTAAATACAGCTTCAGTCTTGATAATCTTGGAACACATTGCATATTTTAAAGAAAATTACCTCTTTAGTAAGCTTCAATAACATGGATCCAAAAGGAAGAGTCTGACTACTTTTTTGGATGTTACTAAAGCTAAAGGTTTTTTTTATCAAAGTATCATCCTCCAAGACAAATGCTTTAATAAAAACTAGGAGTCCATCACTCACAGTTTTATATCATCAGAGATGATCATACCACTTCTTTTAATGATCAGAGTGTAGTATCTGTATCTATATTATGGAAATTTTATGAAATAATTGAAATAAAAAATAAAGTTAAGATATTGATCTATATATTTATGCATCTGGTTTTTGTTATTTTGCTTTTATTTTTGTGAACATGTTGAATTTCATATTCAATATCTCATACTTTTTAAAATAATTGTTGTATTTTCATGGGTACAGATATATTCTGATCTAGAATCTATCAATTACACTCTATTCATATCTAAGTATCTTGATTTTTATATATATATATATATATATATAAAGGTACATGCTGATCTCGTATTTTCATGGGTACAGATATATTCTGATCTAGAATCTATCAATTACATTCTATTCATATCTTCGTAAGGGCCTTTAAGTTTTTGGGATTTAAGATAGAAATCTCATCTAATATTAAAATAGTCAATTTCTTGGATGTGACTTTAGATCTATCAAATAATTCTTATAAACCTTTCATAAAGACAAATCAGAACCCATCGTACATTAATGTTAATTCAAATCACCCTAAAAACATAATTAAACAAATCCCAAAAGCAGTAAATTTAAGAATAGGTAAGCTATCTGCAAATGAAAAGATTTTCAAAGAGAGTAGTAAAAGATATATAGATGTCCTTAAAAATAGTGGTTTTAAGGAGGATTTTAGGTATTTAAAAGAAGATATAACAAATGAAATTACTAAAGAAAATAATAATTACGATCCAAAAAATAAAAAAAGAAAAAGGAAAATTATATGGTTTAACTCCCCTTTTTGTAAACTAGCAAATATAGATGTAGGTAAACATTTTTTGAGACTGATAGATAAACATTTTAAACAAGATAATATATTACATAAAATATTTAATAGGAAAACCTTGAAAATAAGTTATTCTTGCACTAAAAATATTTCTCAAATAATAAATAGTCATAATAATGAATTAATTAATGAATTTCATAACCGAGTAATTAATAATAATATTAATAGTAAAAAAATAGAATGTAATTGTAAATCTCGAAGTGATTGTCCAATGAATGGTTTGTGTAATCTAGATAATGTAGTATATCAAGCTATTATTTATCCAAAAGAGGACATAAGTGATAAGAAATATTATATTGGCGTTTCATCTACTAATTGGAAAATCAGATATGGAAATCATAAATTTTCCTTCTCCCATGAGCATCAAAAAATCAAACTGCTCTATCAAAACATTATTGGGGATTAAAAAATTAAGGGTTAACCCCTGACATACAATGGTCCATATTGAAAAGATCTAGTACCCCAAAATCTTTCGATAGTAGGTGCAATCTGTGTCTTGAAGAAAAAATCCATAATTTGCTTTTTCCTGAGCCAAAAAATTATTAAATTAGAGAAATGAATTAATAGCTAGGTGTAGACATAGGGCTAAATTTAAACTATAAATATTTAACCAAAATTTTTTTAAAAAAGCATAGTTAATTTTGAGAATTAGAGTTAATTTTGAGAATAAATAAAATAAATTGTTAGATAGAAAATTGTGAAAAAGCATATAATACATACGTACTACGCATAAAAAGTGTAACTGACTAATGCTTTCTAAATAATTTTAAAATATACTAAATAAATTAAATATTTGTTTTTGTTTTTAGTTTAATATATCTATTACTGCATCTTTACATGAGGTTATCAATTAAAGTTTAAATCTAATTTAATAAAAAATCTGTAATTTAGGTCTAAATATAATTAAAAAATTATTAATTAAAGAAATTTTTAAAAAATGAATTTACTACATTGCTAACCGAAATTTAGATTTAAAACGGAAGTGGGCTTAATGAAGAGGTAACTCTTCACCCCTCTTCTATCCCCTCCCACTCTTATGTGTCTATTCTAGTTTTTTTATCAAAAAGATCTGAAGAAGTCCTGTTAATTTTTTTCGTGTTTTTGGAAATTTCAAAAATGCGTAACAGGATGGAAATAAATTTATAATCCTATGTGACCGGTTTCGTTGTTTTTTCTTAAAGTATATATATATATATATATATATATATATATATATAATTGTTGCCACAAGCATAAGCAAGGCTCTTCAAATGAATTGAGCTCTCGGTAGCCATTAAGCGGATTGATGTAAACAAAACAAATGTGATACATAAGCGTTCAAATTTCCTTCGCTTGCGCTAGTTTCCTCGTGGTTGAGTGGAAGAATTTTGGATTGGCATTTCAGTCAGCCAGGTTTCAATCCCAGCTTCAGGAATCTAACCTGTCTAGCAACACTGAATAGTTCTGATAGAATGAAACAGTCTGTTTGTGGATGACAATATATATATATATATATATATATATATATATATATGAAGGTACACGCTGATCTTGAATTTATCTATTATAATCTATTCATATCCACCTATTGTAGGTTAGGTTATTTGATTTAATGATATATCAACATTTAATGGTTATTTATTGCCAAATGTCCACTTCAACCTCACACACACACATTATATATATATATATATATATATATATATATATATATATATATATATATATATTTACTAATCAATTATCTACCAGTATTCACGGTACCAGAAAAAAACAAAAAACCCCTGGCCAGGAACAAGAGATAAAAATATCTCGAATCACGGTCCAGAGGAAAAAGAAAAAGTTTTTTGGGTAAAAAAGAAAGAAAAGACCAACCTCGTCCTACTCCTTGAAAAAAATCAAGGGGTACTAAGTCAGTGGCCAAAAGAAAACCAAAAAACCCTCCGCGAATACTGCAATGCTATAATTACTAAAGTGCTCAACATTAACCAATGGAGCCAATTATAGAATTAACTTAAATCGCTAGTCGAAAATCTTCTACTAAAGTTTCACCTTAACGGATCATCAGGAAGTTTCGCCTCTTTCGAAACTTCCTGATGATCCGTTAAGGTGAAACTTTAGTAGAAGATTTTCGACTAGCGATTTAAGTTAATTCTATATATATATATATATATATATATATATATATATATATATATTTTGGTTAAAATACAAGAAAATTAGAGATTGTATTCCATAATAAATTTATTTCGCCTTTACAAGCACTTCAGATGGATATATATATATATATATATATATATATACTATATATATATATATATATATATACATAGGTTTTGTAAGTGAGTAGTTTGTAGATAACATTATTTTTAAATGAACCTGAGCTCATTTGTTTGCACACAATTAAATGGTTTCAAGCATTGCTATTTATTGTCTGCACACACTCAAATTGTTTCAAATATTGCTATTTAACACTAATAATTGACTTCCTCATTATTCATTTGTTTACACACAGTTAAATGGTTTTAAGTACTGCTACGCAATACTAATAATTCAATTCAACATTTATGATTTATTTGGACATAGTTAAAAGGTTTCAAGTATAGTAAATGATTAAATAGTTCTATTTGACCCTTAATTGGACCCTAATAAATACTAACATTCCTGGTCATAGTTGACCTTGAAGTAATGGCAATTAATGTGTACTCAACAGGACTAAAGTCTCACAATATCATATCCAGGGTAGTTGAGGAAGGAGTATGTGCCTTCCTCCTCTGTAGAGATGCAATCAGCATATTCTACAGCCCAAACTAAATGAGCTGCTATCTACTGTAGTCTAGTACCTCTACTGTTCTTTGATAAGTATGACTTTGGCTTTAAATAACATGTGAAGGTTGATATGCCATTGAATAAAGAACCTAAAACAAACCACTCTTCTGATGATTGCATTTTTGATACATGAAACTTTTAGTCATGAAACCAATCTAAAGGGATTAGATATTTATTCATTATAGGTTTTATCATGCTTTACTGATCCACACTTGAGCACTTTTTTGATTTAAGGAAAGACTTTTTAGACAATCTGTTTGTTTACATGGAGTAGCACCCTCCCTTACACCACATTGTAGTAGCTATGGAAAATCAGCCTTTGGGTCACCTTCGACTATGGTCACCAACTTTACTTTACTTACTTTTATATATATATATATATATATATATATATATATATATATATATATAAATAGGATTCGGCATTAAATAACCATCAAGAGTTGATATGCCTTTAAACCATATAACCTATGGAACCTGTTATCATGAAGTCAACATAAAGAGTGAGATATTTGTTTTAGCTTTTATTATGCTCTGCTGGTCAGCATTTGAGCATTTTCTTGATTAAATAAAAATGTTTCAAAATTGTTCACACACACAAATACGCATACACATATATTGAAGTGAACAAGTTTTAAAAAAAGCATTTTTTAAAGAAAAATAAAAAGAAAGTGTTGAATCCTTTTCTTTTTGACAAAAATATCTTTTAAATTTTATTATATATATATATATATATATATATATATATATATATATATATATGTATATATATATATATATATATATATATATATATATATATATATATATATGTTAAAAATGAAGCTTAGTTATTATGACAGTAAAATTAGTCTAAATTTGAAAATAGGTTTTTATTGTGTAAAGGGAAATAACTCTTACAGAGCAAACTCATAAAAACGCAGTCCACACATACTCGTTCTAAGCTTAATAACACTGCTTGATTTTTACTTGTATTATTTTGATTTTCATAAATTTCTTCGGCATAAAATTAAATCCATTTTTAGTCTTCTTTCTTTCTCTCTAGAATCTGAGTTTGTATGTATGTATAAATGTATGTTGCTAGCTAGCTAGCTCCATATATATATATATATATATATATATATATATATATAATCATTTCTCCTGTCCAATTTTGTTCTTCATTCGTTCCTTCATTTCATCTTTTTATTCTTCACATCTATCTATCTATCTATCTATCTATCTATATATATATATATATATATATATATATATTTTTTCCTCTTCATTTAATCCTTTTCTTTACCTTTTGATTCTTTACCTGTTTATTTCAGTATGTATGTATGTATGTATGTATGTATGTATCTATCTATCTATCTATCTAAGCCACCCCTAAGTATATAATTAAACAATATTCAGTAGTGAAGCTCTGGTTCAGGAGCTCTGAAAAGTGTGAATTTGCCCATTCATTGCCATTACTCCCAGGTCCACTCTTTACCAGAGTGATAATACCTGTTAGAGTGCCATCTATGTGTCAAATAAATCTGTTTTAAGCTAATGTTTAAAATTATTTTGAACGACATATATACTTAAAACATTGATATTGCAATCAAGTATGAATTAGTTTTTACTTGTTTGAAATGATTAATAGAGGTAGTTACGTGAAACTGTTTAATTACTAGCAAATTTTTAGTATTAGATGGAAATACTTGAAACTATATAACCGTATAAAAGTTATTTACATTAAAGATAATAACTTTAAGCTATGATTGTTAACTTAGGATTATTAGTCACTGGGAACCATATAACTGCCAGCAGATTATTGGTGTTAGAAATACTTGAAACCATATAACTATATTCAAGTCATTTGTATTAAGGATAGTTACTTAAGGCTATAACTTTTATAATTATAATGGTCTCCACTCAACCTCTAACCTCCAAGTCCTCCAGTCCCTTTTATAATCCTTTGGTGACTGTACCAAAAGCACCAATCATCCTATTTACCCAACCCCTCCGCTCGGGCAGGATATGACACAAGGTCAATTTTTAAGCGGAGTTTAACAGGTTTGAATTCAGAGTTTTCCTTCTCCTAGACTAGTTGCCTACCCAAGGCTGAAGAACCTAGTCTGTCCTACTATTTACCCATAGCTGGAGGGAGAATAATTGGATTCATACCTTTCCCAAGGGTATTAGTGCTATGTGAAATGCAATCAGTCTCGTCCAGGATTTGAACTCGTATCGCCGTGTTCATTTCCTACGACGATAACAATTACACCACGGGCACCTCCAAAAAAAGCACCAATCATGATTGGTATAATTGTCACCTTCATGTTACATAATTTTTTTCAATTGCCTCCCAAGGTCAAGGTACTTATCCTTCTTTTCACTTTCTTTCAGTTTTATTCAGTGGTCAGCTAAGACAGTTCACAATTTTGCAAGTTCTCTTTTTTTTTGTTGATTATGATAAGGTCTGGTCTTCTGGCCAAGATTAGGTGATCCATTTGCATGTCAAAGTCTCATAGAAGTTTATGTGTGTCATTCTCTAGGACAGATGCTGGGTTGTGTATATACCATTTGTTCATATGGTCAAATTTAAATTTGCACATATCCAAGTGGATCACTATTCATCTAGTTGCCATCTGAACAAGTCCTGGCAGCAACACCCCACAAGACACCAACTGTACGGCCACCTGCCCCCTATCACGAAAACTATTCAAGTTAGGCGAACCAGACATGCAGGACATTGCTGGAGAAGCAGAGATGAACTCATAAGAGATGTACTCTTATGGATCCCCACACATGGCCGCGCAAAAGCAGGACGACCAGCACGAACGTACATTCAGCAGCTATGTGAGGATACAGGTTGTTGTCCTGAAGACCTGCCTAGGGCGATGAACGATAGGGAGGAGTGGCGAGAGAGGGTCAGGGATATCCGTGCTGCCAGCACGATATGATGATGATGATGAAGTGGATCACTTTGCCCACCCAGTCATGTCTAGTCTTATACTCCTGCTGTGCTAATTTGCTGCATTCACTTATCATGTGATTAATGGTTTTGTGTCTATCACCATATAACCTGCATTTGCTATTTTGTTTCGTCTTATCTATTCTCACTTTGATATGATTGGTTCTTGTGATGTTGTTTTGTGCTGCTATTAGGAAAGATTCTGTTTCTCTTTTAAAGTTTCCTTTTCTTAGCCATGTCCAGATTTTCTCATGTGTATTATTATCATTCTTCTTCTTCTTCTTCTCATTATTATTAGTAGTAGTATAGGGTGCTTCAATATACATGGTACCCATGTGATTGCTAATCACTCAACAAATAAGAATATTGTGTTTTTTTTGTTTCAGATTTGAAAATAGTATACAGTAACAACTATTAATCCTCAATGACAATGCCTTGGACAAGAAAAAAAATTTGCATCACTACTTATTTGGAGACAAAATCATTCAAAACTATGCCAGCAAAATTTTGTAGGATGTTTAACTTTAACAATTATCCCCAGAAAAGACAAATTTATTGTAGGGTACAAATTTCAAGTCACAGAGTCAGTAAATAATCTCAACAAGAAAGCAGAAAATCCCAGATCTGGCAGGAAGTTGACTACAAGATGTCCCGCCAATGTGGATGCAGTGAGAAATTCTGTCAGAAGCAGTCTAAAAAAGTCCTTCCAAGACATTCTTAAGAACTTGGTCTTTCATGTACATCGCTGCAAAGAATCTTAAAGAAGGATCTTCAGATGTACTCATACAAAATCCAAATCAAGCATAAACTTACACCAGTTGACATGGAGTTTCTTGTCTCAGTAATAAATAATTATCATAGTGTTATATTCTGAGTTATTGATATCTGTGATATGAATGTTGTGGGCGAGAAATGCGTATGGTTGCAAAACAAAGAACGTATAGATACTCACAATAACACAGTAAAGATGTTGTAGAAAATTTTTATAAATAAATTAAGCACAGAGAACAGAATGGAGAAATATGTTAATAGTTAAAGAATGAGTTCAGGGTGATAGTTACAAAGTTCATGTACTGTACTTGTCTCGTGGTGAAGGGATGGTTTTCTTGGAAATAAGGGCAGTGTTCCTAACGGCGGCGATCGTTTGAAGTATTGGATGACAGGCGCCAGACGGTGGCGTAGAATCTTTAACACGAGTCGTGTGAAGGAGCAGTTCAGACTAATAATTATTTGGTCCGTCTATTTATATCTTTTTTGTAGGCTTAGAAACAGCAATTTTTGTGCCCCGCGGGAAGCGTTCCGATTGGATATTTATTAATGTATTTTTTTTTTTTTGTTAATTTATCGCAAACAGAAGTTCTGTGCAGAGCTGATGCGTGAACGACTAACTTTTCATTTTGAGTTGAGAACTCGAAGTGGTAACTTCCGTTTTTTTTTTTTTTTCTTTTCTTCTTTTCTCCTTTCTTTTTGTTTTTTTCAAATCAAGGCAAGATCTCATCTTGTAACAATATTAATGAGTTGCATCTATTTTGAGACACCCTGTAATTGGAAACCATATAACTGCTTGCAGATTATTGGTATTAGAAATACTTGAAAGCATTTCTGTACAAGTTATTTGCAATAAAGAAAAATTATTTGTCTAAATTTTGGAGATGAAGCTTGCTAATTTTTATCACTTCAAATATTTGAACTCTTGACCTCATCTTTATTGTTATCATATTTACCAGGATATGACACAAGGTTAATTTTTTAAGCGGAGTTTAACAGGTTTGAATTCAGAGTTTTCCTTCTCCTAGACTAGTTGCCTCACCAAGGCTAAAGAACCTAGTCTGCCCTACTATTTACCCATAGCTGAAGGGAGAATAATTGGATTCATACCTTTCCCAAGGGTATTAGTGCTATGTGAAATGCAATCAGTCTCGTCCAGGATTTGAACTCGTGTCGATAACCATTACACCACAAGCACCTCCATCTTTATTGTTATACTCTCAACATTTCAGCCGATATGTCTCTGGACTTTCTTCAGGTGTTTCATGTCTAACTCAGGAGCAGATACAAAACCTCGAACTGAACCCTTTATTTAATCCATGGGGATAAACTGTTCCAATTCTGTTAACCATGACCGGGTACAAGTGTTAAGCTATAGTAAGTGTTCCTTGTTAGTCTTACCTGTTGTTGGGATTGAACCGGAAACCTTCAGATGAATTCACTCAGAAGCACTTTTCAAGCAAACGCCTTATCCACTGTGCTATGATTATTTGAAACTAACCAACTACCCAACCAACCAACCTACCCGCCTGAGTCATTTGGGAATGAACTTTTATTCTTATTTGGTATCCTAGACATGTAGTCTTGTTCCAGATTATGAACTATCATTCATATTCCTATGTTATATTTAGCGTATGTGGCAAGGAAAAGACAAACACAGGTTGAAAGTTTTTAAACAATTATATTAACAAAAGGAAAAACACTGCGATGAGGCGAAGAATCAACTGTACAAAATTGTAGCGTACAATATCAAGTGAAGGAGTGAATCGAGGTGTGTGTGTGAAACCAGAGTTCATGTATGGTCACATATGTTATAAGTTCTAAGAAACTCACTTGGTTAGTATGGTGGCATAAGGGTGGTAAGGGTATCAGAGGATCTCGGTGGTAGTAGTAGTCATGGACGGGGTGGCGTTGTAGCTAAGTCAGCAGTTGTCACAGCAGGTGGGTGTTCAGATGAGTCTTTATGGCCGTAGCATGTTCTTCCCTTCCACCCTTCTGGTCAGTCTGACGCCTTTGCAGATCCTCACTACTTAAATAGCTACCCTTTGGATCAAGTTGGTTCTGGGAAATTTTTTAGGGGGAAGATTTATGATTGGCTGAAAAAGGGTATTTTGTTAATGAGAATTAATTTCTTGCATTCACACCTAGAAGCCCTGCGCGGAGCCTCTTGCGCAAAGATACATTTTATTCATTGTCTTGGCTGCAGCCGTCAGGCTAACATCCGGTCGAATGCTACCCTTCTCCAGCCACATGTATGTTTTTGAATGAAATCGTAAATTGGGAGAGATTTGAATCCTGCTATATAACACCTACTCCATTCTTTTAAATTCCTCCCATGTAAGCATAAAGGTTTGATTGGGTTTTATGGCATATCAACCATTATTGGTTATTTAATACCAAATCCTGTTTTTACATGCATATTAAATATATTGTCACGTGATAGCTCACGGAGATGAAGAGGTAAGACTGATACTATCCTCCCATTGAATTAACAGTATCCAGCCGTCAAACAAGTGACTGTTAGGAAGGAATGTGGGTCACGCAGGGGAGACCAGGTGTTCGCACTTAGTGACCTCAGGTCGCCGGACAGCGGAAGGGGAAAGAGAGAGAAGCCAAATGATTGGCTGGGACCCCAAAGCGGAAGTGGGGCTCCCTTCCCCTCAGCGGAAGTAAATAGGAAGAAATTCAGTTTTTGAGCAGGGTTCATAGCGGGCAGACGAACCATAGCCACTTTACTCCGGGCTGAAGACAAAAGATTAACTGAGACACGAAGGACTCCAAATCCTTCAAGCCAGTATTAAAAACAGAACAAAGTCTAGTAGCCCGTGAAAGAAGAAAATTCTCCAGTGGAACCCCGTCGAAAATAAGATAAGTAACTTTGGGGACATTTTTCCTTTATACCCAAATTTCGTTTACCACTCTCTCTCTCAATTTGAAGAAGGACAAAAGTCAGAAAAGACGTTTATATTCGTGGACTGTCCAATTATATGTTTTTGACACTCTGAACGTGTATATATAAGTAGTAAAGGATTTTATGTATTTTCATTTTACCATGTGGTCTATGTTGTTACTTCATGCTTTCTTTCCAGCTTCTATTCGCCTTATGTTATCTTGCTTAGAATTGTCCTATTAATTCCTAAAGTATCACACGGGAAACCGGAGTTGCCGACTACTACAATATTAATATTATTACGACTAAGACCTATAGGCCCGTATTCTTCTGTTATCTAAGGGAAAGAAGTTTAGCGGCCTGGTGGGTGTGTGATAGTGTGAAATTTGGAACCCCTTTGCCGGCGGTGGTCAGTCTGGCCCTAAATTATTCCCTCACGTAATATGCCAGTTCTTATATGCCTAAGAGAAGAACTCTGAACAGGACTTATTCTGTAGGGGATCAAGTGCCAACCTGCCCCGTCTTCACACGTGCGAAAATAAAGTCCTGTTTTGGAATTTTAGTCGATTTGCCATCACAATATGATTTGTAAACACATTTTGTAGATACACACAATTAAATGATCAATCAGATGTATTTCAAACAATTCAATTTAGCATAAGTCAACAAAGAAATGGTTCCAAGTATTGCTATGTATCACTAACAATTCAATCAAACATCAGTCATTTGTTTACACGCAGTTAAATCAAAGAGTTTTATTTCAAGCAATTCAATTTAGCATAAGTCATTTGTTTGCATACAGCTTAAATATCAAACAGTTCTATTTGACCCATAAATAGGACTCTTTCAAGTGCTACCATTCCAGGCCAGAGTGGAGCTGGGGTAGATAGCAATAGAAGTACTCTGCATTTCCTAAAACTCCAGCATTACTGGAGCCTCACCATCAGATTGTTTAATGTCATATCTAGGACACACATTGGCAGTGTGTGTGTGTGTTGGGGGACTCTTACCCCTCTGCAGAGATGCGGTTGGTGTATTCTGCAGCCCCAGCTGAGTAGGATGATGTAAGCACAAAGAAATCAAAATAATCCAAATATTTTTTTTAGAAAATTGAATCAGAAAGAAAAGAAATTACCATGAATTGCAGTGTTCAAGTCGACTTGCAATATAAGTTGACGTCAAGATTTTTAGATCAAAATTTTGATTTAGAAATATCCTTTTTGTATAAGTCCATCCTCAAACATATACTAGGTTACTGTGATCTTTGGTTAGTGTTTATAGGGAGTGCATTAACTGTTGGAAACGTTTGTTTGTTTGTTTAGGTTTTATGGCATATTAACACTTGTAGGTTCCTTATTGCCAAATCCTGTTTATATATATATAAGGAATATATGATTTGTTAACACATTTTGTTGATGCCATTTTTAAATGAGCCTGAACTCATTTTTTTTCTTGTATCTTTTGCCACCTCTTTCTTTTCCCACTTGTCTCTTTTGCCACCTCTTTCTTTTCCCACTTGTCTCTTTTGCCACCTCTTTCTTTCACCTCTTGTCTCTATTTCCTCTTCTCTCTTTCATCAATTGTCTCTTTCAGTACAAATTTTTCACTCTGTATCTTATTCAGCCCCTCTCTTTTTCACTACCTCCCACTTTTGTCAACTTTCTCTTTCAGTAACTATCTCTTTTACTACTGGTCTCTTTCTCTACCTCCCTTTTTGTCACTTGTCTTTTCCATTCTCTCTCTCTCCACCCCTCACTTTCACCCGCTGTATTTTTCACCATTTATTTCTATCACCAATTCTTTTTTTTTGGAGCTGATCTTTTTAAGCATGGATACTTTTTTATTGCAAGTAAAAATGCACAGTAAATGGAAGTCACTATGTGGAAAAATTATAATTTGGGGCTGAAAACTTGCCCTATCCAATGCTATTTTTGTGCTCCCTATACCTGCTGTAGTTTCTGTAGAAATAAATTGGAGGCATTACTTTTAGATCAACTCTTGTGCAAGTGGGCCATTGGTGATGACTTTGTATAAAAATACCATCTTATAGCTGAAAACTTTCTCTATCCAATGGCTTTATTGTAGTTTGTTAGAATTTGTAAATTCGGCAGTTAATGTCTGATCGAATATGATTGGCTGTTTTGAAGTTGTGCCATTAGCCCCTGCCCTACTGTTATTTAAGTGAGACCCTCTAAGAGATCACTCTCTTTTTTGGGATTTTTTTCAGACTTGAGCAGAAGGCTCTGCCTGGCTCACCATTTTTGCTTCGTGAGTTCTTGTTCATTTGCCTTCGACTTTAGACAGATTTTTTCTTAAGCAAGGTGGCTTGAACAAATAGGCCTATTAATTGCTCGGGCTAAGCCTCTTTTCCTTACATGGTTTTTCTTGTTATTTGTTGAAATAATAAGCCTACTGCAAGCTAATTGTGGTTTTGGTATGCTGTCCCCTTCAAAAGTAAGTTGAGTCTAAGGTCTTGAAGCAGAATTATTGAACTCTTTTGCTAACAAGAGAAGTGTTGGCTCAGTCAGTAGATTTAGTAAATGCCTCTGGAGACTCAACAGAAGAAATTTTGAGTTGAAGCAGAAAGATATTCATCTCTAGGAGGAGGAAGCAGTGGTCTACTCAAAGTTCACTTAAAGAAATAGTAAACTTTGTTTTCAACAAGTATATACAGGAAACTAGAAGAATACAGTTGTCCTGGTTGATTCTACAAAAGAAGGAGACACTGAGAAAAAGAAAAAACCCTAAAGATTGGATTCAAAATGAACTTTGACCTAATATTCAAAAGAATAGTATTTTATCATTAACAGAAGTTAAATTGACTGTAGGTGGTTGACAGCATTGCTTTGTACAAATTGTCACAACCCTTTCACAAACATAAACAGATCGGATTACTCACACTCTTACAAACACAACATCCAGCTATGACCGGAAATAATGAGGCCTTTTACGACCCTTACCTGCAGTTACAGCTATGAAAAGGCAATTAGTTTCATTTTATAACATTTACAGAACACATCTGCCAAAAGTAACTCTATTAAAATGGAGTGAATTATCTTCAGTCGCCTATATCAAGCTTAAGAAGGACTTTACTTTCACAACTAATTTTAATAGACAAACTTTATATTTATGTAACCCAGCAGAGTGACATAGTATTCCCTTCATATAAACAAGGCTCCTGCTGCGAAAAAATCAGAGCTTGTTTTTATGAAACTCTCAGGAGCCCGCTCGAAGAGCGAGGTTCCCCAAGGCTGATTCCTACATTTCATGGTCGCATTCGCCTTACCTCAACTAGATATGCAAAAAAGGTCCTTTTAAGGACAACTAGAGGTCTCCCTCAGCGGGTTGGAGTATGTCTGAAGGTCCTTGCAGACTCGTTGAAGCAGACGGCCAGGCGGCACACACGAAGAGGACTCTAAGAGCATCCGGTCTTAACCATTTGGTCGGTTCCGTTGTCCGTTCGTTCATGTAGCTGCGCAGTGCTAAAGGCACAGGTTAGCCTTTAGCTACTGCTTCCCTGTCTGCACAGCGCTAAGATACCGCCAATCTTAGCTGCGGCCTCCTGGCCTGTTTGCTCAATAGTGCAGAGCTTTGGCATGGAAAAGCCTTTGCTACCGTCTCCGATACATCCGCACAGCTTTGGCACAGCAAAGCCATAGCTACCATTTCCGATATGTCCACACAGCTTTAGCACAGTTAAAGCCTTAGCTACCATCTCCGATACATCCGCACAGCTTTGGTACATCAAAGCCCTAGCCTCACTGATTTGCTTGCTTGACTTTGTATGTGCTAAGGCCTGGCAAACCTTAACCATGGTTTCCCCGTTCGTTCACTTGGTCCGCAGTCCTAAGACACAGTTAAGTCTTAGTCACCACACTCGCTCGACTCTACGCGACAAGGCTGCCAACACTGACTTCAACCATGACACTCCAGCAATGCAGCATCCAGTCCACGTACGACTCGCGGTACAGACTGCCTTAGCATTGCAGCATCTAGCCCACGTATGACTCGCTGTATGGGCTAGCAACCACATCGACCTCCCCCGGTTTAATCCAATATACTTCAAAAACTGGGACATCGATTTACCAATCTCGACCAACGTCAGCTCCCCGCATTGAACATCCAGCTGCACCTCTACACCTTGACCAATGTCAGCAACCCGCATCGAACATCTAGCTCCACCTCTATGACTCGACCAACGTCAGCTACCCACATCGAACTGCACCTCTACGACTCGACCAACATCAGCTACTCGTATTGAACATCTAGCTGCACCTATCACGAATTTTACATACGCCCTTGTAAATATGACAATAAATTGTCATCTTTGTTAGCTCGCCTTTGTTTCCTTCATTGTCTTTTGGCTGTCATTACTCACACGCTTAACTCAAATCATTTGCGGGGTCAACGTGTTTATCGGCTCTGCAACAAAGTCAGTCATTACATTCTTTATACTCTTATTCTTCTTTGGTTATAATATTGTTGTTACTTGAATGTATATTATTTTTGTTACTTAAAATTCGATGTTTTCGACAAGCATAGGGAAAAATATGCAAAACTGGATTTTTATAAAGTTTATTGTCTTAAAATCAATTACTTTGTGGGAACTGGTTGTTTTGTTTTTAAGAAATATAGACACAATTCTCTTTTAGGTAACAAAAAATAGCTTTCTCACTCCCTTTTTTTTATCTCCTTTATTTTTTATACATTTCTCCCCACCTTCGCCAAGCTTTACAGTTACTACTAGATTTCTTGGGCTAAGCAGAGATAAAATCTACTAGGTAATTTAGGTAGAGTTATACTACGTTGTGACTAGCATTCAGATAATTTTGTTAACTTTTTGTACGTTGGTTGTTGTAATTTAAAACCTAAAGCCTTGCATATTTATTGAATTGAGCACATTTCTCATAAGTTATAGTTTCCATGGAAATAATTCGGAATTTTTAATTTTCATAGTGTTCTAGATATTTTGTAAATTTAGTGTGATTGTAGGATTTAAAAAATATCATTTAGTTAAAGAAAAATATAATCCCAATCAACTAAGGAATTATAGTGTCTTTTGTATTAAAGAAAAATGGAGGTTTCACAGAAAAGAAAACAGGATTTTTTCTTGGCACAAGATTCGATTTTGTAGATTAACTTATTTTTATCAGAAAAACAATTCCATTGATGTAGTTTGGTTTACTATAATTGAGAATAGTCTTCATTTTTAACAGATTTTTTAAAAAGAAAAGTTAAGTTTTGAAAAGGCTGTGAGTGAAATGACTCAAAAAGTGTGTGTGTGTGTGTATAGTGGGTAAATTTACATTACTTTTAAAATGCTTAACAGGATCCTGATTTTGTGTCCATATTTCTAATATTTAGTGCAATATGCAATATAAATTCAATGTAAAACTGAAACCTTTTTTTTTCTTTCTTTTAAATCGAGCCTTCTTGCTAATAATGTTCAATATTTTAATTAATAATTTAATGAAAATTAGCGATACACTAGCGTAGCGATGTATAAATCAATTAATCTAATAAAAATATTCGATACTTGAATAAATACAGACAATTGCCCTCTTTTTTATTCTTGTCTTTAGCGGTTTTTACAACGATTCGTCTTAGCCGCGGTCACATGACCTAAGACATTTTTTTTTTTGTATAACCCTCCTACCTGTTAAATGTATCATCCTTTCAGTTTATATATACAGTTTGTTTGTATCTTACCCCTGCTTCCGTTGGTGGTAGGGGTAGCAATAAAAAAAAAGCTTGGTCTAGAGACATCTCTTTTTCTTAAGTTAACGATAGCTTTAAAGTTTATTATTTCCCCCTCTTTTTATCTCTGGGTTAGTGAGGTTATTGTTTGTTTACATGCTATTCCGCCTCTGTTACCCTTAGATACGGGTGCATCTATTTTTTTCCTCTCTGTTTTGTCGCTAGCTATTCTAATAATGACATTGACAACCAACTAGGAAATCATTCGTTTGTTAATGTTAGTTTTGTAGTTGGGGTGTGAGGATTACCAACTAAGGTACTTAACTTTGAACTGATATTGGAAGCCAAGTTTTTATTTAATTAGTTAAGATAGTAATTCGGTTTTATTTTCACAACATTAAAACGTAACGATTTTTAAAGTTTATGAATCTGAGGACCACACAAACATTTTTATGTTTATGAATGAAAAAATTAATTTCTCATTATGAAGAAGCCGTAAATCTTTTCACTTGTAATTTGGAAATCTTAATCTGGTTTTAAACTGTCAACTTAAAAAAAAAAAACTAAACAAAAAACAAACTACAATAGCAATTTTTAAAACCAGTGCTCTTTTCCTTTAAGAAGTGAGACAATTTAATTTTGTTTGATTGAATTTTTAAAAGTAAAAGAAAAGACTTTGTGATTATGTCGGACAGAACTGCTCCAGAGGCTCAACTTCGTCTTGAGTGGGTTTACGGCTACCGTGGACACCAATGTCGGAATAATGTCCTTTATACATCAACCGGGCGAGGAGGGTCCAGTACAATTGTCTATTTTGTGGCCGGAGTTGCTATTGTCTATTCCGTCCGGCAACATTCGCAGAAATTCTTCTTGGGACACGATGACGACATTATCAGGTAAGATATTAAATTTTATTTACCTTTATTTTAATTTATTTTAAAGAAAAACAAACAAAACAACAAAAACAGACTACTTCATCGCTTATTTTAAAAGGTAGAAGAAATATTCTAAAGGTGTAATTTCATAGTTATTTTTTTAACAAGTTTATTTCGACCAACCAGTTTCTTCATTGCAATATACTATAACTTAAGATTAAAGTTGTTTTTTTTTTTTTTTTTTTAAATTTTGTAAATAACCTTCTCATCAACCCTTAGAGAAATTTCCTCGTACTTTTCAACAGGTGTCAGACGAATCTCTCGTAGTTACTTGAATATTTTTCTCTCAAGAAAAAAATACATTAGTGTTCCTATCTTGAGTCTCGATTAAAGTAGTGAATTTCAATTTTCAAAGAACTGTACTATTAGAACAGTTTAAAAGCAGGGCCAGTTTACCAAAACTTTTTTCGTTCCCCAATGATACCTACATCGGAAAAATAAGGTCTAAAAAAAGTTCGGCTTCGGGTTATCATTACCGCGATTTTAACCTGAACTATGTGTTCTTATTAATTTTTTTCTGGCATGACAAAATTTGATATAAAACAATATTACACCTGTAGGTTTTTTAAAAAGTTATTTTAGAATACCATAAACAGCTCTTTTCAAATTAATAAGTGTTAAAACAATTAACAATTTACTTTTAAAAAATGGGTATCTGACATTGTCCTTTTTTAATTTTAAGAACTTAGTTTAAGAAATATTTTTTAATTACTAATATTTTATCATTGGCTTTCTGTCTCCCACATCCGACCACATCTTTTTCGTGAATACAAAGATAAAAATAACATAGAGAAACGTAAAAGTTATAAACTCGTACGAATCCCCATCCATCCATGGACGTATGGGGTTGTATAAACACAAAAACTTGACCAGCACACACAATGAGTTCGAATTCGGTTGACCCCCCCCCCGGAAAAGGCATGTATCCATATTTTCTCTCTTCTCTCCTATCAGCAGATTTTGAGACAAAACAGTTTCGTCGATAGTTGGTATGCCACGATATCCAGTAAGTGGGTACTGGGGGAAATCACTCTCCCATAACTACTTGACCTGTTCAGACATAGTTACAGAAAATAACTTATTATCGTTATCAAATTTGACTGGGGTCAGTGAATAATATTTCCTTGTGTACTTTCATTTAAGAAAAAAAAAAGAAAGAAAAAAAAGAGTCTTAGTGGACACTCTTACTAGACGACCCGTGAACCTATTGGGTTTCCCTAGTAACAGGGGTCCATGATGGTATTGATACTTTTTAATGTAGACTTCTCATTAACATAGTTATCTCCGTTTTTGTTACATCGAGAATTTGGATAATAGAAAAAAAAAAAAGAAATTCAATGCGGATACAGACCCCACAAAATTATTATCCATTTGTAAATTGGACTGGAAATTACTTCATTCTTGGACGCCTCGCGTTGTGTAATGGCTAGCAAGCTTGACTAGAAAACCATTACTAGTGAGTTTGAGTCTCACTGGGTGCCACACACAACCTGACTGCTGCCACAACTAAGCAAAGCTTTGTAAATTACTGAATTGCTTCATTCTTTAGTGCCTTGCTTCAATGAAAATCTCGCTATGATGTGCCGTTTTTGCTGGGTTACCGACTATGACAAACATGTCACGTCACAAATGAATGAATTAAATTTTAGTCAATACAATTTTTTTTTCTTTTCAAAGAAAAACTATTTTACTACCGTCAAAATATAAAATTAATAAATAATAGAAAATAAAATAAAAATTTAAAAAATACCTGAAGATCTGCTTGACTACAAAACGGTTTATGGAAAAATGTTTTGATGTTTAATTTAGAAAATTTGTCATGAGATCTTTTTTTTGCTTTATTAAAATTTTTGCTTAAACAATAAACAGCTTATTATAAATATCAAAATAAGAGAAACGAATAATTCGAACTAAATCATTAATACTAATTAATCCCTATCCGTCCATCTGACAGAATGATCATGTGACTAAAAGCACAAAAGGAGTGAATTATTCGAATTCCTTAAATGAAGTAATTTTTTAGTGGTATTTTTTGAAAATGGAAAAAAAAAACCCCAACAAAATAACAAGAAATATTTTTCTTACCTACAACTTCTTTGCAAAATATTCAGTTACAGCAGTCTTTGATTCTTAGCTTTTTTTCGAGGCGTGATCAAATCCCAAGAATGAACTAAAGATTATTTTCAAAAATGCCAGAATAATTCACAAATAATTCTCAGCGATTAATTGACGTTTAGCCTATTTCCTTTATTTTAGGGTTAACTGAGCCATTATGAACAGACAGCAAAATTTGATACCATTTCAAACCAATTTTTCTATGAGTTCGTCTCTTCCGTGGTCGGTAATAAAACCACAAGGGGGTGGGGATAGAAAAAGTAACAATTTTGTCTCAATTAATCTATTGCAGTCGATTAGGGTTAAGTTTTGTAGAAAAAAATGTTCTGAGTTCGAGTGACGTAAAGGATTTATGGAGTAAACACTTTCGGTTTAAGATTCGTGATTTTTTTTTTTTTTTTTTTTTTTTTAAATATTTTTTTAAAACCTGGATTCGTCTCTTCGACCAATATTGAGCTTCTGCTATATCTCTTGTTGTATCATAGGGCACAAATTGAAATTGGTCTGCGAAAATTTTTTTTTTTGTCGAGTCTTTGTCGACTTCAACTGACGTTGAAACATCTCTTTCAATTTCTTTATAAAAATAATTACCTGAGCAGAAAAGTTACCGAAATTTGTATTCAGTGCAACAAGGAAATCACAAAAAAAAAAAAAAATCCACCATGATCAAGGAAATGGTCCCCTTGAAAAATTGGCGTCTGCTTATTAATGCTAAGAAAATTAACCAGTTTCTATCGTAGATATTATTTAGTCATTAGTTTTTGTTGAATAATATTATTATTCGATCTGTGTGCATAATATTAATGATTAAGTAAAGTGTATCGACTATGAATGATTGATCAATTGTTTTTAACAGCATATCAATCCGTCTCAGGTTATTTCATGCCTTGAGCTTAGCTATCATTGTACGTTCATATTTACATTTTTTGTGTTGTTGTTTCTTGCTTTTAAAATTTAAGAAAAATTTGTACATAGTCCTATCAAATAATTTTCAAACTTATCTATTTGACCCGTGTAAGGAACCCTAAAAAATTATTACTACTTCAGGCCAGACCTGGGAGTAATAGCTATGAAATTGTACTTCATACTTCTCAAATTTCAAGAACTGGAGCCTCACCATCAGATGGAATTTTGTGTCATCCCAGAACCCTACCTTTTTTTTTTTTTTTTTTAAGAGAGAGGGGTTCATACTGTACGTATACTGTCAGCTTATTTTAATCCTTGTGGGGTATGAGGCTGAAGGTCACGGGCAAGGCTGTGTTGCCGTTTGATATCTGACTCCATATTTTGGTTATTTTATTTTACCCCCATGTTGGCTAGTTGGTGTAATGCCTTGCGCAAGAAAGTCCTAAAAAGAATTATACAAAAGAAGACAGTAACAGATAGGAGACAAGGCGTTTCTTTTATACTTTCCTTTTATTTACTGGGTTCAACAACCATTCCATGGATGATGGAGTTTTTCCTGAATACATTGAAATGGTTTGAATCCCCCAGTTAAGGTGTCAAAAATACGTTAATCGTTTCATGCTTGTGTTTTTCCTCATTTGGTATTTTGGGCTTCCATAAGGGTTAGTTTTCTTTTGGAAGTTTATCAAAGTCCGGTAAGGGTTAGTTTCTTCTGGTAGTTTGTTAAATTCCGGTTGTTTTAGTTTGTAGTTCATTTGTGGGTCTTTTTATACTTCAGCATACTGTTGACTGAGAGAGATATGCTACTGGGTGAAAGGGACTAACCAATGCCATGTCCAAAGACGTATGTGTGGTGCCCAGACACCCGTCAGCAACAATGTTGTCAAATCGCTGGTCACCGCCTGAAAGAGAAAGATAGAAGTTGCCTTTTTTGTTTACGCATGCGTCATCCCTTTTTCCTGTCAGGGACCTCTGGGAGTTTCTGCAAATTTAAGTTTCCCCCCCCCTTTTTTTTTTTAAATTCAATTAAAATTTTATTTTATTTATTTATTCGTTCCCTACACCCTCTACCTACTGGTTTTTATGATTTTCATGGGTCTGGTATTCTGTACAAGCACTGAAAATACTAAAAATGGCTACCAGCCATCAAAAAATTCAAGTAAGATTATGTATTTATCCAATCCATCCACCATAGGCAAGATGCGACACAAGGTTAATGTTTTTACGGGGAGTACAGCTGGTTTGAATTCAGAGTTTTCCTTCTCCTAGACTAGTTGCCTAACCAAGGCTAAATAAACCAGTCTGCCTTATTATTTGCCCATAGCTGGGGAGAGAAGCTTTGTTTTTTTTTGGTGGGGAGAGTTCTTACCACTTCTGTAAGAGATACAGTCTGTGTACTCTAAATCTCATAGCCCAGTTGTCTGGGGCTGTAGAATACATCAACCATATCTCTGCAGAGTGGTAAGACCTCTCAATGAGTGACCTGGGTATAACACTAAACAATCTGATGGTGAGGCTCCAGTAATGCTGGAGCTTTAAAAAATGCGGAGTATCTCTTCATTGCTATCACTCCCAGGTCCACTCTAACCTGGAGTGGTAGCACCTGATAGGGTCCTATCTATAGGTCAAATAGAACAAACTGTATGCAAACAAATGATTGATGTTAAATTGTGACTGTTATATAGCAATACTTGAAACCATTTAACTGTGTAAAAAAAGAGCTCAGGCTTGTTTAAGAATGTTATCTACAAAATGTGTTTACAAATCATATATATATATATATATATATATATATATATATATATATATATATATATATATATATATATATGAATAAAGAGGATTTGGCATTAAATCAGCTACAATGGTTGATATGCCATAAAATCCAAACTAACTAAATCTATTTCTAACTAATACTAATAGATTGCAAGCAATTCTATGGTTTAATGTAACTATTTCTGTTAATCCTTTTAAACAGGTAAATATTTCATACTTAGTTGCAATATATTACCAAGTCTCTTTGACCCATAGATGGAACCCTATTCTTAATTCAAATAATTTACAAACAGTTACATGGTATTGTTATTTCCACAATGTTTTGGCTGATATATCCCCCGGCCTTCTTCGGGAACCTACATGGAACTTCAAACTATGTCCTTTATTGAATCCCCCTGGTTGCCTGCTCTGATTCTGTTAGCCATAACTGGGTACAAGTATTAAGTAATCCTGTATTGTTACTTGCCTCATGGAAATAACAATAAAGATGAAGGCAATAGTCCTTTTTTTTATATCATACATCTTCATTGATGCATCGGGATGGGTCATCAGTGATGTTTCCTTTGGGTTCATGGGGGGTTTCGGGTCTTGCAACATCAGACCCCCTCACCCAAATGACCCAGTTGGCATTGATCTTACTCCAACTCCCATCCTGGCAGCTAACCTGCACATCCACACAAGGAAAAAAAAAATGACCACAGAAGAACCCTTAATGATAAAAATCATCAAGTTTCGTTTCGGTAATTTAGACAACTAATAGCTTTATTTAGCCCCAAAATGGGACCCTAATGGGTACTACCCCTGCAAGTAAAGAAGGGGGGCACTCCGGATCTCCAGAACTAGAACCTCACCACCAGATGCAGTTTAGTGTCATTCCAGGACTCCCCCTTTGGGTGGGGGTCTTATTCTTCTGGAGACGATACAGTCAGTGTAACCTAAACCTTGCTAATATAAAGCTTTTATGATTTTCCTTGGTGTGCTATTCTGTACAAGTACTGAAAATGGCTTCTGATAAAAACAAAGAACTCAGACTGTAACACTCTGCATACGGAGACGCCTTTTTACACCCATCCTTCTTACACTCTTACATAAACCAATATGGCCGTTTGTTTACTTCCGGTCCTTGAATAACGCTACCTCATCTTGAGAGTATCAGGGGAGGTAACTGGCATGTCTTAACAATTTCTTTGTGCACAGTTAAATGTTTCGAGTAGTGCTATATAACAGTCATTTGTTTGTACACAGTTTGTTCTATTTGACCCATAGATAGTAGCCTATCAGGTGTTACCACTCTGAGTCAGAGTGGACGAGGAAGAAGTGGTAATGAAGGGGTACTCCAGATTCGTAAAATCTCTCTGGCTGGAGCCTTGCCATCAGAGGGTTTAATATCATATCCAGGACACTTGTTGGAGGTGGGGGTCTTATCACTCTGCAGAGATGCAGTTGGTGTATTCTACAGCCTCAGCCATTTATATTTAGAAATTCTTGAAACCATATGTATACAAGTTATTTGTATTAAGAATCTGTTACTTGAAGCTATGATTATTACTACTATTGAATCGGAATACTTAAAACCAGTTAACCAACTTCAATAGTAGGACACTGTTCTGTGGAATCACCCCTACATTGCCATTATTCCCAGGTCCTCTCTAACCTGGAGTAATAGTACCTATTTAGTTCTCATCTATGGGTCAAATAGATCTGTTTGAGATATTGTTTAAAAGATTTGGACTTTTTTATTATTATTATTATTATTATTATTATTATTATTATTATTATTATTATAATATTGGCTCTTAAAACATTGATATTGCAATTAAATATGTATTCACCCAACCCCTCTGCATGAGTAAGATGTAACACAAGTGTTGTATACTATAATACATGCAGATGTAAGCAGACATAATCAAACACAATGATGAACTTCAATGAACGAACGAACATACTTTTTATAAAAATATATCTTTCACCCTTTATTCTCGAAAGGGTTGATGTTGTTTGTGTGTGACCCAAAGTTCTTCTTGCGACCATAGCAGCAGTTCTTCCTCATCTTGGTTGGGGTTGCTCAACCGTGGGTCACTGAGGGCCCAAGCCCTCTGTCTGAAGCTGGTTCTCACTCCGCTGGCATCCTATCTCCAACTAGCTCCAACTCCAACTGGAGCTCAAACTGACCCAAGCCGTCTGTGGCACCTGGTTATGTAATTGTTTCACGCCCACCTGCTTCCGCTTATTTACACAGGTGCATCTCTTGATTGACGGCTCGGTTGAGGGTCAATATGTAACACAAGATCAATTATTTCAATAGAGTTTAAGAGGTTTGAATTCAGAGTTTTTGTTCTCCAAAACCAGTTGCCATACTAAAGTTAAAGAGCCATAGGTGGAGGGAAAATAGTTGGGTTCATACCTTTTTCAAGAGTATTAGTACAATGTGAAATCCAGACAGCTTTGTCCAGGATTTGAACTCTGCATGAAGTGTTTAGCTCTTTAAAATGATTGTGAGGCTACATTTTTGGACCATATATAATTAGAGACCATAATTGTTAAAATGACTTAAGAATAAAATAACCCAACAAGGGTTGACATGCCATCATATCTAACCAACCTACTAAACCCAACAGTGAACACACTTTGTAACATACACTCTATTCCATGGAGATGCACTTTGTATAACTGTATTTTCAGCAGAAATAAGATTGGCAAACTGAGTTCAAATAGGCACTGTGTTTCACTTTGTGCTAATATCCTTAGAAAAAACAAGAATCTATCTGTTCTCTCTCCAGCTATAGGCTGTAGCAGTTGATTTCACCAACAAATCCACCATCTTGTCTGTCTTCAAAAATTGTCCAGTCCCTCTGTTCATGTGTCTTGCTTTTTATTGAGCTACTTGCTCGTGCATGCAAATCACTAATAGTCTTAAAGGGCTTTTCCACCCATGCACAGTGACAGAATTCCAAATGGTAGCCATGACAGAGCAAATCAAACATGGAGGATGCTTAGCATTGGGTTGGTTTGGATCCCTTGGTCCCACTTCGCTTCAGAGGGTATACTTGATTTTTTTTTTTTTTTTCTTTTTTTTTTTTTAAGCCTTGGTAGGGCAGCTGCTCTAGGAGGAAAGCTGTATTCAAACCAGTCTTATTCTAATTAAAAATTGTATCATATCCTGCAAAGGAGTTAGGGAAAGACATATACTATATTCTGTAGATTTTTAAAATCATTAGCTAGTAATAAATCATTATTGACACTATTGCATCACTTAGTGTACCCGACTTGTACTACTTAACTGTGGTAGATAGGTGCCATATTGTGTGCTCATATGTCATATTTCTGGCCCTTTCTGGCAAATAGTAAAGAGCATGTGTTGAAACCACATAAAGCGATGAATCCAGTCTGTCAGCATGGTGTTGTGCAAGCTGGTGGTAGATTTGTAATGGTATGAATCTACTTGAAATGTTCTAGAAAAATAGGTAAATTTGAAAATTTCATTACTGTTGTGGCCCCGGAAAGGGTCACTAATGAAAACACAAACACAGATATTAGATAACAGATTATATTACACAAGAAAAATAGAATTACATAGAAAAGGTAAGAAGTCTTGTACTGTTTGGATAACACTGATATTGATCTGCCCTCTGGCAGTGAAATCTCTTGTACTAATAACTGTGAGAAGAGTCCATTATGGTAAAATGGGTAAGGCTCCCAGAACAATTACCTAGGTTATAAAAGCAAAGTTTGAACAGAAAAGTAAGTCTTTTCCAATTATGCCAAAAGTGTTTGAAAAATAACACTCATCCAGCTTTTTCTAGTTTTATAATAAGTGATAGTGTATTGCCACGATAAAAATGTTTAGCTATGTTCTTCTTTCTAGATGAGGCTTAGAACTTTTTGAATGACTTTTATATGTCTAAAGTATTTTGGAAATTACATTTTCTGCCTAGGAGTATGAAAAAGTAAAAAAAAAATTGTTACAGTGTGTAATCTATGAAATAATTTTGAAAAAAAAAAAATGATACAAGCATGTGTGCGTTAAAAAGGATGTATCTTTAAAATATTTAATGAAATTTTCTTTTATAATTTGAAAAATGAAATTGGTTTCAGAATAGAAAAAAAGATGTATAAAAAGTGGAATTTTCACAGGTACTGCTAATATACATAATTATTTTGTAAAAATATTTCATAAAATGATTTATTATATATATTTAATAAAATGTTTTATTATATATACGATGATCATTAAATAAGTTTCCAGTCTTTTTTTGTATGGGCACTTTTATTGATAGCACACACATGAAACTCTAGTCCCCTTTGAAGTAATCTCCTCCGGCTGCAATGCACTTGTACCGTTCCAACAACTTCTGGAAGGTCCCATGGAAGTCCTCTTGTGTGAGCGTGTGAATGACCTTCATCACAGCATCTTTCATCTCCTCAATTGTCTCATAATGACAGCCTCTGAGTTTAGGGAATAAGCAAAAGTCACAGGGAGCAAGGTCTGGACTATAGGGAGGGTGAGGAACTGTCTTTATGCCCATCTTGGTCAAATAGTCTGTGACTAGGATGGAGTTGTGGACTGGTGCATTGTCCTTGTGGAAATGCCACTGAGCCAATTTGAAGAGTGCTTGCCTCTTCCGATGGAATCTCTAATTACTAATTACTTGACCAATTCTCATTCAAACAATCTCAGATTTTAACTGTAAGAACAATACAAAATTCTGTTTGATGTCTAAACCCCCTTTTTTCCCCAGTAAATGCTATTTCTATACCTGAAAAAAAAACAGAACTCTGAATTATTTCTCCACATTTTGTTAAAATTTAAGATAGTTTAAACAAGAACTGGCCAACTTATTAGATTGTAAAATGATATCAGGTTTTTCTGAAACACCGTATACATCTTAAATGATATCAATTTTTCTGAAACACTGTATACATCTTAAATGATATCAATTTTTCGGAAACACTGTATACATCTTAAATGATATCAATTTTTCGGAAACACTGTATACATCTTAAATGATATCAGTTTTTCTGAAACACTGTATACATCTTAAATGATATCAGTTTTTCTGAAACACTGTATACATCTTAAATGATATCAATTTTTCTGAAACACTGTACAGGGTGAAACGATAAAATTGCTGCCGTAGAAAAGACAACATGATTCTATTTCCATTTAATGAAAACCAGTTTTCTTTTTTTTTTTTTAATACTCGTTGGCCAGTTGTGTACAAATCCCAAGAGTGATAGGAGCTTTCTCTCATGTCTGAAAGGAACACAATGTTCAACAAGTGCGATCAGAGATGCGCCGCTGTATAACTCATGCTCTCTCTACCGATCCAAGTTATGACAACAGGACCATTACCAGCACCCTCAAAATTCAAATCTGGATTGCCACAAATAACAGGGACGTGCCCAGGGTGATGAAAACAAAGTTTCCGGCTACAGTTATGGTCTTTGGTGTGGTTTCAAGTGAGGGCCACATCATGCTACCTCACATCTTCGAAGTTGGCTTGAAAGTCAATACCAAAGTGTACCTGGATGTGCTGAAGAGTGTGGTGATCCCCTGGTGCAATCAGGTGGCCGGTGGCAAACCCTGGCTGTGGCAGCAGGGCTTGGCACCGGCCCACAAGTCCAAAAAGACCCAGGCTTGGGTTCAGAACGAGTGCTATGACTTTGTACCCTTCTCTCACTGGCCCCCCTCCTCCCCTGACCTGAACCCCCTCCTCCCCTGACCTGAACCCACTGGACTACTTCGTTTGGTCATACGTCAAGAACATCACCAACATGACCTCTCACAACACCAAAACCAGCCTGATCGCCGCCATCCACCGAGCTCCCGCTGGCACTTGTGGAAAAGGCATGCATCCGTATCGAGGCGGTGATTGAGGCTGAAGGTGGCTACATTGAAGAGATGTCAGCTCTACTACATAATCAAGTTACCTGAATTGATTTTTTTCAATAAAAGTTTTAAAATAAAGCTGTAGTGTTTTCTTTAGGACAACAATTTTATTCCACCCTGTATACATCTTAAATGATATCAGTTATTCTGAAACACAGTATACATTGTCTACTTTTCAAATCAGAAAGAAACTTTTGTTCATGTTCAAAAATTTATGCAAGTTTTGCTGACAGAATTGGGTTATTTCTTTATTTTAATGATTTCATTTTACCATGTTACCATAATACAGACCCCTTAGCCCTCAAAAGAGGCTCCCTGTGGTATAGTCGTTAATGTGCTGGACTGTAACATCATAATATGCAAGTTTGAACTCCAGTCACACTATTACATTCACTTTTGGACTAATTCCCTTGGGAAAGGTCTGAACCCCCATATCCTCTATGGATTAAATAGTATCACTGCTGTTCTACAAGGATAGCTTTGGCATTAATGATATGCCATTGAACACTGTCATCATCATCATCATGTCGTGCCGCTTGCACGGATATCCCTGACCCTCTCTCGCCACTTCTCCCTATTGGTCATCGCCTCCGGCAGGTCTTCAGAGCTACATCCCATATCCTCTCATAGCTACTGGATGTATGTTTGAGCTGGTCATCCTGCTTTTGCTCGGCCATAAGTGGGGGTACATAGGAGTACATCACTTATGAGCTTGTCTCTACTTCTCCAGCAGTGTCCTGCATGTCTGGTTTGTCTAACTTGGATAGTTTTCATGATGGGAGGCAGGTGGCCATATAGTTGGTGCTTTGTGGGGTGTTACCGCCAGGACTTGTTCAATATTGCTCGCAGCATTCTTGTGTAATTGCCATCTAGCTTCTTCTCAAGCTGTTTTGTTAGTGTCAAAGTAGTGCATCCATACAGCAGTATCGATACGACCACTGCCTGGAAGAAACTGCGTTTCATTTTATAGGTCAGGTTTGATTTCCATATGATCGATAGCTTATCGATAGCTGTCTATGCCTTCATTAGCCGCGTGTTGATGTCTTTTTTGGTTGATGAGACACTGGTTTTATTATCGTCTCAGACTTCCTATCAGTCTTAATAGCATTTAAAAATACATTGGTTTAGTTGGTTGTATTTTATGGCATTTCAACTTTTGTGGGTTATTTAATGCCAAACCTTGTCTATACATATGTATTATATTAGCGAATAATTTGAAGGTAACAATATTTTTAAATAAGCTTGAGCTCATTTGTTTGCACACAGTTAAATGGTTTCAAGTATTGATATATGATGTTAACAATTCTATTTGATAATAATCATTTGTTCACACACAGTTTTGATGGTTTTAAGTATTGCTATCTGTTTCTAGTTCCTTTAAGATAAAATAGGGTTGGGTACTTAGTTGCTATGAGCAATTTGAAGAATACCAGTGGGACAATCATAAAGGTGCTAGGGCTGGACATGACCAGCTGATTGATTGAATTGGGTCTCTCTGACTGCCTGTATAGCCCAATAAAGGCCAAAGTGATGTGTTGCAAGTCATTTGCTCTGCCATGAGGAACCCAACTTTAAGCATTATAGGTTGTCACCTATGGCCAACAGGTGGCTTTGTTTGCGGGTTTGGGTGCTTCGTGTCTTACCCCTCTGCAGATGTGCTGTCTGCATATTCTAACCCCAGTTAACAGGGTGACTTAAAAATAGAAAACTAGACAACCCTGACTAAATTATTAATCCATGAATAATATTAAATACATTGTGCAAATTGGATCCCAAACCACATTGAAGTAAGAAAAAATGGTCCAGTTGATTTAAAGTCTCTTTATATATGGCTCCTGACAACAGGTTCATGATTCCATAAAGTAAAAAGTAAGTTGGCAACCATAGTCGAGGGCGGCCAGAAGGCTCCCTTTTCAATAGCTACTACACCAAGGTGTGGGGAGGGCACTACTCCTTTCCCTGGATTGCTCCACTTTACCCTCGATACGTACCTTATATTGCTGAGTGTTAAGCAAGGAGGTATCTAGTACCATTTTTAAAGTCTTTGGTATGACTCAACCTGGGATTGAACCCAGGTGTCCTGAATCATTGGTGAACACTCTACCCACTGGGACAATGATTCCATACTCAAATCTAAATCAATTAATCAAATTGTTGGTATTACATAGCGATGCTTGAAACCATTTAGCTGTATGCAAAAATTGAATTATTGGTTTTACATACCAATTCTCGAATCCATTTAACTGTGTGCAAATGAATTAATAGTGTTGAATAGTATTATTAGTGTTGAAATAAAATAGTTGAAACTATTTAACTGTGTGCTTGCAATAGCAATACTGGTGTGAAAACAAATTAGCTTGAACTCATTTAAAAATTAGATTACCTACAAACTATTCACTTACAAATCATATATGTATAACCATTTAAATGTGTGCAAACAAATGACTGATGTTAAATTGTTACTGTTACACAGCAATACTTGAAACCCTTTAACTGTATGCAAACAAATGAGCCCTGGCTTGTTTAAAATGTTATCTAAAAACTATTCATTTACAAATAAGATATTTAATATATATGTATACATCATCATCATCATCATGTCGCGTCGCCTGTGCGGATATCCCTGATCGTCTCTCGCCATTTCTCCCTATCATTCATCGCCTCCGGCTGGTCTTCAGGGTTACATCCCGTGTCCTCACACAGCTGCTGTATGTAGGTTCGTGCTGGTCGTCCCACTCTTGCACATCCATGTGTGGGGGTCCACAGGAGTACATCGCTTATGAGCTCGTCCTTGCTTCTGGATTTTGCATGAAATAACCTACAAGGGTTGATATGCCATAAAACTAAACTGGGAGAATGAAAGCAAGGTTTCAGGGAATCCTAAAAAGAAGAGTTTGTGTTATTCTGTGTATCAGCCACTCAGTGACCAATCACTCACTCACTTTTTGCTTAAATAAGAAGAGCAGCCAAAATGCCCTACATGCCAAACCCAATACACAGGAAAACCTCTGATTGAATGCAGTGCTCTTTCCTCCCACAAGACAAAAATACTACAAGGTGAGTCAAATCAGTGAACTATTTGATTGATTTTAATGGCATGTCAACTCACCTTGGTTATTTTATGCCTAGGGGTTAAGGGAATAAGTACAGTACACATTTATATTTACGTTTTTTGTGTAGTTGTTTCTTTAGAAGTTTTTGCAGATAGTAATATAATATCAAGTAACCTTTCTGATAAAAATTGCAAACAGATCTATTTAATCCATAGATGGGACTATCACTTCAGCTCAGAGTAGACTGAGGAATAATGACAATGAAAGGGTACTCTCCTCTCTCCATCGTCTGGTGCAGTTTAGTGTCATATCCAGGACACACTCTTTGTATGTGTGTGGTGGAGGAGTGTTACCCCTCTGCAGAGGATATAATCAGCATATTCTAACCCTCACTGATAGGGCATTGAACTATTTGAGAAAATCTAAAACATTTTCAATCCTTCTTGAAGGAGATAAGCTTTTATAAAAAAAAATATAAGAATCTAAATTCAACAAGTAAATACATATCTATTGTCCAACTTCAATTGAAGTTTTGGCATTAGTTAACCCGCAAAGTCAAGCTAAAGCAGCATACCCTTGGAAAATATTTGTTAAAGCAATATTGATAAGATATTCTAAGAGAATAAAGCAAGTTTCAGTCCAATTTGAAATTTAATTATAATGTGTGGTTATTAGAAGATGTGACATATCAAGCGGTAATACAAAATATAGACAGCGGGTGTCCTCGTGGTGTAATGGTTAAAGCGATGGACTGCGGAATTGTAGTAAGCGAGTTCGTACTCCAGTCACGCTATTACGTTCACTTTCGGGCAAATACTCTTGGGAAAGGTATGAACCCCCTTATCCTCCCAGCTATGGGTTAAGTAGTATCACTACTGTTCTTCTAGGAGAATGGCTTTGGCATTAAATAATTTATACAGGTTGATGAAACGAAAGAAAGAAAATATAGACAATAAACTAGAGAGAAGAGTTTTAGTTCTAGTTAACTCACAAATAATTGGTCTCACGTTTCAAGTCAATAAAGATTACTCAATTCAGTTCAGCATTTAATCCAAAATGAATAAAGTTCCAAATAGTTAAATCCAACATTGACAAGATGTTGTTTTCTATGCAAGAGATGTTGCATTAAATGGCTTATATGAATCATTTTTTTTTTTAAAGTAATTGGAAGATTCATTTCTCCCAGAATGCAACTTGGATGGTTATTTATTTCAAACAGGAAGTTGTTTATGGCTTATATCAAGACAATAATCTAACAGTGTTCTGCATTCATGATCACCCCAATCATTATAATTTTTCACAGGCGATAACTATTAAATGCTAATTATTGAGTATTTCTCCTTTTTAATCTAAATTCATAAAACGCAATTTCTATCCATATACAGGGTCTAGTATAATAATCTCTCAGATTTAAAACTGTGCAGGTGCCAGTTGCAGTGAGTGGGTGGGAGGTATATCTTTGAGCAGCAGCAGCCATGCCATTTCAGTTGCTATTAGGATTTAGAATGGTGAACATCATGTCTTTGAAACTTATTTTCTTTCATTATTGCACTGCATAGACTCATTTTGTGACCAGCTCCTTTACCAGATTTTTACCCTTTGTGACCACTTCTTCTGGGGATGCCTGAAGGGTCAAATCTTTAAATCTAGGCTTCAAACAACTGATGGACTTGCAGCTATACCAGAAGCAGTGGTGAGGCAAGCACAGCAGAATTTCAGAGTGAGGCTTCAGCTGTGTATAGTGAATGAGAGTAAGCATTTAGACAATATAATCCTAAAAACAAAATGATGATAACAATAAAACAATATTGTTCTTTCTTAGAGTAAAATTATATTTTGAACAGGATGTATATAGACCTTTTTTTATTTACATTCCAAACCTGAGAGATCATTCTGCCAGACCCTGTATGCACAGTATTGGCTAGAAATAAGTACTCTCTTTATTCTTTCTATAAATTGTTAATTTTCTTCTAAACAGAAAATAAAGTTGGTGACCATGGTCATGCATGACCAGAAGGCTCCCTTTTGAATAGCTACTACACTGAGATATAAGGGAGGGTGCTACTCCTTTTCCTGGAATGCTCTTCTTTGCCTTTGATCCCTACCTTATAAT
>OY757940.1:47701016-47756016 GCA_963585895.1 Sepioteuthis lessoniana | reverse complement strand
CCCTGATCTCCTGGACCATTGGCAAACACTCTACCACTGGGTCAGTCTATATATATGTATGCACAAGATATAATATTATACATTATTTTATATATATATATATCATATTTATATATAAGATATTTTATACATTATCACACACACATATATGGTAGGTGTCTGTACAGCTGCGGTTTTCCAAATCAGACGAACAAGACATGCAAGACACTGCTGGAGAAGTAAGGATGAACTTGTAAGCGATGGGGATCCCTTCACATGGATGAGCAGGTGTTGGACATTCAGCTAAAACTTATCTACCACAGCTTTATGCCGACACTGGATGTAGTCTGGAAGGCCTGCCGAAAGTGCTGGATGATAGAGATGGATGGCGGGAGAAAGTCTGGGAAATCTGTGCTAGTGGCACAGCATCATGATGATATAGATATAAAAAAAAGTGGCATGTTTCTCTCTTCCACATGCATAGAACAAGTTTCAGCAAAATAAATTTTCATTTCTGATGAAGCTATCATCACAGCAACACAAGGCAATATAATTTTTGTATTGTCTTCCTTTTATTTATATATATAATATATATATATATATATATATATATATATATATATATATATAATATATATATATATATATATATATATATATAAACACTGTAAATAAAAATTTTAATATTTAGCATTGCAAAAAATAAGTCCACCATTTATATATACATATTTTTGCATTTTTTTTTCTTTAAGGTCATAATATTTCAGTGCTGTATATTGTGGTAATAAATAATACCTAATAACATCTATTTTGATTGTTTAATAATGTTCCGCAATAGATAATGAAAGCATGATATGCTTGTTTTAGGAAAAAAATTAACTTTTATGAAAAATTGTTAGGACAATATTTTAATTTGTACTTTGGCTGTTTACTCTTTATGCCATATCAACTCTTGCTGGGTTATTTTATGCTAAATTCATTTTTTTTTTTTCAACCAGTTATTTGGTTTCATGTAAGTATTCATATTTAATATTGATAATTATTTACAAACAATTATTGAGTTTCAAGTATTCCTATTTAATACTAATAATTTGCAAGCAATTATATGGCTATACTTCACAATTAGTTGCAATAATAATGTTTTTAAAGCCAATGTAAAGTTCAAAATATTTTTCAACAAGTAAACACTTTATACTTAGTTACGCTATCAATATTTTAAGCCCTAAATTATTAATAAAGTTTAAAATCATTTTTCAACAGGTAAACACCTCATACTTATTTTCTATATCAGTTTTAAGAGAAAATGTTGTTCAAAATCACTTTAAACTTCAAATGGATCTATTTTGCATCAAGATGGGACTCTAACAGGCACAGCCCAGTCAGCTGGAGCTATAGAAAGCATTGACAGTATCTCTGCAGAGGGATAAGACCACCCACTCCTATGAGTGTCCTGCTTATGACATTAAACCTTCTGATTATGACGCTCCAGTCTTAGAGCTTTGGGGAATGTGGACTACCTCGTCATTGTCATTGCTCCCAGGCCCACTCTAACCTAGAGTAGTAGCACCTGATAAGATCCTATCTATGGGTCAACTAGAACTTTTTGACATTTAAACTGATTGCAAAGAAATGACTTAGGCTAAATTGAATTGTTAGAAATAGAACTGTTTGTTCATTTAACTGTGTAAACAAATGACTGATGTTTAATTGAATTGTTAGTGATACATACCAATACTTGAAACCATTTAACTGTGGGCAAATGAAGGAATATTGTTCAGCAGAACAATTAGTGTTAAATAGTAATACCTGTAACCATTTTACTATGTGCAAACCAATGATTAATAGTAAACAGAATTATTTGTGTTAGATAGAAATGCTAGAAACCATTTAACTGTGTTTTTTAAAAAAAAAAAAAAAAAAAAAAAGAGGTCAGGCTTTTTTAAAAATGTTAACGACAAAATATACTTAAAAATCATAAATTCTGTATTTATGAATAGTTTGGCATTAAATAACCTACAAGGGTTGATATGCCTTAAAACCCACCTCAACCAAACCTAACAGGTACTATTAACAAGTGAGAGTAATAACAATAAGGGAGTGACTTCACATGCTCTAGAGTTCCCGAACTTGACCCTTACCACTGGCAACAGTAATGTGATATTCAGGACATGTGAATTATTCAACCTAATATCTTAATCGTTGAGATTTTGAAAACAGCATTTCATCCTGTATTCTCTTGAAATTTCTTAGATTTGCCTCACATTCTTATATAAACCATTCTACAAATTTTCCATCCACTTTTTGTCTCGTGTGCATTCTAGCCATTCTTGTACTGCATGAAATTCTGAGTTAAAACAATATCCTCCCCAGAACTCTAGAACTGTAGCCTCACTACTGGATGAAGTTTAGTGTCATACCTTGGACATTTTGTACTTTTGAAGCAGTGGTTTATGTAGAATTTTAGGTAATATATATATATCTAAAACCCCCCCCCCTGCACAAGCATGATGTGACACAAGTTCACTTTCAAGTTTAACAGATCTGAATTCAGAGTTTTCCTTCTCCTAGATCAGTTGTCATACCAAATGCACAGTGTGCTCTACTGTTTACCTATAGCTGGATAAAGAATAATTGAATTCATACCTTTTCAAAGGGTGTTAGTGCTCTGTTAATTGCAAACAGCCTTTCCTATGATGGTATTGAATACACTACAAATGCATCCTAAACTTTCAGGTAATGTAAGATAAGTCTTCTTGACCATATATTCACCTTTTGGTGTGTATTATACGTATTATATTGCTACACACTATACTGTTACCTTACCATTAGGTTTTCACTTTATATCTATTTATTTAATCCCTTCCCCATGATTAAGATTAATTAAGAACTTGATTAATTTTTTTAAGTGGAGTACAATTGGTTTGAATTCTAAGTTTTTCTTCTCCTAGACTGGTCGTCTTACCAAGGTTCATGTGTGAACTACATTTTACTATCAGTTGTCATGCCTTCCTTCCCTACACCTCAGTGTAGTAGCTATTGAAAAGGGAGCCTTCTGGTCACCCTCGACTAAGGTCGCCAACTTTACTTTACTATTTATCCATAGTTGGGAGGGAGAACATGGATTCATGCCTTTCCTAAGGGCATTAGAGAAAAATGAAACAATCTTGTCCCAGATTTGAACTTGGATTGTCAACTCCATTGTTAAGCTAAGTACACCAGAATGTCACAGGCAGGATATGACACAAGGTCAATTATTCAAGTTGAATAAAGCTGGTTTGAGTTTTCTTTCTCCTAGATTGGATGCCTAACAAGGGTTAAAGAAACCAGTTTGCTTTACTTTTTACCAATAGCTGAAGAGAGAACAGATTAACTCTTACCTTTGAGGAGGTGCCTGTGGTGTAATGGTTATCATCGTAGGAAATGGACACGGTGACACAAGTTCAAATCCTGGACAAGATTGCATTACACATAGCACTAATACCCTTGGGAAAAGTATGAATCCAATTATTCTCCCTCCAGCTATGGGTAAATAGTAGGGCAGACTAGGTTCTTCAGTCTTGGTGAGGCAACTAGTCTAGGAGAAGGAAAACTCTGAATTCAAACCTGTTAAACTCCGCATAAAAATTGACCTTGTGTCATATCCAGCCCGAGCGGAGGGGTTGGTAAATATGATTAACTCCTACCTTTCCCAAGGACATTAGTGCTTAATGAAATGCAAACAGCCTCGTCCAGGGTTTGAACTCATGTTGCTGATTTCATTTGTTATGATGATAGCCATTACATTCGCTGCACCTTCATGAAAGTGAACAGTGTGTTTACTATTTGGTTTAGTTTAATTTTTATGGCATATCAACCTTTGTTGGGTTATTTTATGCTGAAGTCAGTTGTAGTGAGAGAAATCACGCACGTGGCAGATCAAAGCATGCTAGAATATGTCTGGCATGTAAAATGAGATCAGAGAGAGAGAAACGGGCAATTGGGAAGATCGAACTCGCATCCTCCCAATCGTGAATCATGTTTGACGTAAGCGCACTTGTAAATTACAACATTGTGCGATTGACCCGGATGTGGCATTTCAGTATGATTACTTAAGTCTTGCTTGAATGCACCGGAGGCGGTATCATTTGAGTCTCGGTGACATACGACATGAGATGAGCTTCGATACAGGACTGCTGGAGAAGGAATATTTACCAAGAGATTCATACTGCAGCTGAAGCACATCGGCAGACACAACTGTATATGAAAGATTATATCAAGCCTGGATATTTGCGAAACCATAAGAAATTGAATCCACGTGTTCTTTTTGTTGCCGAGGAGGCATACTGTTCCCCCCCTTTCATCAATTTAACAATTATGGTCTCCAATTACATATAGTGCAAAAAATACAATCTTGTTAGTTTGGCTTCTTTGTTTAATGGCTTATCAACCTTTATTGGGTTATTTAATGCCAAAGCCATCCTTGTAGAAGAACAGCAGTGATTACTATTTAACTCGTAGCTGGATGTGATAAAGGTGTTTATGCCTTTCGCAAGGGCATTTTTCTGAAAGTGAATGTAATGGCATGACTGGCGTTTGAACTCACTCACTTTGAGGTCATAATCCAGGACTTTAACCATTATACCACTGGGATTCTTCCTACGATCATTGTAAACAGGCAAACACTTTGTGTTAAATTGCAGTATCAATGTTTTAAAAGCCAATGCAATCATAAAATTCACAATCATTTTAAAGATTATTTCAGGATCTATTTGATCCATACTTGGAACCCTTACAACTATTACCACTCTGGATCTGAGCGGATCTGGGAATAATGACAGTGAAGAGGTGACTCCACATTCCTCACAGCTTTAGAACTGGATTTGATCCATACTTGGAATCCTTACAACTATTACCACTCTGGATCTGAGTGGATCTGGGAATAATGACAGTGAAGAGGTGACTCCACATTCCTCATAGCTTTAGAACTGGATTTTCGCTATCAGAGGAGCTGGTTAATTTATAGATTTCAATTCGACATTCTCAATTGACAGGTGTAGACAGGTGGATTGATTACCATTTGGCTCTCCTTTGAGATTTTCTGACTCTCCATCTTCCTCCTTTCTCTTCAGTTCACAATTGATTTGTAACAATTGTCTCTTTGAGTTAAGATTAGCATTGACATTGTTTTTTCTACATCTATGTAAAAAATAAATAAACACTTGGATTTATAGTTTAACTCCTTACCAGGGCAATTTATTTAATAGAGTTATCTCCCTTAACCTCTTATCCACTTTTGTACCTCATATACCATTTTGGAGCTTATTTTTTGGTTGGCTTTATATTAAAGCAGCTCTTGTGTTATCTATAGTTGAAGTGAGTTTATTTATTTATTTATTTTTTTTTGCAAGTAATTATATAGTTTTCAGTATTCCTACTGAATACAAATAACTGGTACACAATATGAACGTCATTCAGTACATAATGTGATTTTTTGGGGAAAAAAGCAAAATATTTTTTTTCCAAATTTTTTTCCCATGAATTGAAACTCTGCCTCTAGAATTGGTTTATAACAAAAATTATTTTAATTTCATAGAAATGTTTTGAAGCTATTCAAAATGATAGCTAATCAAACAATCCTCCAGGTTTGATCAGAGGTCTGTCATGAAATTTCATATGACATCAAACAATCTGATGATGAGGTTCCAATAATGCTGTAGCTTTGGGAAATGTGGGGTACCCCTTCATTGCCATCACTCCCATGTCTACTCTGGCCTAGAGCAGTAGCATCTAATTGGGTCCTATCAATTGGTCAAATAGAACTGTTTGATATTTAAACTGAGTGCAAACAAATGAATTATTAGAAATATAACTGTTTGATTATTTAACCATGTGCAAATATCACCGATGTTTAATTGAATTGTTAGTGATAGATAGCAATACTTTGACTAATGCTAAATTGTATTGTTAGAAATAGAACTGTTTGATCATTTAATTGTGTGTATCTGCAAAATGTATTTATAAATATATTTAATATATATGTAAAAGCAGGATTTGGCATTAAATAACAACAATGGTTGATATGCCTTTAAACCAAATTAAAAATTTTAACAGATGTGTGTATATATATATATATATATATATATATATATATATGGTTTCAAGTATTCTTATCTAATACTTATGATTTGCACATAATTGTATGGTTTCAACTAATTGTTCCTAATACAAATAATTTGTACATTGTTATATGGTTTCAAGTATTCTTATCTATTATTATTAATTTTTAAACAATTATATGCTTTTAAATATTTCAAGAAATTATATGCTTTCAAGTAATAATAATAATAATAATCTTTCAATTATAATTATAACTTCAAGTAACTATTCAAAGTATAAATAATTTGTACACCAGAAATCTTGAAACCATATGTCTATCTAATACTTATAATTTTCAAACAGATCTCTTTAGCCTTTAAATGAAACTCTCACAAATACTACCACTCTGGGTCAGAGTGGACCTGGGAGTAATGACAGCAAATTAATGACTCTACACTCCTCAGGGCTTCAGCACTGAATACAATTTAGTGTTGTATCTTGGACACCTAATGCAAACTGAGCTCTTTGGCCTTAGTATGGCAACCAGTCTAGGAGAAGGAAAAACTCTGAATTCAAACCTGCTTAAAAATTGACATTGTATTGAATCCTGTTCATGGTGGAGGGATTAGGTCAATGCATACACCAGACATGTTGGTTTTTTGTTGTCTTTTCTTTTACAAATTTAGAGATGTTGCTATGAGAAACCTTAAAATATTTCTTTAGTTTGTAGTATCACCTCCCTTACTAAGGTCAGTAAATGGGGCAGTCAATACTACCTCAACAGAAATCTTGGTCCTTACTTCCACCTCGGCCAAGGAATGCTATCCTAGAATCCATCGGCTCTCACTCTTCTCTCTTCCCTTCTCTCTCCTTTTCTCTCTCTCGCTCTCGCTCTGGCCAATCAGCGGAGATAGTAGCAGTTGCCGAAGACGACCCAAGAACAGAAGAGGAAGAGTTGCTGAAGAGATTCCCGATACAAAACACGTGTTGACCGCCGGACATTTTTCTAGCCAACACGTGGCGTTGTATACGAAGAATAAAATTCCTCTTTTAAAGTTAATATTTGTACTTCTCATTTATTATCTCAAATAACCTAACTCAAGTACATATATTACAAGTTTATTTATTTGTTTTTTGTTATAAACATAATCTGTAACAAATGTCTAAATAAATAAATATCTAAATGGTCAGGAGAAATATTCAAAATTTGCAGATTTTCATCTCTAAAGAGAGAATGGGCACCTGGCTTGGTATAATACTTAGCGAGCTAGGCTAGAAAACGGTTGTTAGTGAGTTCAATTCTCATTGGATGCATGTGCGTTTGGCCTTGGATTAACTAAGCTAAGCTTAGTAAATGACTCTCTCTAAAGTTAGAATGCTAAACTTTACTTAATCTGGTACAAAGGTCTTTATCTTTATTAAGGCAAACAGCATAGATTCCCTAGACTCTCTCCTGCCATCCATCTCTATTTGCTAGCCTAGTTGGCTGGGGTTATAGAATATACCAACTGCAACTCTGTATAGTGGTAAGATCCCTCCCGAGTGTCCTGAATATATGACATTAAACAATCCAATGGTGAGGCTCCAGTTATACTGAAGCTTTGGGGAATGTGTAGTACCCCTTCATTGCCATTGCTCCTCGGTCCACTCTGGCCTGGAGTAGTAGCACCTGATAAGGTTCTATCTATTGGTCAACTAGAACTGTTTGACATTTAAGCTAAGTGCAATAAAATGATTTATGTTAAATTGAATTATTTGAAATAGAATTTTAACCGTGTGTAAGTAAATGAGTGATGTTTAATTGAATTGTCAGTGATACATAGCAATTCTTGGAACCATTTAATGTTGTTGTCTTATGCTAAATTGAAATGCTAGAAATAGAACTGTTCGATCATTTAACTGTTTGTATCTACAAAATGTGTTTACAAATCATATATTCAATAATAATAAAAAACAGGATTTGGCATTAAATAACACCTTCAATAGTTGATATGCCATAAAACCAAACCAACCAAATTTACTTCAGACCTAACCGATAAAATGAAATGCAGTTTCTTCCAGGCAGCGGTCAAATCGATACTGCTATACGGGTGCACTACATGGACGCTAACAAAACGGCTGGAGAAGAAGCTAGACGGCAATTACACAAGAATGCTGCGAACAATCTTGAACAAGTCCTGGCAGCAACACCCCACAAGACACCAACTATACGGCCACCTGCCTCCTATCACGAAAACTATTCAAGTTAGATGAACCAGACATGCAGGACACTGCTGGAGAAGCAGGGACGAACTCATAAGAGATGTACTCTTATGGACCCCCACACATGGCCGTGCAAAAGCAGGACGACCAGCACGAACATACATTCAGCAGCTATGTGAGGATACGGGATGTTGTCCTGAAGACCTGCCTCGGGCGATGAACGATAGGGAGGAGTGGCGAGAGAGGGTCAGGGATATCCGTGCTACCAGTGCGACATGATGATGATGATGAGTACGTAGACCTTCTGTAATATAATGGCCGAGGGATTTCGATTCATGCCTTTGGGTCTAGTCAGGCTGAGAAGCTTTCAGCTCAGCACATGGGTTAGTTAGGTGCAACATTAATGCAGGTGTTAACGCGGGCGCGCGCAGAGCAGACGTGTCACTCAGAGATGTCACAATAGCCCGAGAAGAGAAATGGGTGACGGAGTGCGAATGACGTCATGCACTGGAAGCGTGCGGAGGGTTTTGGGAATTTGAAGAAAGTTAAGAGAGTTGAAACTACACGCCGAACGAGGAGGTTCGACTTTTGGGGCTCGCTGAGGCGAGACAAATTTGCGCCGCACGAGATAGGGGCCAGATGAAGAAGCCAGCATAAAAAGATTTTGTCTCTCTCCTTATGTCGAAACCTTTAACTCAAAAGTAATAAAAAGGTTTCGTACCTGAACAAAGAAGTCGTTATGTGTTTTCGAATTTCAAGATTCCTATATTCTTTATGTATACATGTTATCTAAATGAGTTATGGACAACCGATGTAAAGTAAAGTAAGTAAAGTTGTCTCCCTTTAGTCGAGGGTGACCCGAAGGCTCCCTTTTCGATAGCTACTACACCGAGATGTAGGGGAGGGTGCTACTCCTTTCCCTGGATTGCTCCACTTTACCCTTGATCCGTACCTTATAATGCTGAGTGTTAAGCAAGGAGGCATCAAGTACCATTTTTTGAGTCTTTGGTATGACTTGACCTGGGATTGAACCCATTGGCGAACACTCTAACCGCTAGGCCAATGTCCGGTTTAGACAAACGATGTACATTTCCCAAATAGCCATTTCATGGCTTTGGTACACTTCATCTTCATCAAGGCATGCCAACAGTGTGGATTCCCTTGACTCCTGTGTTCATTCAGAGCTGATGAGTATATATTTTTGTTGGTTGGCCAACACTGGCGTGTTCATGTCTAGGAGTTCATTGGAGAACATTGCTTAGGTTGCTCATAGTACATGCTGTTATGATTTACTTAGCTAACCAAGGAGATATTTCATTGTTATGGTAACGGGAGGCATTTTAGAAATTCAATTATATCCATTATTTTTTTTATGGGCAAAAATCTAATCTCTTTTTCTCTTGCTTTTTCACTTATTATTTTCTTTCTCACTGTAGCTTTGTATTGCCCACTTCATGTTTGTTTTTTTTCTTTTTGTTTATGAGTTTTCCTTTAAAACAAATACACTAGGATTTTATAATTTTTGGTCAAACTTAATACAACCAAAACTGATATTGTTAGGTATTATTTATTACCAAACTCTCCACTATTAGAACTGTAAACAAAATGGCACTATTTAAGGTTCTGTGTTTAATGGCACTATTTAAGGTTCTGTGTTTAGTGGTACTATTTAAGGTTCCTTTGTTTAATGGCACATCAATCTTCCTGAGTTATTTAATATCAAAGCTGTTTTTGTAGAAGGACTGTAGTGGTACTATTTAAGGTTCCTTTGTTTAATGGCACATCAATCTTCCTGAGTTATTTAATATCAAAGCTGTTTTTGTAGAAGGACTGTAGTGGTACTATTTAAGGTTCCTTTGTTTAATGGCACATTGACTTTTGTGAGTTATTTGATGTCAAAGCCATCCTTGTAAAAGGAAAGTAGTGATATTATTTAACTCATAGCTGGGAGGGGGATAAGGAGGTTCATGCCTTTCCCCACTTAATACAGTAACTGGATTTTAAAATTCTCTTGCTATGATGTTGCAGCCCAGCATTTTAGCCATTATTCCATGGGGATTCACTCCAAGTAAGTAGAAGAATATCAATTAATAAATAGATTGATAACTCATCATTGTTTTAGTTTGGTTTCTTTGTCTAATGGCATATCAACCTTTGTGGATTATCTAATGCCAAACCCATCCTCAAAGAAGAACATTAGTGGTACTATTTAACCAAAAGTTGGAAGGATAAGAGAGTTCATACTTTTCTTTGTTTAATGGTATATCAATTTTTGTGGGTTATTTAATGCCAAAACCATCCTTGTAGAAGAACAGTAGTAGTATTAGTACTATTTAACCCATAGCTGGAAAGATAAAGGGATTCATACTTTTCTATGTTTAATGGCATATCAATTTTTGTGGGTTATTTAATGCCAAAATCATCCTTGTAGAAGAACAGTAGTAGTATTAGTACTATTTAACCCATAGCTGGAAGGATAAAGGGATTCATACTTTTCTATGTTTAATGGCATATCAATTTTTGTGGGTTATTTAATGCCAAAATCATCCTTGTAGAAGAACAGTAGTAGTAGTACTATCTAACCCATGGTTGGGAGGATAAGAGAGTTCATACTTATCTTTGTTTAATGGCATATCACGTTTTGTGGGTTATTTAATGCCAAAGTCATCTTTGTAGAACAGTAGTAAGTAAGTAAAGTTGGCGACATTAGTCAAGGGCGACCCAAAGGCTCCCTTTTCAATAGCTACTACACCGAAGTGTAGGGGAGGGCACTACTCCTTTCTCTGGATTGCTCCACTTTACCCTTGATACGTACCTTATATTGCTGAGTGTTAAGCAAGGAGGTATCAAGTACCGTTTTTAACGTCTTTGGTATGACACAACCTGGGATTGAACCCAGGTCTCCAAGACCATTGGTGAACACTCTATCCACTAGGCCAATAGTACTATTTAACCCATAGCTGGATGGATAAAGGGGTTCATATTGTTCTTTGTTTTATGGCATATCAACCTTTGTGGATTATTTAATATTGAAGCCATCATTGGAGAAAGTCCCTGTGGCATAATAACTAAAGTGCTGAACTGCAACCTTGAAGTAAGCGAGTTCAAACTCCACTTGGGTTGTCATATTCACTTTTGTACTTATACCCTTGTGAAAAGCATGAATCCTCTAACTCCTTTGCTATGAGTTAAATAGTATTACTGCTTTTCTTCTACAATGATAGCTTTGATATTAAATAACTCATGAAGCTTGATATGCTTTTTAACAAAGAAAGTAAACCTAACCCAAATAAGGTTCATACTTTTGTTAGTAATAAAGTTGTTGGCGACCATAGTTGATGGCGACCAGAAGGCTCTCTTTTCAATAGCTACTACACCAAGGTGTAGGGGAAGGCGCTACTCCTTTCTCTGGATTGCTCCATTTTACCCTTGATACATACCTTTTATTGCTGAGTGTTAAGCAAGGAGGCATCAAGTACCATCTTTATTGTCTTTGGTATGACTTGACCTGAAATTGAACCCCGGTCTCCTAGACCATTGGCAAACACTCTACCCACTAGGCCAATGAGCCGGTAATAATTGTTAGTAATACATACCAATAATTGGCACTATTTAACTATGTGCTAAAGAATGAGTAATTTTCAATACAAATATTAGTGTTAACAGTACTTGGGGTTGTAGAATACACCGACTCCACCTTTGCAGAGGGGTAAGACCCCCCACCAATGAGTGTCCTGGATATGACACTAAACAATCTGATGGTGAGGTTCCAGTGATGCTGGGGCTTTGGGGAATGCTGAGCACCTCTTTATTGCCATTGCTCCCACTCTGGCCCGGCATGGTAGCAGCTGATAAGGCCCTATCTATAGGTTAAATCGATCTAATGGCATACTTATGCTAAACTGAATTGTTTGACTAAACTGAATAGGTTGAAATAGAAATGTTTTTGACAATAAAACCATACTTAGATTTAAACTGTGTGCTTATGCTAAATCGAAGTATTTGAAATGGAACTGTTTTTTGACATTGAAACTGTACTTACACTAAACTGCATTGTTTAATATAGAACTGTTTTGACATTTAACTGTGTATAAACAAAATCCGTACTTATACTAAATTGAATTAGCTGAATTAGAACTACTTGACTAAATTGAATAGCTTGAAATAGAAATGTTTTCACAATTAAACTGTACTTACATTTAAACTGCGTACTTATCCTAAATTGAATTGTTTGAAATAGAACTATTTGTAAAAAAATGGATTTGGGATTAAATAACCTACAAAGGTTGATATGCCATAAAACCCAACCAACAAACCAACCAGTACTTGAAACTCTTTAACAGTATGCCTAAATTGAATTGTTTGTGTTACATAGTGATGCTTGAAACTATTTAACTGTTTGCACATGAGACTATTTATGTTAGAGAGAAATAGAAATATTTGAAACCATTTATGTGTGTGCAAAAAAAAAAAAAAAATGAACATACTAGTGTGACTGGAGTTTGAACTCATTTAGATGTTACAGTCCAGTATATTAGCAACTGCGTCTCAGAGATTCTTTGGTTTGGTTTGGTTTCTTTGTTTAATGGCATTTCAACCTTTGTAGGTTATTTAATGCCAAAGCCATTCTCCTAGAAGAACAGTGGTGGTACTATTTAACCCATAGCTGGGAGGATAAGGGGGTTCATACCTTTCCCAAGGGTATTTGCCTGAAAGTGAACGTAATAGCGCGACTGGAGTATGAACTCGCGTACTACGATTCTGCAGTTCATCGCTTTAACCATTACACCATGAGGACACCCCCCCTCAGAGATTCTTTCCAGTTATTATTGTCAGAAGAATAATAATCAATTTGTTTTTATTAGTTGACATTATCATAAGGATAATAATTCTTTTATTACTTAGTTTTGTCATAAGAATAATTAGTTTTTATCTCCTATCATTATCATAACAATAATAAGAAATTATCCTTGTAATAATAATAAATCTCCATATGCACGAGACTAGTAAAGAGATTTGTATATCACTAAACAACCTATGACATCTATTTAGTAAAACTAATAAAATTCTCATATAATTGCAATTGTTTTTTTTTTTTAAATTTTTTTTTTAATATTGAAAAAAAAAGCTTTTTAACTGGCCGGATTTTATCCTGAGGAAGGTCATCTTTCATTATAAAACAATTAATCTTTTAGATCTTATTCCTATATATTTTTAACCCAATCTCTTCATGTTGTTTCTGACAGAGCATGGTCACCATAAGTATCAATATATATTTAGTTACATTCCATGAAAGTTTCCAGCCCTGACAGCTGGGTCCGTAGAATACACCAACTGCATCTCTGCAGAGGTGGTGAGATCCCCACTTCAACAAGTGTCCAGGATATGACACTAAACAATCTGATCATGAGGCTCCAATTCTAGAGCTCTGGGGAATGTGGAATACCTCTTCATTGCCATTGTTTCCATGTTCACTCTGATCCACAGTGGTAGCACCTGATAGGGTCCTATCTATAAGTCAAATAGAACTGTTTTGACCATTTAAACTATGTGCAAACAAATGACTTATTGTTAGAAATAGAACTCTTTGACCATTTAACTGTGTGTAAACAAATGACTGATGCCTGATTGAATTGTTTGTGATACATAGCAATACTTGGAACCATTTAATTTTGTTGACTTATGCTAAATTGAATTGTTTGAAATAGAGCTGTTTGATCATTTAACTGTGTGTAAACAAATGATTGTTGTTTAATTGAATTGTTAGTGATACATAGCAATACTTGGAACCATTCATCTATGTGTGATGTTGAATAAAATTATTATTGTTAAATAGCAATACTTGTAACCACTTCACTGTCTGTAGTAAATAGAATCATTCATGTTAGATAGAAATATTTGAAACCATTTAACTGTGTGCAAAGAAAGAGCCCAGGCTCATTTAAAAATGTTATCAACAAAATGTATTCACAAATTCTATATTTGATATATGTGATTTGGCATTAAATAACCTTCAATTGTTGATATGTCATAAAACCAAACCAATCTAAACATAAGTGTATCTTGGTTAGCTTCTGAACTTTTCAGCTGACTCTCAAACAATGACATAGGGTAGAGTGGGCTATTTAATCTTCATCAGATCAGATAAACAGAGAAGGAGAAGGAAAAATTCAATTTAAAATCAGGGGCTTGGGGCTAGTAACTACTTTTCATAAAAAACCTTGTTACTGAAATTACAACATCACCCCAGATGTGGTGCGGCTGGGGTTGTGGCCCTATACTATTCAAGGGGTCTGCATGATACAGATATTGTATGAAAGTAATGCTTTGTTTATATTTTCTGCTGCGATGAAAGAGCAACTTATTTTTTTTTGTTTACTGATTTTTTTTTTTTTTTTTTCTTTCATGATATAAATGTGGGAAATTGATTTAATTATTTTTTGTTTTTATTTATTTTTTTTAATGTATGCAAGAAAGTAAAATTTAGTGAATATCAATTAAAATACTGCATCTTAAATTTAAGTTCTTTCGTTTGTAATTCTTTCTTTTTTTTTTTTTTTTTTTTTCAATTTTTTTTTTACTTAAAAAAATCACGTCCCAAAATAAAATTAGTAGCACAATGGTATATTTAGAAAACTAATCAACAGCGCATACCTGTCGATAAACACTTGTCAAGTTACTTGCTCGTCAAACTGAAAAGGTGCACAAGTTGATTTACTTGTGGCAGGTAAAGAGTTCTTTGAAGTGGACTCGTTACCTGTAGGAGCACTCAGGTAATCTTGTACTACAAGGCTCATGTGTTGTAATCCTAATATTAAGCTGAGTATAAACTCTCTCTTCCACTCGGGCAAGAAAATAAGACAAGAGGCAGATTGATTACATTTTGATGAGGTGCTGGGAATCGGATGTCAGATAGAATTATTAGATATTCAAAAATTTACATGCCACAGCACAAACACACGCACACATGGATGCATGTACACACATACACATACACATTGATCTATACACACATAAACATACCAGCCCTGTTTACAAAGGTTGATATGCCATAAAAACCAACCAACCAACCCCAGCCCTGTCTCTGGGCTTAGAATATGCTGACTGTATCCCTCTACAGAGGAGTAAGCCAAAAAGAATATTCTGGGTATGACATTAAACTGCATCTGATGGTGAGGTTTCAGTCCTGGAACTCTAAGTGTGGAGTAACCCTTCATTGCCATTACTCCCAGGTCCACTTTTATCCAGAATGGTAGTACTTGTTAGGGTTCCATCTATGTTTCAAATAGATCTGTTTAAAAATCATTTAATAAGACAATGTGGAAAAAAACCCTCTTGAAACAACTACACAAAAATGTAGATATGAATATACAATGTACAATTCCCTAACCTCTAGGCATAAAATAACCCTAGATGTCATTAAAATCAATCAATTACTCATGTACACACAGGTAGACCTAAATATGCTTACACATGTGTGACCACTCATGCATGTATGACCCTACTGCTTCCAAACATGGATTCACAATTTACCATGTGCATTGTTACATATGTAACACCCTTATACTGGGTGTGGTCTTCTGTTTCTGCACCAACATTATACGAATGGTGTGTGGCCCAGCAGGATGTTTGATTTTTCTACATGATCCCAAAATTTATAACATCTCTTTCAACTGCTGTGTGTACTTTGTGATAAAATCTTACTAAAGTTTAAAAGGGAAGGAATGACAGATGAAGTCAACGATGGAAGTTGATATGTTTATTTGATTTTTTTTTTTTTTTTTTTTTTTTTTCATGGGTTGATTGTAACTTGGAACAGTGGATGCATTTTGATTTCCTTACAGAAATAGTAGCAGATCACTTTCCTCTAATTCAGATAGTTTGTGTCTCTAAGTGAAAACCTACCCAACAATTCTTGTCTTTCTCATTTGTCTGTCTGAAGATCATCTGACAGCATTTCTCAAATCTCTGGTCTCAACTTAACTCTGTCCTCAACTCCACCTTTGGTCTGTTTATTCTTTGCTTCAGGACTGTTTCATATATGTTGTTTTCAATTTGCAAAATTATTAAGAATTGTCTTTTTAACAAAACAAGGATTCACTCTATTTTTCTAGCTTAAAATAAGCACTCACATGTCAGTCAAGGATGGACTATCTAGGTGACCATCCTGGCTGACACTAGCACACTTTATTGTAATTATTTTTTTTAACAAAACAATAATTCTCCCTCCTTGTCTTCTCAGCCTAGTATGTGTTCTGACATCAGTCTTACTTTAGACCTCCCACAACCATTCCTAATTAACTTTTTACCAAAACAACTACTCTACATCTCCTTTTTCTCAGTTTTCCAATTTCAACATGTTTTTGGAGAAAAGGATAATGTTTTCCTGACATCTCCTGATAAAGAGTGAATGCAGAGTCTAGAACTGAATTGATAATCACGTTGGAAGGATGAATTTCTGTTATACTGTCTTTTACTTGATCTTACTTGGCTATTTTTGAGTTCAGTTCCATCCATTGCCTTTCACAATCTCCAAATTGATTTCTTTTTCACTCTTAGATTTTTTTTTAATACTCATTTGAACTGCCGGATATCTTTCACCCAAAAATTTGATATTATAAACAGCTTTAGTTCACCAACTGCACAAACATGCAACAATATATGCAAGCATGAAGGTTACTCTCTTACACATGCACACATGCACATGCACACACCTAGGCATGCACACATACATACATACATACACACATCCACTTGTACAGAACCAAACATGGACATTTTGACAATTGGTATTCTAAAAAGAAACAAAAACTTTTATGGTACTATTTACCCAACCCCTCCGCTCGGGCAGGATATGACAGAAGGTCAATTTTTAAGTGGAGTTTAACAGGTTTGAATTCAGAGTTTTCCTTCTCCTAGACTAGTTGCCTCACCAAGGCTGAAGAACCTAGTCTAGCCTACTATTTATCCATAGCTGGAGGGAGAATAAGGGGGTTCATACCTTTCCCAAGGGTATTTGCCCGAAAGTGAACCTAATAGCGCGACTGGAGGATGAACTCGCGTACTACGATTCCGCAGTTCATCGTTTTAACCATTACACCACGAGGACACCAAAAACTTTTATGGTACTTGTACATTTTGTGGCCCATTTGGCTGGGGCTGTAGAATACACTGACTGCACCTCTGCAGAGGGGTAAGAAAACGAATGTCCTGGATATGACACTAAACAATCTGATGGTGAGGTTCCAGCAGTACTGGAACTTTGGGAAATGCAGAGTACCCCTTCATTGCCATCGCTCCCAGGTCCACTCTGGCCTGGAGTGGTAGCACCTGATAGGGCCTTATCTGTGGGTTAAATAGAACTAACAGCATACTTATGCTAAACTGAATTGTTTGATTAAACTGAATAGGTTGAAATAGAAATGTTTTTGACAATTGAACCGTACTTACATTTAAACTGCGTGGTTATCCTTAACTGAATTATTTGAAATAGAACTGTTTTTCGATATTAAAACTGTATTTACACTTAACTGAATTGTTACATATAACTACTTGAATAGTTTGAAATAGAAATGTTTTTGACAATTAAACTGTGTACTTATGCTAAACTGAATTGTTTTAAATAGAACTGATTATTTACATAAAAATGGATTTGGCGTTAAATAACCCACCAGGGTTGATATGTCGTAAAACCCAGCAAACCAAACCTTGTACATTTTGGCATTATTCACTGTGTCAAAATTAAAACTTAACAGATTATTATTATTAAAATGGCCCATTAGCATAATGGCTAACCATTATGCTAATGGGCCATTTTTGCCAATTGTCCAAGAGACTGATGTTCAATCCCAGGTTGAATCAAGTCCAGCCCAGTTGGCTGGTGCTGTAGAATACACTGACTGCATTTCTATAGAGGAGTAAGACCCCCTCCTCCCAACAAGTGTCTTGGATATGACACTAAACAATCTGATGGTGAGGCTCCAGTTATGCTGGAGATTTGTGGAATGCTGAGTCTTGCTTCATTGCCATTGCTCCAAGGTCCACTCTAACCCAGAGTGGTAGCACCTGATAGGGTCATATCTATGGGTCAAATAGAACTGTTTGATATTTAAACTGTGTGCCAATAAATGACTTATGCTAAATTGAATTGTTAGTAATATAACTTTTTTCATTTAACTGTGTGTAAACAAATGACTGATGTTTAATTGAATTCTTAGTGATACAGAGCAATATTTGGAACCATTTAACTGTGTGCAAATGAATAAGTAATGTTGAATAGAATTGTTAGTGTTAGATAGCAATAATTGAAACTGTGTAGAAACAGTAGCATACTCGTGTACAAACAAATTAGTTTTAACACATTTAAAAATGAAGTTACTGATAAAGTAACGTCTTACATGTCATGTATATCTATTTAGATGTGTTCAAATAAATGACTGATGTTAAATTGTTACTGTTACATAACAATACTTTAAGTGTGTGCAAAAAAAATGACCTCAGGCTCTATTTAAAATTTTCTTAGGAAAATGTGTTTACAAATCAAATATTTAATATATATGTATAAGGAGGATTTGGCATTAAATAACCCATAAGGTTTGGTATGCCATAAAACCAAACTTAATCTAAATTATTATCAACAAAATGTTTACAAATCATATAATGTATCTATATGTAAAGAGTATCTGGCATTAAATAACCTTCAATGGTTGATATACCATAAAACGCAACCAAACCATATCATATATATTTAATATATGTATATAGAGGATTTGGCATCAAATAACCAACAATGGTTGATATTCCATAAAACCAAACCAAAAATGTTATTAGTGAAATGTGTTTACAAATCATATATATATATAGGATTTGGCATTAAATAACCTACAAGGGTTGATATGCCCTAAAACCCAACCAAACCAAATATTATATATTTAATATATATGTATAAAGAGAATTTGGCATTAAATAACCTACAATGGTTGATATGCCATAAAACCCAACCAAACCAAATATTATATATTTAATATATATGTATAAAGAGGATTTGGCATTAAATAACTTACAATGGTTGATATGTTATAAAACCTTACCAAACCAAACCCAAACTACCACTGTCCTTTTACAAGGTTGGCTTTGGCATTAAATAACCCACCAAGGTTGATATGTCATTAAACAAAGAAGCCAAAACTGTTGTAAGGGTGAGGACCAGGATTTACTTCTGTGCTTTTTGTATTTTTTTGTTTTTAGTGTGCATAAGTACCTCTCATATATTTATCAAATTTTTTTCGAAATCTTTTATATCATTTTTAATTCAACCAATTAAAAAAGCAAAAGAAAGTTTCATTGATTATAATATCTATATTATCATATTTACCCAACCCCTCCGCTCGGGCAGGATATGACAGAAGGTCAATTTTTAAGTGGAGTTTAACAGGTTTGAATTCAGAGTTTTCCTTCTCCTAGACTAGTTGCCTCACCAAGGCTGAAGAACCTAGTCTAGCCTACTATTTACCCATAGCTGGAGGGAGAATAATTGGATTCATACCTTTCCCAAGGGTATTAGTGCTATGTGAAATGGAATCAGTTTTGTCCAGGATTTGAACTTGTGTCGCTATGTCCATTTCCTACGACGATAACCATTACACCACGAGCACCCATCTAATATCTATATTATAATTCTGCTTGTGTTGTGTCCACTTGCATGTTATACTCATCCATATACTCTCTCTGCAGCCAAGTGGGATATTCTTCCACTTTTCTCTATAGTCAGTCCAGTCAGCTGTGACTGTAGAACATGTTGACTGCATCTCTGGAGAGAAGTAAGACCCCCTCTCCCAAAGAGTGTCTTGGACATGATACTAGACCCACTGATAGTGAGGCCTCAGTTCTGGAGCTTTGGAGAATGTGGAGTACCCCTTTATTACCATTACTCCCACACCCACTCTGACCTGGAGTGGTAGTACTTGTTAGGATCATATCTATAGGTTCTATAGAACTATTTAACCATTTAAGTATATGCAATTTAGTATTGTTGATGGGACTGTATTGAGTTACAGCATGTTTTATTTTTGTCTGCCAGCTGGATACTAGTTGGGACCCTTATGGTGGTAAGTGTAATAGTTATTATTCTATACAAATGATTGATGTTAAATTGTTAGTGTGAGATAGCAAGAATTGAAACCATTTAACTCTGTGAATATTATATTTGATTTGATAATTGGATTCATACCTTTCCCAAGGGTATTAGTGCTATGTGAAATGCAATTAGCCTCGGCCAGGATTTGAATTCGTGTCGCTGTGTCCACTTCCTACGATGGTAACCATTACACCACGGGCACCTCCAACTCTGAATATAAATCAAAATATGGCATCCTATTTTCCACACAATCATAAGATTATAAAAGTTGATAAACTTGTGTTAATTATCATTACTGCCTTTTCTGTCTTTCTGCCTAGCCAATGTTTCTTCTCTGATGTGATTGTTTTTAAAAAGAAAAAAGATCTACTGGCCACAAGTTTGAGTCGAAACTGTACAAGCCACAAGTAGGAAGAAAAAAACAAACCTAGAAACAAAAATAAATTCCTGACTACACATGCATAAGTAAGTAAAGTAAAATTGGTGACTGTAGTTGAGGGAGACCCGAAGGCTCCCTTTCGATAGCTACTACACCAAAGTGTAGGGGAGGGCACTACTCCTTTCCCAGGATTGACCCACTTTACCCTTAATCCTTACCTTAAAATGCTGAGTGTTAAGCAAGGAGGCATCAAGTACCATTTTTAAAGTCTTTGGTATGATTCGACCTAAGATTGAACCCAGGTCTCCTGGGTCATTGGCGAACACTCAAACCATTATGCCAATGCATGGCCATCTTTATTAATGACAATTTCTCTGGTTTACACTGATTAGGGTTGGGGGAAGTGTCACTTTGCAATATGGACTTGAGCACTGGTTTTTCACTATCAGGATTTAGATGGCAGATGAAGACTTGGTCAGTATTCTATCCTATTCCGTCTAACAACCAGCTCTTAACTCTGCTATATGTTTTTCTTGTGACCAACGATGGTGGTTCTTTTCCACAATCATTACCATTTCCCTTTGATGTATTCATTCACCATAACTTTTATATCTGTGTAGAGTATTTTGATGTTGTGGTCAATGACTATTCCTGTGTCTAATTTGGTTGTGAAGTTTGCTCTATCAAAGGGAAATGACAACTATTGTTAAAAAGCAACCCAGCAAACAAACTTTTCCAAATAAAGCTTTCCCTGAGGGAATGAACACCAGGACTCAGAAACAGAAAAAAGAAGGTAGTTTTAACCTGACTACACATTGGCTTTTCATGACTGACTCTTTTGTACTAAAGCAGGAGAAATAGGTGAAATGCACATGGCAAAATAATCATAATAAAACACTACCTTGAATGCAAAAAGTTAACTCCAATCAGAAAGAAATGGTTTAAGGCAAGAAACCTTACAAAACTTTTTTTTACTAAAGAGTCGCAAAATTATAGACTTTTTAAAGAAAACAGGACTGTACAATTAAATATAAGAATGAAAATATATTCAAAATACGAAAATAAAAAATCCTGATTTGGCATAAAATAACCTTAGAGTGGTTGACAAAAACCAATCGATCAACCATGATAGGCAGTAAAGGGCATCTGTCCTGGCCCAGGAGCATTACTACCACTGCCCTAGGCCACAGCTCACCTATGTCCTGATTGTTCCTTTGAATATATGGACTTCTGGACAAGAAAACATTTTTTTTCCTGTGGAACTCCTCCCCAACCCCATTAGATTACTTTGGAAAATGATATCATTGTCTACTGACCTTTGACTGTACTCAGTCCACTTGGCTGGTACTGTAGAATACACTTACTGCATCTTTGCAGAGGGTTAAGACCCCTTCCAATGAGTGTCCTGGATATGACATTATCTGATGATGAGGCTCTAGTAATGCTGGAACTTTGGGGAATGCAGAGTATCCCTTCATTGTTATTGCTCCCAGGTCCACTCTAACCTGGAGTGGTAGCACCTGATAGGGTCCAATCTAGGGGTCAAATAGAACTTTGACATTTAAACTGAGTGTAAACAAATGATTTATGCTAAGCTGAATTGCTTGAAAAAAGAAGTGATGGATCATTTAACTGATGTTTAATTGAATTGTTAGTGATACAGAGCAATACTTGAAATCATTTAACTTTATTGTATTATACTAAATTGTTTGAAATAGAACTGTTTGATCAGTTAACTCTGTGTAAACAAATAACTGATGTTTAATTGAATTGTTTGTGATACATAGCAATACTTGCACAAATCATATAAATCTAATATATATATATATATATATATAAACTGGATTTGGCATTAAATAACCTACAGTGGTTGATATGCCATAAAACCAAACCACACCAACCTGACTGTACTAGTGTCAAAAACTTCTGTTTGTGATGGACATTAAAAAACTAACCCTTTCATCCCCATTGAGAAATCCTCTTTTATTTTATTATCTATTAAAATCTGCCAGTCACTTGTTTCGCTAACTTTTTGATACTACTATATACTCATGTATATACATATATATATACTGCCTATGCCCATACATACCTGTGTAGATATGTTCACCTTCACACGCATATAAATACATATATACTTTGCTCCAAATATACTCCAAATCATATGCCTTATTCCAATTGAATATTTACATCTAGGGATAGAAGATTTTATTGATTCACAAACTGCTATGATTTAAAAAAAAAAAAAAAAAAAAAAAAGGAACAATTCAATTTATATTAATTCATTGATTACACAGAAGTAGGTCATAAAATGAGCTGGTAAGACTTGGTTTAGTGCAGAAAATGGGGAACTTCTCTTAGGGGTTAATTTCTGTGATTCAGCAAGAGCCAGATTAAAATGATAAAAATAGTTTTTTAAAATTCACATTTTTAAATAATGATCCATTTTTTTTCTTTTTTCAGCTTGTGTTTACATCCAGATAACACATTGGTTGCCACAGGCCAAGTGGGACGGGCACCTTACATTTGTGTCTGGGATTCTAGCAGTATGAAGACCATCTCTTACCTTAAAGATCAGCACCAACATGGTATTGGTGCAATGTGTTTTGACAAAGAAGGCAGTGTAAGTTTCAGGAAATAGCTTTAATTCTTTAAACCTCTAACTAAGCCTGATATTTTGAGTTGAGCACTATTTTACTATGTACCATAAAGCCAATATTTCAAACTGAGTATTATTTTACTAAAGAACATAGGCCCAATATTTTTGGACTGACCACTATTTTACTTTAAAGCATAAACCCAATATTTCAAACTGAGTATTATTTTACTATAGAACATAGGCCCAATGTTTTTGGACTGATGACTATTTTACTTTAAAGCATAGACCCAATATTTCTGACTGAGCACTATTTAATTATACTACATAAGCTTTAAATTTTAGACTGCGGTAGATCATTGAAGTAAGAGTTTTATGCTTATCTTTTAGAACGGTAAATGTATGTTAGTTATAAAAGAGGAATAGAGGTTGAAAACAATGAGTGGAAAATGCTAAGTAACTGCTAGCAGCAGGAGACATAGAAGGGTCACATGACTAGAAGAATCTCAAGAAAAAGAGTATGAAAATTTGAGTAGAGGACAAGAGAGGCAACAGATGTGAAATGTAGGTTGTGTTAGAAGGGCAACGCTTTATGTTGACTACAAACTTCGCTGACTGGTTACCGAGTATTTTAAAATGTTTTAGTGCTAAATTATCAAAGTAAGAGTTCTGTGCTTATTCTTTAGAATGGTAAATAGAAGCACCAACTATACGGCCATCTACCTCCCATCACGAAAACTATTCAAGTTAGACGAACCAGACATGCAGGACACTGCTGGAGAAGCAGGGACGAGCTCATAAGTGATGTACTCCTATGGAACCCCACATATGGCCGGGCAAAAGCAGTACAACCAGCTTGAATATACATTCAGCAACTATGTGAGGATACGGGATGTAGCCCTGAAGACCTACCGGAGGCGATGAGTGATAGGGAGAAGTGGCGAGATAGGGTCAGGGATATCCGTGCTAGCAGCACGACATGATGATGAAATATAAGTTAGAGAAGGGAAATAAAGGTTGAAAAGAAAGGGAAAAAGGAAAGGAAGGAAAAAAGTTGAATAACTTTTGAAGGAAAAGCTAGCAGCAGGAGATGCAGAAGAGTTACATGACTTGAAGAATCTTGAAAAGCCTCTCATCAGTACCTGATAGGGAAGCTATAAATGATATAACTTATGTGAAATGCAGGTTTAACAGTAAATGAATGCTATCTTATTGCTCTTAGTTTAAATAAATAAAGAATACAGATATGTTTACTTAAACAAATAAGAATAAAAACTAATAGGTTTAAAAAAAATGAACAACTGGACTTTAACTAAGTCAAAACTTGTCAAATTTAAGGTGAACCCCCTCTTTTTTTTTATTTGGGACCTGCTTAAATGTTCTCTTACTTTTTATGAGTACTTGCCTGCATCTGTTACAGGAGCACAGATAAGAAACAACCCCTGGGTCTGGCACAGTCACAATATTCTACCAATTAAAAATGACAAATCAAAACATAATTCTATGTGAGACCCAAACAACAGGTCTGGGTGTCATGAACTGCAGTTACACCCTTGATAGTCAACATCTGGAATCTGATCTGCATCCTGCGAATGTTGGTTGTTCTAATTGCAGGTACACAAACAATGACCTAAGCAACCCGTCGACTCGGAGACACAAGCAGAAGAAATGCACTAGGAAAGAAAACAAAAATGTACTTCACCGTTATCTTAAGACCAATCCGACACAAAGAGGTGATAGAAAAAGAATGATTGAAATTTGGGCAGAATCCATTAGATTTAATATGACAAGGCATTGATCTGCTAACCAAGCTTGAATGCTACTAAAGAAAGGTTGGTTTTCTGACCTTGAGATACTAAAAATATACTGACAATAGAGAAGAATATCAACAAAACCCCACTACATGAGCCGAAATGCTAAATACTGAAAAGCAAGAAACCCCTAACCAACCTGAAACACAAAATAATGAAAACTGAAACAGCCAATGCCCCCAACATCACTGAGCAAGCCCTAACACAAGAAAACAAATGTAGAATTAGTGAAGAAAATCATGACTGAATAGAAGACTACTTTACCATCTCTCAGAAACCAAGACAGGAAAAAAATAAACAAATTATTACCAAATATCTGAATTAAATGAGCTGGTTTCTGCTGGAGCATAAAATTAGTGTACCTTGTTATAAAATCAGTGTTCGCCTAAGGAGTCCAAACAGAAATAGAAAACTTGGAATTGAAATTAGACTAGAAGGGCAAATAAAGAAATTATGACAATAAGCAAAGATACTAAAGAAGTAAGAAAAAAAAAAACACTGGGTTAGGTTAAGATGAAAAGACCAAAACAAAACAACAGACAAATCTCACAATACAACTTGAGATAAATCAAAAGAAAAAAGGGAGACTTAAAAAAATACCAAGACTGGGTCAAGCAATACAGTCAAAACAGGACTTTCCAAAATAATGAAAGAAAATTCTACCAAAAACTTGGAGGAGAATGCATGACGACATACCAATCACCAGATGCAAATGAAGCAATCTATTCTTGAGTAAAATATAGTAATGGAAAGGGCATAACAGAAAGGCTGAATGGATAAATAACATCGAAAAAGAATCACAAGAAATTGAATATTGAATAAGGTCCTGAAATAATAATACACCTGGAGTCACTCAGAGCAACATTAAAAAAAGTACCAAATTAGAAAATGCTAGGCCATAGTGGCATACATGGATTCTGGTTTCAAAAATTTACATCTCTCCATGGTAGCTTATCTCTTGAACTGAATAGATGCTTAGAAGTAAACTTACTTGAATGGATGACTAAAGAAAAGGCAACTTTGATTCAAAAAGAGCCTCCACAAAGGAACTGTCTTCAACAATTATAGACTGATATTGTGTCAAATCCTTACAGTACAGATTAGGGAGGAGATTTATTACTCACTAATAAGCTGTCAACAAAATTGCTGTGTGCTGTGAAGAAGATGAGGAGGAGTTATAGAGAAAGAGATCTCTTCATTTTGTTTTGCCTTGAAAAACGACACTGCTGTTGACTCTGATGCATTGTTTATTTTGTTTCATTACAAGCTATTTTGACAATGTCATTAAGCTTTGACCCTAAGTTAATACAACTTTTCGACAGCAACAATTCTGACCTATCCGAGCAGGAATGAATTGAGAAGGTGGAATTAATTTGTCAACTCAGTGGTGTACAGTGCATAGAATGCGTAGTTCCAATGTACCTCTCTGGGGGTGTGTATGCTGTGTATCAGCAGTTAAGTGAAGATAAGAGAAGGGACTTTGCTTGTATTAAAAGTGCCTTGTACATGGCATTTGTTTTAGACTTGGTCTCCACTTGGAAGGAGTTCATGGCATGCTAGTTACGTCCAGGAGAAACGGTTGATGTTTATCTGGCAAAACGATAGTGACTCACAGTCCTGTTTGGAGGAATGTCAGAAAACGAACTGACGTGGGCATTTATTGCAGGGATGCCTGAAAGTGTTTGAGGAATTACTCTGAGTCTCGTCCCAGGTGGACGACATGGACTTATCGGACATATCTGGTTTTAAAAAGTATGCAGATGACAGACCATTGTGTTGAAACATATGGGCAACCTCATGCATTTCTTATGCAAATGTCCAGCTAGGAAAAGTCATAAAAACATGAGATTGTGGGCTGTGAGATTTTAGGTGTCAATAAAATCACTGTATGCTGCGAAGAAGAAGACTAGGAAGAGAAAGAGTAAAAGAAATCTCTTTGTTTTGTTTCGTCTAGAAAAACGACACTGCTGTTGACTCTGATCCACTCTTTATTTTGTTTCATTACACTTCTAATAGCAGCACACAACATCGCCATAAGGACCAACTATGTTAAAACAAAAATAGATAGGATGCAACGGAATAGCAAGTGTAGATTATGTGGTGATAAAGGAAATGATTAATCACATAATAAACGAATGCAACAAACTAGTGCAAAAAGAATATAAGTCTAGATTGGTTGGTTGGTTGTTTGAGTTTTATGGCATATCAACCTTTGTGGGTTATTTAATGCCAAATCCATTTTTATGCAAATAGTTCTATTTCAAACAATTCAGTTTAGCATGAGTGCACAGTTCAATTGTCAAAAACATTTCTATTTCAAGCTATTCAGTTTAGTCAAACAGTTCTAATTCAAACAATTCAGTTTAGCATAAGTATGCAGTTTAGTTCTATTTAACCCATAGATATGCCCTATGAGGTGCTACCATTCCAGGCCAGAGTGGACCTGGGAGCGATGGCAATGAAGGGGTGCTCCGCATTTCCCAAAGCTCCACCATCACTGGAATCTCACCATCAGATTGTTTAGTGTCATAATCAGGACACTCATGGTGGGGTCTTACCCCTCTTTAGAGGTGCAGTCAGTGTATTCTACAGACCCAGCTGACTGGACAAAATATAAGTCTAGACATGACAGGGTGTTGAAGGTGATCAACTGGGAACTGTGCTAGAAATTGAAATTTGACCATTTGGCAAATCATATGCACAAACCAATGTCCATCCTGGAGAATGAGACACAAAATTCTTTGTGATTTTTAGATACAAACAGATTACCTAATCCTGGCCTGTAAACCAGATCTAGTGATAGTCAACAAGAAAAGAGAACCTGCTGAATAGTGAACTTTTCCATCCTGGTGGATCACAGAGTGAAAATCAAAGGTAATGAAAAGAAAGACAAGTTCTTAGACCTTTCCAGAGAACTACAAAACTATTGAACATGAAGGTGACAGTGATACCAATTGTACCTGGTTCACTTGGAACAATCCCCAAAGTTTTGTTAGGAGGCTGAAAGAGTTGATAATCAGAGGACGGGCAGAGACCATCCAAACTACAGTATTATTGAGATTGGTCAGAATACTGAGAAGGGTCCAGGAGGCTTGAAGAGACTTGTGCTCACACAGACTCCAGTGAAAGACCATCAACTAATGCTAGTGGGAAAAACTCAGAAGGAATAATAATAAAAGACCTAGTATAACAACCAGGCGCCTTTGGTGGTGTAATGGTTAGCAAGCTGGACTAACAAACCTACACGAGTGAGTTCAAGTCTCATTGGGTGCCCCTTTCATATAGCCTTGTGCCACATCTAAGCAAAACGCTTAGTAAATTACCACCTAGTATAACAAACATTGACAGTTTTTCTTTTCATAAAATGATAGAATCAGTTTATCTGGTTACTAAAAATCTGGAATGAAGTTTAAATGTGTTTTGTATTTTTTTTTTTTTTTTTTTTTTTTTTTTTTTTTTTTTTTTTTTTGAGGGCCAAGTGGCTAATGGTCCAAGGGTTAAATAAAGTTTTTATATTTTGAACTTTTGAGTGATTTCTTCTTGTAGGATTTAAAAAAAGTATCTTAGCATTGTTCTATATGAAAATATTATGCATACAGTGTCACTCATAAATAAATAGGGGGGGTGTCCTCGTGATGTAATGGTTAAAGCGATGGGTTGCGGAATTGTAGTACGTGAGTTCGTACTCCAGTCGCGCTATTACGTTCACTTTCGGGCAAATACCCTTGGGAAAGGTATGAACCTCCTTATCCTCCCAGCTATGGGTTAAATAGTATCACTACTGTTCTTCTAGGAGAATGGCTTTGGCATTAAATAACCTAAAAAGAGTTGGTATGCCATTAAACAAAGAAACCAAACCAAACCAATCATTGCCCAGTCGGCTGGGGCTGTAGAATACACCGACTGCTTCTCTGCAGAGGGGTAAGACACCCCCAAGGAGTGTCCTGGATATGACACTAAACAATCTGATGGTGAGGTTCCAGCAATGCTGGAGCTTTGGGGAATGTGGAGTACCCCTTCATTGCCATCGCTCCCAGGTCCACTCTGGCCCGGAGTGGTAGCACCTGATATGGGTCCTATCTATGGGTTAAATAGAACAAAACCGTGCTTCTTTCACTATACTGATTTTTGCATTTAAACTGCGTATTTATGCTAAACTGAATTGTTTAAAATAGAACTGTTTTGACATTGGAACTGCGTACTAGTGCTGAACTGAATTGCTCAAAATAGAACTGTTTTTGACGTCTAAACTGTGTACTTATGCTGAACTGAATTATCTGAAATAAAACTCTGACATTTAAATCTGTGTATTGCCCAGTTGGCTGGGGCTGTAGAATACACTGACTGCACCTCTGCAGGGATATAAGACCCCCCTCCCCCAATGAGTGTCCTGGATATGATACTAAACAATCTGATGATGAGGTTCCAGCAATGCTGGAGCTTTGGGGAATGTGGAGTACCCCTTCATTGCCATCGCTCCCAGGTCCACTCTGGCCCGGAGTGGTAGCACCTGATAGGGCCCTATCTATGGGTTAAATAGAACTAACAGCATTCTTATGCTAAACTGAATTGTTTGAGTAAACTGAATAGCTTAAAATAGAAATGTTTTTGACAATTAAACTGTACTTACACTTAAACTGCGTGCTTATGCTTAACTGAATTATTTCAAATAGAACTGTTTTTTTCGACATTAAAACTGTATTTACACTTAACTGAATTATTACATATAACTGCTTGAATAGTTTGAAATGGAAATGTTTTTGACAATTAAACTGTGTACTTATGCTAAACTGAACTGTTTTCAATAGAACAGATTATTTACATAAAAATGGATTTGGCATTAAATAACCCACAAAAAACCAAACAAACCAAACCAATCATAAATAAATACACACCTACCAATTTTTTGTAAAACGTTAATTTTCATCTGACCCAAAAATACCTGGATTTTATTATTTCTAGTCAAATATAATACAATCAAAACAGATATTATTAGGCATTATTTATTAATAAAACTCTACTACATTGAAAATTGAATAAATAATTAAAGTATGTACATATTTTTGGACTGCTATGTATTGTTTTTTTTTTTTTTTTTTTTGACTGCTATATTGTAGAAATAAAAGTCTGATGCTCGCTGTCAGTTCTTTCAATCTCATAAGTAGCTGCAAAGTTGCAAGAGAAGATGGATTTTGGAACTCCCTTTCATGACTGTCACAGAGAGCAATCACAGACTCATAAGTACCATCTCTCTCACTTTCTTTTCTTGCTTGCCGTGTTACCATGTTCGTTCAACTGTCAGCAAGAACAGTGACCACAAAATCACAGCTATTGCTGACATTTCTGCTTTTATACCAGTCCAGTCATATTTTTGGTTACATTGTTTCTGTGTCGTAGAGTTTGGTAATAAGAAAATACCTAATTGGATGGATTGATTTTAATGTCTAGTGTTATTTTCTACCTAAAGACTTGGGAGTCACATTCGTATTTACAGTTTTTGTGGAGTTGTTTTTTTATGCTTTTTTTTTTTTTTGTATACAGTCCTATTGAATACAAATAATTTTAAAACAGATATGTTTGACTCCCGAGATGGGACCCCAACAGGTACTACCACTCAGAGAGTACCTGCCAATAATGGTGATGAAGGTGTAAATAATAACTCATAGAATATGTTTTGAATTATGAACGCTATGTGCACATTTATGTATCTTTTAATTGTATATTTCTCATTTACTCTTGTCATCTCAGCAAGCATCCATTGCTATGTGAACTATTTTGATATCAAAGTCCAGATGATGGTTACTGAAACCGAAACGTTAATGTTGACTTTACATCATAATAAATTCACCTATTCGAATTTTGTTTTTCTGCTACCTTCATAGAATATGCTTTGTATAAAGTTTGAATAGAAATAATAAAATCCTGTTATCTTTGGTTTAGAAGAAAATTTACTATTTATTAAAAAAAAAACAATAGGGTTGTTTTCATTTATAGTTGATTGGCGTAATGGTTAATGTGCTTGCTAATATTCTGGGAGACTGGAGTTCGATCCCAGGTTTAATCATACCAAAGACTCAAAAAATGGTATTTGATGCTTCTTTGCTTAACACTCAGCATTATAAAGTAAGGATCAAAGGGAGCAATCCTGGGGAAGAAGTAGTGCCCTCCCTTACACCTCGGTGTAGTAGTTATTGGAAAAGAAGTCTTCAGGTTGCCCTTGACTATGGTCAGCCAACTTATATATACAAAGATGTTTCATACTGTGCATTCAGTCCCTAGTTTTTAAGAAAAGATTAATATCTCTAAATGAAATAAGCAAAAAGAAACCATGCATAGTGATCAATGTTAAGAATTATATATTAGTACTTATTATGTTCTTGTCAAGACTTGATTAGAACACCTCAACATCAAGTTCATTTAAGTAATTAACGTGTTTATTCAGGTATGATATAGTCTTATACATCCAGTTATTTTATTTGGCCATATCTTCTTAAGGTGTGCTTAGCTTAATAGTTAAGTACAAGGTATTTGCCTTTAATTTTTAAAATGATTGTAAAGATACATTTTTGCATCATTTATAATTGGAGACCATAATTGTTAAACTGACTTTGACATGAAATAACCCAACAAAGGTTGACATGATACATTTTTGTATTGTATATAATTGGAGACCATAATTGTTAAATTAACTTTGGTATAAAATAACCCAACAAGGGTTGACATAATACATTTTTGTATTGTATATAATTGGAGACCATAATTGTTAAACTGACTTTGGTATAAAATAACCCAACAAGGGTTGACATAATACATTTTTGTATTGTATATAATTGCAGACCATAATTGTTAAACTGACTTTGGTATAAAATAACTCAACAAGGGTTGACATAATACATTTTTGTATTGTATATAATTGCAGACCATAATTGTTAAACTGACTTTGGTATAAAATAACCCAACAAGTGTTGACATAATACGTTTTTGTATTGTATATAATTGCAGACCATAATTGTTAAACTGACTGGCATAAAATAACTCAACAAGGGTTGACATAATACATTTTTGTATTGTATATAATTGGAGAACATAATTGTTAAATTAACTTTGATATAAAATAACCCAACAAGGGTTGACATAATAGATTTTCATATTGTATATAATTGGAGACCATAATTATTAAACTGACATAAAATTACCCAACAAGAGTTGATATGCCGTAAAAACCAACCAACTTAACCCAACAGTAAATAGGGGAAGTGACTAACATGCTGAACTGTGACAATATAAAAAGAGTTCAAACTCTGGTCATGCTATTATGTTCACTTTCAGATGAATAACCTTGGGAAATGTATGAACCCTTTTATCCCCCCAACTGTGGCTTAAATAGTAGCACTACTGTTCTTCTACAAGGATGGCTTTGGCATTGATTTACCTATGAAGGTTGATATGCCATTAAATCAAGAACCAAAAGTGAACACATTGTACAGTGTAATTGATTAACCTAGTTCAAATCCTGGACAAGGCTGTTTGCATTTGACTTTGTGCTAATGCCCTTTGGGGAAGCAATGTTCGATCTGTCTTATCCTCACCCATAGTAGGCTAGACCAGGTTCTTTAGCCTTGGTAAGGCAAACAGTCTAAGAGAAGGAAAACTGATATCAAACCAACTTTACTCCTCTTAAAAATTGATCATGTGTCACATCCTGCCTCTGGCAAACTATTTGATAAGGTCACATAATCTTATTTTCCATGTGTCTTGGTATTTTTTTATTTTTATTTTTTTAGATCTCTTCATTTGTTAAAAATGGGCAAAAGGCTAATTCTTCTGATTCTTTAAAAAGGCGACCTTGGAATCATTTAGAACTACAGAGGTATAATGCCCTGCTTTTAATCAGTCTAAAATTGAGGAAGTTCTTAAGAAAAATCAAAATGGTTTTTGGGGAAATCAAACTGCAATTTCTCAGATTTTGACTATTTATTGAATCAGTGTATGCAAAAATTCTTGAGGTAACACTTTTGTTTGTAGATTTCTCCAAGGCTTTTGATTCCATATACAAAAAAACAATGGAGCAAATGCTTTTTCCTAAATAAAATATTACTTCTATACTCATAAAAGTAATGATTCGCTTACCTGATGGTGACATTGATTTCTTTAACATTGTTGTTAGTCTTGCGAAAAGATATGCCATCATTTTTATTCATAATCTCAGCCCAGTCAGCTGGGGCTGGAGAATACACCAACTGCATCTCTGCAGAGAAGTACCCCTCTCCCAATGAGTGTCCTGGATATGACATTAAACAATCTAATGGTGAGGTTGCAGTAATGCTGGAGCTTTGGGGAATGTTGTGTACCCCTTCATTACCATCACTCCCAGGTCCACTCTGGCCCCAAATTGTAGCACCTGATAAGCTCCTATCTATGGGTCAAATAGAACTGTTTGACATTCAAACTGAGTGCAAACAAATGATTTATGCTAAACTGAATTGTTTGAAATAGAACTGTTTGATCATTTAACTGTGTGTAAACAAATGACTTATTGAATTGTTAGTGATACAGAACAATACTTGGAACCATTTAACTTTGACTTATGCAAAATTGAATTGTTAGAAATAGAACTTTTTGATCATTTAACTGTGTAAATAAATGTTTGATGTTTAATTGAATTGTTAGTGAACTTGGAACTATTTAACTTTTTTTATTTATGTTTGCAAATCATATTTATCTAATATATGAGGTGCATACAATAAGTTTCCAGATTTTTTTTGTATGGGCATTTAACATTGTCATAGACTCTTGAAAATTCAGTATGTTATTGCTATACATCTTATGAGATGACTGACCAATTTTTATGATTTCAGGTTCAAATGAACAGTTAAAGCAGCAACTGGAATACACCCTACTAAAGCCTGATTGTCACTGCTGGTGAATTTCAAAAATGCAATCTGACACTTTAGAAGAATGATATGCAATAAAATTGTTTTAAACTTGGAAAAAATGCCACAGAAACGTATGCAATGCTTCAGACTGCTTTTCGACCATCTTGCATGAATCGAGCATCAGGTTTTGAGTGGCATAAAAGATTCAAGTAAGGCAGGGAGTCTGTGAGGGATGATGAGAGGTGTGGAAGGAGTAAGGAAGTCGGAACACCAGAGTTGATTGGCCAAAGGGTTAGGGTTACTATATTGAGGTTTTAAGGGAGTTCAGGAAGAGATTCTGTAGAAAGAGGCCAGCACTCTTCAAATTGGATCAGTGGCATTTCCACTAGGACAATGCAGCAGTCCACAACTCCATCTTTGTTATAGACTATTTGAGCAAGATGGGCATAAAGACAATTCCTCAGCCTCCCTATAGCCCAGACCTTACTCCCTGTGACCTTTGGTTATTCCCTAAGCTCAGGGGCTGTTGTTATGAGACAATTGAGGAGATAAAAGAGGCTGTGACGAAGTTCATAGACACAAGGACTTCCATGGGGCCTTCCAGAAGTTGTTGGAACAGTACAACAAGTGCATTGCAGCCGGAGGAGATTACTTCGAAGGGGACTAAGAGTTTCATGTGTGTACTATCAATAAAAGTGCCGATACGAAAAAAAAGTCTGGAAACTTTTTGTATGCACCTTGTACATGAATAAACCGGATTTGACATTAAATCTCATACAATGGTTGATATGCCAAATCAAGGCAAATGGAAATTTAAAAAATACAAAAAGGATTTATTGTAAAAGGAAAATATTGAAAAGTGTAAAGAAAGGAAATGCTTAAAATGGAATCAGAGAGGGATACGTTGATAAATAGAAAGAGAGGGAGAAGTGAAAAAGGAAATAAAGAAAAGGAAAGGTGAAATTCAGAAAGAGTGGGGGGAGAAATGATATTTGAAAAGAAATTGTTAATTGGTGATTCAAAAAGAGAAAGAAAGAAAGAAAGGGAGCTGTCAAGTCACGCTTAAAACCTTGGTTTCTAGATCACTTTGGTTAAGCAGCAATCAGCCTGTTCAGTACTTAAGTGGGTGACAACTTAATAACAACAGCCAGGGTGCTAGATTAAGCCAGCTTAGCAAATAAAAGCAACAAGAAAGGAAGTTTTGAGAAGAAATAGTAAAAAAATCTAGACGTCAAGATATCATCCCTTTCTTATTCAGTTTTAATATTTTTTATCTCACTAGAATGTTAGAAATGGAAGACAAAATGGGAAATCAAATTGGCATATTTCCCTATAAGGCTAGCTTCTTCAGAATAAATCTTAATCTGCAAAAATGAAATCTACACATGAAAAGGAGGAGAGAAGCAAGCCACTTATTCATACATATATATATATAGTATTATTCGGTCCAGTTACACCAGAGTTGGGACTAATTCCTTCAGGACAAGAAGAAGTCCTGTTATATATGTCTTCGTGTTTTTGGTTCACACCAGAAACGAAAAACAGGATGGAAATAAATTTATAATCTTAAAATAACTGGTCTTTGGTTTTTTTCTTTAAAGAAAGTGTATATATATATATATATGGTTTGATTTTATAGCACATCAACTATTGTAAGTTATTAATGCCAAATCCATTTTTATACATATAAACAGTTCTATTTTAAACAATTCAGTTTAGCATAAGGACACAGTTTAGTTCTATTTGACCCATAGATAGGACACTATGTTTTTTTATATATATATATATATATATATATATATATATATATATATATGGGTTGGCCTCCAAAAGACTGACTTGCCCAGTCGGCTGGGACTGTGGAATACACAGACTGCATCTCTGTAGAGGGGTAAGACTCTCCCAACAAGTGTCCTTGATATGACACTAAATAATCTGTTGGTGAGACTTCAGTAATGCTGAAGCTTTAGGAAATGTGCAGTACCCTTTCATTGCCATTGCTCCCAGGTCAAATCTGCCCCGAGGTGGTAGCACCTGATAGGGTCCTATCTATGGGTTAAATAGAACTAAACTGTGTACTTATGCTAAATTGAATTGTTTGAATTAGAACTGTTTGACTAAACTGAATAGCTTGAAATAAATGTTTTTTTTTTTTTTTTTTTTTTTTTTTTTTTGACAATTAAACTGTTTACTTACATTTTAACTATGTACTTACGCTAAACAGAATTGTTTGAAAGGAAACTGGTTTTGTATGCTAAACTGAATTGTTTGAAATAGAACTGATTATTTGTATAAAAATGGATTTGGCATTAAATAACCTACAAAGGTTGATATACCATGAAATCCAACCAACCAATGTGGAATCGTAGTAAGCGAGTTTGTACTCCAGTCATGCTATTATGTTCACTTTCGGGCAAATACCCTTGGGAAAGGTATGAACCCCCTTATCCTCCCAGCTATGGGTTACATAGTACCACTACTGTTCTTTTCGGAGAATGGCTTTGGTATTAAATAACCTACAAAGGTTGATATGCCATTAAACAAAGAAACCAAATCAAACCAAACCATCCAACTGACACATTTTTAAAGTCATAACTTTCTTGTTTTTAATTTAGTTTATTGTAATATTTGTCAGATATTAGATGGAATCATAGGAAATGAAAAAAGTCAAGTACAGAGTGAAAAAATAAACTAAATTAATACAATTTTACAATTCAACTAACAGATCTACAATTTCAACAGAAAGAAAATACTAAGTAACCTATTTTAACAAGAAGAATCCTCCAAGTACAAACATGATAAAGAGCTTTGTGTACAGATTTAAAACACCTGATACAGTGAAAGACCACCCACAATGCAGTTATTGCTAAAGTGTTAGTACAGAGGTAGCAGTGAAAGTTTTTCATGAGCCACCTGCCGTGTGTGTGTGTATATAAAGTAAGTGAAGTTAGTGATCGTAGTCAAACGTGAATTGAAGGCTCCCTTTTCTATAGCTACTATACCAAGGTGTAGGGGAGGGCACTACCCCTTTCCTTGGATTGCTCCACTTCACCTTTGATATGTACCTTATAATGCTGAGTGTTAAGCAACGCAGCATCAAGTGCCATTTTTTGAGTCTTTAGTATGACTCGACCTGGGATTGAACCCTGGTCTTCCGGGCAATTAGTGAACACTCTACTTGCTAGGTCAATGTAGTTAAATTGTGGTCCTTATTTATTTAAATGATTTTATTTCAGTGTTTATTATCCTCTATTGAATATTGATTTAATGAGGACAGAAGATATATTGTAGAAATCTGCCATAAATCAATGCTCATATTTCCATGGATGAGTGCATTTTTTATACATCTGTTATCATATTTACCAACCCCTCCGCTCGGGCAGGATATGACACAATGTCAATTTTTTAAGCGGAGTTTAACAGGTTCGAATTCAGAGTTTTCCTTCTTCTAGACTAGTTACCTCACCAAGGCTGAAGAACCTAGTCCGTCCTACTATTTACCCATAGCTGGAGGGAGAATAATTGGATTCATACCTTTCCCAAGGGTATTAGTGCTATGTGAAATGCAATCAGTCTCGTCCAGGATTTGAACTCATGTCGCTGTGTCCATTTCCTGCAAGGATAACCATTACACCATGGGCACCTCTATACATCTGTTATGGTTTATAAAATGGTGATTGACAAGTGTTCTAAAAATAGAAAAATGTAGACACACTAACGCCAAGAATTCAAAATTGGACGGCAAAATAAGGAACCGTTTCTTTTAGGAGAAGATTAAGAGAAAGAGTAGGAGTAAGAAGTAGGAGTTAGGGACAAGAGTTTGTGTAGCAGATTTGAAAAGGGAAGAGGCTAGGAAGAAGTCAGTTGACCACTAGAGTCCACGAGGGATAATCGAGTTTACTACTAGCATCCCACAGTGAACAGAATTCAGCTAGACTGCTCCTGTATCAACAAAGTTTAAAAAGGTTGTAACTTGATGTAAAAAAAACCATAAAATTTTATCCCAAAAAAAAACATCATTAATTCAAGTCTGTGCCCGTGGTGTAATGGTTATCGTTGTAGGAAATGGACATGGCGATGCGAGTTCAAATCCTGGACAAGACTGATTGCATTTCACATAGCACTAATACCCTTGGGAAAGGTATGAATCCAATTATTCTCCATCCAGCTATGGGTAAATAGTAGGGCAGACTAGGTTCTTCAGCTTCGGTGAGGCAGCTAGTCTAGGAATTCAAACCTGTTAAACTCTGCTTAAAAATTGACCTTGTGTCATATTCTTCCCGAGCGGAGGGGTTGGTAAATAAGATTAATTCAAGTTTGTATTATCTTCAAATAATACCAACAACGAAGAAATACAACACATCTTTCTCATGATAAATTGTGTTCTTTTTTTTTTATGTTTTAATTAGGATTAGAAAAAAAAATGTTTGTTCAAATATTTATAAGCTTATGTTCAAGTCCCCTGAATTTTTTATGTCTTCACATTGGTATTCTGAGTTATTCCCCTTGACAGAATCTTTCATGTTAATGTGAAGTCTACTTAACAATGTCCATTAATTGGACACATTAATGTGTGTGTAATAAATATCATTGAGAGGTTAAAGTTTATTAAAAACTCTTAACTTTTTTCTTTTTGTAGCATCTTGTATCTGTTGGAATAGATCCACATTCCACCATCAATGTTTGGGATTGGAAAAAAGGAAAAGTTCTTGCTTCTGCTAAAGGACACACTGACAGAGTAAGTACACAATACCTTCTGACATTATTTAGTGGAAATAAAGGAAATGGATCTAGGTGATCGATTTCACAGTGGCCTCTCTAGCTCATATTTAACGATTGAAAAAGTCTGGCTGTAACTTTTCCCATACTTGCTTTGTTCATTTTGTTTGTTCTATCTGTGTGTCTGTGGGGTGTCCTCGTGGTGTAATGGTTAAAGCGGTGGACTGTGGAATTGTAGTAAGCAAGTTTGTACTCCAGCCGTGCTATTACGTTCACTTTCGGGCAAATACCCTTGGGAAAGGTATGAACCCCCTTATCCTCCCAGCTATAGGTTAAATAGTACAACTACTGTTCTTCAAGGAGAATAGCTTGGGCATTAAATAACTTACAAAGGTTGATATGCCATTAAAAAGAGAAACCAAACCAAACCTGTGTGTCTGTCTGTCAAACATCTGTGTGCAAAACTTCAACCCTGTCCTGCAAGTGATATTCCTCTTTTTATTCAAGCTCTGGTCAGTTGAAATTTGTATATGTTACAAATCTTGTCTCACCAGAGACCAGACAGTTGTAAATTGTAACTCCAAGAATAGCCATATTTCTCACTGTTAGCATCTTGCGCATAAGACACATTTGCGCTTGCTTTGAACTCTGAGGTAAGTTATTTCTCTCGCTACAAATTTGAATTTGAATCACACTATTATGTTCACTTATAGACTAATACCCTTTGGGAAGGTATGAATTTCTTTATCTCACCTACTATGGATGAAATAGTACCACTCCTGTTCGACCAGTGTAGTATATTGACCTTCGACCCCACCAAACATGCCATTACCAAAGACGGCGAGAGTGCATATTCCATTGGCGTGGGCGAGCTTGGCTGATAAAATGGGATAAGGTAAAATCCCGTGGTACAGTTGTAGACTGATGCACTGGAAGAGAGTGACCTGTGAACTGCATGACAGTTATTTCCGCTTGATGACGATCAAACATGCCATTCCAAAGATTGAGTGGGCGATGGAACTATTATATATCTCGGTGAAGACAGGAAGTCAGTTAGTTTGGAGACCAGACCCGTTGGTGACAAGATGTGGTAGAGAAAGCCACCACCCAGCAGAAAGGGGCTCTTGGGACCCCTAATTGAGTTTGGAGACCACACCTGTTGGTGACAAGATGTGGTAGAGAAAACAGCACTCAGCAGAAAGCTTGGCCTCCGGGCCTCCGGTTGAGCAGCCCCGGAGAACGAGAAAGACACAATGCTGATGGCCATAAGAGTGGGGGTTCAATATATTGCAGTTCTGTTTGGTTTCCAACTCCCTCTCACAGTAAAACCTTGAGTAACCCTTTCAATAAAGTGAGAGGTATATTTTTCTAAGAACTGTGTCGCTCGTCGTCTTCATTGTGTTGTTGTGTTCTGCATGAATCTGCATATGACTATACAACACAAGGATAGCTGGGGCATCAAATAACCCATGAAAGTTGATATGCTATTAAACAAAGAAATGAGACCAAAGAATGTAAATAACTAAAGGAATTGTGATGTTGGTATGAGACAGTTTCACTTACAGACAGACAGACACTTAATCAGTTCCAAGTTTGGTACTATTTACCAACCCCTCCGCTCGGGTAGGATATGACACAAGGTCAATTTTTAAGCGGAGTTTAGCAGGTTTGAATTCAGAGTTTTCCTTCTCCTAGACTAGTTGCCTAACCCAGGCTGAAGAACCTAGTTTGTCCTACTATTTACCCATAGCTGGAGGGAGAATAATTGGATTCATACCTTTCCCAAGGGTATTAGTGCTATGTGAAATGCAATCAGTCTCGTCCAGGATTTGAACTCGTGTCGCTGTGTCCATTTCCTATGACAATAACGAATACACTACGGGCACCTCCAAAAGTTCCAAGTTTGGTGAAAGAGAGAGGATTCACTGTGTTTTTATTAGACAGCCATTTTCTTTTACATCAGCTAGGGTCACTAGTGTTGTAAAGGAGAAAGCATTGACAGCGTTATTGTTTTTGTCAATGATCTCCCTTCCTTTAAAGTTATTGACTGCATTCTTATTATTATAATCAATCTTCTCTTTTGGTATTCTAGGCTTTAAGTTTAGTGAAAGAGAGAAATTAATTTGTCATATCCTTTAAAAAAATGAACAGATAAGATAAATGAAAATTAATTTTGTATTGGGTCTAAAATTGAACAACAATTATATAAAGTGCTAATTTTTTTAGGAAAAATACATAGTTGTACAGGATATTATACAATTTTTGAAATAAAATGATTGGGTACTAATCAAGGACCATAAAGGATAGAGTAATGGAAATTACATTTGTTGAAAGGTAACATTTTAGGATCTGCAACCATTTAGCCCCCCCCCCGTCCAATTCCATCAAAAATTGCTTTATTTCTAATTTGACTAATTCCATAAATAAAATTAGTTCTGAATGTAGAGCAAAGAGAATTTAAAAAAATTTTTTAACATTTAACAAGTAAGAATATAAGTTATTTGTGCACAGAAAGTCATTCCACCTTAACTGTATTTGTGAGCCAGATTTTTTTTTTGTTTTCTTTTCTTTGTTTAATGGCATATCAAACTTCATAAGCTATTAAATGCCAAAGTGATCCTTATAAAAGAACAGTTGTGGTACTATTTAACTCATTGCTAGGGAATAAAGAGGTTCATGCCTTTCCCCAGGGTATTACTTTAAAAGTGAATGTAATAATGCGACTGCATTGGATTGATAGACATGAAAAACAATGACGTCATCATTTGAATAACATCTTCATATTTCTTGAACACCTTGTTTGATCAACAGTCAAACTTAAAAAAATGATTTCCCTGGTTGAATCATTTCTATACCCAGATAAACAAGGGACACTCAAGGAAGCCCGGAGGATGCAGCGGCTGAAACGTTGTGTTACAACTAACAACAATAAAGATGAGAACAACAGTCCAAAAAATAACACACAAAATAATGTGACTGTAGTTTGGACTTGTTGACTATCATGTCACAGTCTAGTATGTTCATCACTGTGCAATAAGGAACCTACCTTTTTTTTTTTTTTTTTTTTTTTTTTTTTTTTTTTTTTTTGCGGGGTGGGGGTTGGTTTGGAGAAATTGATATTATTCAGTTAAATGGCAAAGTGTGTTCCTGCAACTAAGTTGGTGTATTGGTAATTGCAATTTTAATATAATGACTGTTCGCCAATGATCTGGGAGACCAGGGTTCAATCCCAGGTCGAGTCATACCAAAGACTCAAAAAATGGTACTTGGTGCAGCCTTACTTAACACTCAGCCTTATAAGGTTAGGATCAAGGGTAAAGTGGAGCATCCAGGGAATGGAGTAGCACCCTCCCCTACACCTTGGTGTAGTAGCTTTTGAAAAGGGAGCCTTTGGGTCACCCTTGACTGAAGTTGCTAATTTTACTTTTATTTTGGTTGGTAATCTGTTTTCTGGATAATTTTTGACATGATTATGCTCTATTTTTCTTTTTTTTTGTTTTCTTTTAATCTTCACCAGGTTTTTGACATCCAGTTCAATATATTTCAAGAAAATGAAATTGTGAGTTGTGGTGTGAAGCATATCAAATTCTGGACACTCTGCGGAAATTCCTTGCAATCTAGGAAAGGAGTCTTTGGTAAAGTAGGAGAAATTCAGACACAGCTGTGCCTGGCATTTGGTCCGAACCAGACCACCTATTCTGGCACTATGTCTGGAGACATTTATGTATGGTGTGGAAATAACTTGCAGAGTGTCATTTCAGATGCCCATGAGGTAAGTTGCCAATGAAAGTTGTATTCTTAATCATTTAATGGTATCCAAGCATCTTTGATATGTGATTTGGTTTGGTTGGGTTTTATGTCATATCAACCATTGTAGGTTATTTAATGCCAAATCCTTTTTATACATTTATATTAAATATATATGATTTGGTTTGCTTGGGTTTTATGGCATATCAACCATGGTAGGTTATTTAATGCCAAATCCTCTTTATACATATATATTAAATATGTATTGTTTGGTTGGGTTTTAAGGGATATCAACCATCTTAGGTTATTTAATACCAAATCCTCTTTATACATATCTATTAAATATATAGGATTTGGTTTAGTTGGGTTCTATGGTATATCAACCATTGTAGATTATTTAATGCTAAATCTGGTTTATACATATATATTAAATATGATTTGTAAACATATTTTGTTCTTAACATTTTTAAATGAGCCTAAATTCATTCTTGTGTACACAGTTCCAAGTATTGCTATGTATCACTAACAGTTCAATTAAACATCAGTCATTTGTTTACACACAGTTAGGTGATCAAACAGTTCTCTTTCTAACAATTCAATTTAGCATAAATCATTTGTTTGCACTCAGTTTAAAAGTCAAACAATTCTATTTGACCCATAGATAGGAACCTGTTAAGTGCTACCACTCCGAGCCAGAGTGGACCTCTGAGTGATGGCACTGAGGGGTTACTTTGCATTCCCTGAACCACCTCATCAGATTTTTTAGTTTCATATCCAGAAAACTTGTTGTGGGTTGGTCTTACCCTTCTGCTGAGATGCAGTCAGTGTATTCTTCAGCCCCAGCTGACTGGGATGTTATAGATGGAGTAGAATTAACAATAAAGTTATTAGTTACCCAGAATTTTTTAATGTGAATATTGATTAAATGTTACGGAAGCTTTTTAATCATTTTTACTCTTTTTCCCTGAAATAAATAATTCAATTCTTAGGGATTTTATTCAAGTATGATCGCTTCTTACTAGATTGAGTCAAAAGTTTTGCAATATTTTAGTGCATGCTAGTTTGCATGACCAAAGCAGTTCAAGCAGTTGAGGGTGTTGCATACTCATATGCAGATGCATAACGATGACACAATAAAGACAAGTGACACAGTTCTTTAGAAAAATACACCTCTCACTTTATTTGAAAGGGTTCAAAAGGGTTACTCAAAGGTTTTACTGTGAGAGGGAGTTGGAGACTGAACAGAATTGCAACATATTGACCCCCACTCTTATGGCCATAACTGTGTTTCTTTCCTGTTCTCTTGGGCTGCTCAACCGGGGCCGGAGGGCCCACTCGGCTGGGTACTGGTTTTCTCTACCGCATCTTATCTCCAACTGGTCGAACTTCCTGTGCACCAAGTTATATAATAATTTGATGCCCACTCTTCTTGTGGGTGTCACAAATCGTACTCATTCAACCCGTCCACAGTCAAGGTTATATTCTGATATTCCTCGACCGGATGCACCTGTTATTTACACAGGTGCATTTCCTATTTTGACAGCCCGGCCGGGTTGGAGGTCAATATACAACAGAGGGTACTTGCTATAATTGGTAGTATTGATCTGAGAATTATTGTTTGAAATATTTTTTTTGTTGTGTGAATTTTTTTTTCCAACTTAAATGTGACACAAGGTGTTCTTTTGTTGGGTAACCATCAAATGATTTAAAGTTTCATGATGGTAGCTACCCACTGTAAATTTCTTGGTTCTCTTGGCTATTATTGTTTTTCATTATTATTGTTATTCATTATTTGTTTGTTATGCCTCCTTTGACGTCTCTTTTTCTATCTTTTTCCATCAACCTTTTTGCCTAGTCAGCTAAGTCTGTGGAATACGCTGACTGCATATCTGCAGAAGTGTAAGACTCCCCCAATGAGTGTCCTGGATATAACTCTAAACTGCATCTGATTGTAAGGCTCCAGTCCTGGAGCTCTGGGAAATGTTGAGTACCCTTTCATTGTTATTGCTCCCAGGTCCACTCTGATCTAGAGTGTTAGTACCTATTAGGGTCACATAGAACTGTTTGACATTTAAACTGCATGCAAGCAAATGACTGAAGTTTAATTGAATTGTTAGGGATACATAGTAATACTTGGAATCATTTAACTGTGTGCAAATGAATTAAGGATATTAGTATTACATAGCAATGTTTGTAACTGTTAAATGGTATGAAAAATAGAATTATTAGTATTACATAGCAATGTTTGTAACCGTTAAATGGTATGAAAAATAGAATTATTAGTATTACATAGCAATGTTTGTAACCGTTAAATGGTATGAAAAATAGAATTATTAGTATTACATTGCAATGTTTGTAACCGTTAAATGGTATGAAAAATAGAATTATTAGTATTACATAGCAATGTTTGTAACCGTTAAATGGTATGAAAAATAGAATTATTAGTATTACATAGCAATGTTTGTAACCGTTAAATGGTATGAAAAATAGAATTATTGGTATTACATAGCAATGTTTGTAACTTTGTAACTGTGAGCATGAAACCATTTGATTGTGTTAAAAAAAATAAGCTCACACTTGTTAAAAAAATTTTATCTACTAAATGTGTTTACAAATCACATATATCTAATACATATTTACAAGTCGGATTTGGCCTGCATGTCTTTGATATGCCATGGAACCTAAACAAACAGATATCAACCTTTTAAAAAAACATTCCTTGTACAGAACATATAGAATATTAATACAATAGCTATATACAGTCAAATTCGGTTAAGTAATTCACTTGATAGTTCCCAAAAATACCCTCTTAAATTATTTTTCTTACCATTTTTTTTCTGAAATCATTCAATTTAATCTTAAATTTCTTTACCCTGTTTTTAATCTGATTAGGCAATTTGTTCTCAAAATATATTAATCTATTCACAAAAAAATCCGATTTGTTCATAGACTTAGTTTTTGAAATCGGTTTTGACTGTAAATTTCCAGATTGAAGAGAAATATTGAAAAGAAAAATGTCTACCATGATTAGAAATTCCATGATTTTCAAGGTTTCAATCAGATTACCTCTCACTCTTCTTTCTTATAGTTAATACTCATTTTTCTAATCTCTCCCTGTATCTTTAATTCTTTATTCTTTTTATTATTCTTGTCACTCTTTGTATGCCTTTCAATTTCCATGTCTTGACATTGAAGCCTTGGCCTTAGTAGAATATTCTCTATGAGGTCTTTTTAGGTTTTTACATATTTTTAAAACAACATTTACCTCCCTTGAGATAAAATTTCTAACCATCCAACCAATCATTCCATTTGCCCACGATACAATAGACAAAATATATTTGTCAGCTTAAAATGTATCATCAATTCCAACCCCTAGATTATGTTCCTTGTTTACTTTTTGCTGCAGACATCAGGATTTTCCTTTGGATCTTTACTACTTTTTACAGTGAGGGGAAAACTCTTAGGTTACCTGTTGATCTGAGATCTGTTGTTTGAAATATTGCTGACTTTAGGCTAATTATTTGTCACCACCCGAAAATAAATGTAATAAAAGTTCTTTTTTTTGTGGGGTACCCAGCACATGATTCTAGGTTTTATGATGATCCTATTTACCCAACCCCTCCGCTCGGGCAGGATATGACACAAGGTCAATTTTTTTAAGTGGAGTTTAACAGGTTTGAATTCAGTTTTCCTTCTCCTAGACTAGTTGCCTCACCAAGGCTGAAGAACCTAGTCTGCCCTACTATTTACCCATAGCTGGAGGGAGAATATTTGGATTCATACCTTTCCCAAGGGTATTAGTGCTAGGTTTTATGATGATGTAGAATATGTTATCTGGATCTTTGCTGAGGAGTAAGCCCCATCCCAAATGGGGCCACATATTGGCCTTGGGTAGGTAACCCATTATGCTTAAGGATGGAATCCTGGTGACTGAATGGACCATGAACTAAGTGGTCATGTTACTTGTGACAATCCACTTTGGCCCTTACTGGGGCTAGATGGTTGGTTGGAGAGGTCCCATTTAATCAATTACTTGGTCATGTCGAGCCATATGTAATTAAGTCCCCACCATGTTCTACAAATTACTCAAACACTCAACTCCTTTTATCTTATAGGTGCTAGGAGGTGGGGGACGAGGGTCAGCTCTGTCAAGGGAAGAGTTAATGAAAATTATTTCTACCAATATATCAATAGATATGAAATCACGTATGCTAAAAACAAGATTTGAATTTAATAACCTACAAGGGTTGATATGCCATTAAACAAAGTAACCAGTAACCGTCTCTCCATAGAAAATTTCTTGGGTTTTTTTTTTTTTTTTTTGTATTAGGATGTGACCTTCTCCCTCTTAGTGCATTGAGGAGGAGGAGGAGGAGGAGTTGACTGTGGAAAAGATTTATGAACACCCAGTTTTAGTTGATTGACGAGCAAACCTACACGAGTGAGTTCGAGTCTCATTGGATGCCCCATTTATTCAGCCTTGTACCTCATCGAAGTAAAGAGCTTCGTAAATTACTATTAGTTTCTTGCTACTAAAGACTTGTAAATCAGTGTAAAGTTGCAATGGTTCAAGGGAGATAATTCCAAAATGTCTAGTAGAAAAAGAAAAAAGATGGACGTCCTGGATTTTCTGAAATTCCACAGTTTTATTAGAAAACCCACCAAAGATTAAAAATAAATATAAAACTTTTATTTCTCTGAATATTCTTTTCAACAGTTTCATTTATTTATTTATTTATTTCATTTTCATATATATATATATATGTATATATATATATATTTACCCAACTCTTTCACATGGACAGGATGTAACAAAGTCAATTTTTAAGTGGAGTTTAAAAGGTTTTACATTCAGAGTTTTCTTTCTCCTAGACTGGTTGTCTAATCAAGGCTAAAGAGCTCTGTATGGCCTACTATTCACCCATAGCGGGAGGGAGAATAGTTGAGTTCATACCTTTCATAAGAATATTTGTGCTATGTGAAATGCAAATGGTCTTGTCAAGGATTTGAACACGGTTCGCCATGTCCATTTCCTATGACAATAATCATTGCACCACAGCACATCCAATGATTATCATACATATGTTTTTGGACGTAATATTTTCAAAAGCATATTTGGTTGAGTCATAAATAATTTCCATTTAGATTTTTGGACAGGTAATATATTTAAAAGCATATTAGGTTGAGTCATAAATAATTTCCATTTAGATTTTTGGACGGGTAATATATTTAAAACCATATTAGGTTGAGTCATAAATAATTTCCATTTAGATTTTTGGATGTAATATTTTCAAAAGCATATTAGGTTGAGTCATAAATAATTTCCATTTAGATTTTTGGATGTAATATTTTCAAAAGCATATTAGGTTGAGTCATAAATAATTTCCATTTTTTAAGCAAGTGTTAACTACACATTTAAAATTTTCAATGTTTTAAACGCAACCAGAAATTACCTGATTAAAGACAGCCTTTATTGGTCATTCTTATTTCGAGAGTGAAAGAGTGTGCATCATAATTTAATCTATCAACTCACACCCCTAGAATAACTGAACATAAAGTGCATATTTGACATGTAATGTTGTGGTAGATTAACAATGAAAAAAATGCTACAGAGCCTGCAAAGAAAATTTGTAGTGTTTATGATCACAGTGTCATTACTGACCATCAAGTCCAAAACTGGTTTTCAGTTTGGTTCTGGTGATATGTTATTGAGAGATGAACTCGGACCAAAATGCCCTGCAGACCACAATCAAAATGCTTTAAGAGAATTGATGGAATGTAATCCGCACAAAAGTATTAAAGAATCAGTACTTGATCTCAGCAAATCACAATCCACAATCTGCTACCACTTGAAAAAGATTGGAAATGTGAGCATGAAAATCTTCTAAGATAAGACTTTGCGTTGGTCAATAGGCCACTTTCATCAAGAATCACACAGGAAAAAATACTGGATTTAGACAGGTCTCTTCTTCCCCATGTACCATATTCACCAGATCTTACATCAAGTGATTTCTGTTTTTTTTTTGTTCTCTTCAAAACGGTCTGAATGACAAAAAATGTTCTCAGGAAAATCAGGTGAAAACATTTGGAGAAAAACTTCTTGAGCTCAAAACCCGCTAAATTTTACTTGAGAAGACTCAACAAGCTACCTGATAAATAGCAAGAGGTAATTCAAGATAATGGGGATTATATTATTGATTGAATATACTATTTATTATTTATGAATAAATTATATTTTACTAAAACATAAATTATCTATGCCTCAATCCTATGTATCTTTTTCATACATACAATATAACCAAATAAATGAAACTATTGAAAAGAATATTTTATTCATAAGTTGGGGATAATATTTTTGTAAAAGTAATTCTATTTTTAATGCCTTGGTTTTCTTCATTGTTGAATTGCACAACTTTTACTTTCACATTATTAGTTGATAATTGATTTTTTCATTGTAAATCATACTTTCTTTTTAAAGCATTAACTTGAAAGAAAGTTGAAAAGTTATCAAAGAAGAGATGGATTCGTACTTTTTTATTTATTAACTGGAAACTATCTGAATATTTCCTGTAGTGGCTGCAGTGAGGGAGAGTAATGATTTAGAGAGATTGGAGTATCAGTTATGAGCAGAAGGCAGACTTGTTCTTTCTTTTCTTTCTTCCTTTTATGGACATATTAATATCATCATGTTCTTCTCTCTAGTCGAGTCGGCTGGGGCAGTTGAATATGCCAACTGTATCTCTGCAGAGGGGTAAGAACCCCCTCCCAATAAGTGTCCTGGATATGACACTAAACTGCATTGGATGGTAAGGTTCCAGTCCTGGAACTTTGAGGAATGTAGAGTACCCCTTCATTGCCATTACTTCCAGGTCCACTCTGATTCAAAGTGGTAATACCTGTTAAGGTCCCATCTATGAGTCAGCATGAACTATTTAATCATTTATTATACTTTTAACTGTGTGTAAAGAAATGATTAATGAAAAATTGAATTATTAGTATTACATAGGAATACTTGAAATCATTTAACTGTGTGCAAACAAAAGATCAATATTTGTTAGAATTATTAGTACTGGATAACAATATATGAAACCATTTAACTGTGTGCAAACAAATAAGCTCTGGTTCATTTAAAAGATGTTATCTACAAACTATTCATTTACATATCATGTATATTTGATATATATATTTGTGTGTGTGAAAACAGAATTTAGCATTAAATAACCTTCAAGTTTTGATGTGCGATAAAATACAACCAATCAACCCTCTTTTTCCCACACACACAAGTATAAGTGTATTAATAAATTTTTTAGTGTATTAATAAATTTTAGTTCTCCATGATTAGATGATATCTTATGTTTGTGGATCCATTCAAAGACGTTGTGGCCACTGGGCAGTTGAAGATGAGAAATTTGCTTAAAATAGAATCATTTCATAATAGCTGAATTCTTTTCTCCGAAATACATGCAGTATTGGCTCTAAATAAATACATATTTTATAATTCTTTTGTAAAAAGTGAATTTTCTTCTAAACTGTGGACACAAGCATACTCTCACTCTTCAAGACAGAGTGGAAGCAAGTTACTTCCAAGCAATCTGAGACCTGCATGGTAGACAAAGTAAATCTTTTTAAAATAATTCAGACAAAAACACTTTGGTAATCAATGAAAAAACCTTTTTCTTTTTTTAAAATCATTAATTTGATCTTTTCCCCAAAGGATCTGATGACTCAGACTTTGATAACTTTGATTAATTTTTTGGGGAGTATTTTTTGGGGGGTATTTTTAGGGGATATTTTTACTGTGGTTAGAATTATTGTTGCAGTTAGTGCATGGCATATTATGCATTCCTTCACTTTGTGTGTGATTTGAAAGCCGCAGAGATGAACATGCAACATAATCTGATTTAGGAACATATGTTTCATGAATTTGAACTAGGCCATAACGTCATGGAAGCAACCAATAACATTTGGTGTGCAAAAGGCGTAGTTTTTCACATTAAAGTAACTCGATGATTCAATGAATTTCACTTGGGTTACAAGAACCTCAGTGATCAGGCAAGGTCGATAAGGCCTAAAAGCCTGGATTCTAAGGCTGTGCTCAAAGCCAATGAGGCAAATTTGGTATCAGACAAGCTCAGCATCTTTTTGCAGTACTGTGTGGTTTATCAGTTTCATGACCTTGGCAAAAGCATCCGGAGATTTTGAATTGTACTTTGTATGACCAAAATATTTCAAAACTTTTGACTCATCTTAGTAATGTGATTAAAACAATACTGACTTAGTTTTCTAAGTATAATTACTGGGACAATTCATCATAGACCAAGTCATCAGCAGTTACTAGTGTCAGGTGAGTTTAACAAATGTTTCCTTTTGTTTTTTTTCATCTAGGGTCCTATCTACACTTTGTATATGAGTGAAGATGGTTATGCCTCTGGGGGCAAAGATGGAGTAATTAAACTTTGGGATGGAAGCTTTAAACCAATCACCTCAATTAATATGGCTACCATTCAAAATGGATACAAAGGTTAGTTAAAAACCATTATGGTCAAGTTGTTTTTTTGTTAGATTTTATTGACTGTACTCTATTATTTGTATTATTATTGATATATCATTGACATCTCTATGTTATTACATTATTCATTATTATTATAGCCAGATTTTATTGATATTATTTTATTTGGCATGATGGTTAAAGTGTTTGCAAATGGTCTGGGAGACTGGAGTTCAATCCTAGGTGGAGTCATACCAAAGACTCAAAAAATTGTACTTGATGCCTCTTTGCTTAACATTCGGCATTATAAGATATGGATCAAGAGCAAGTGGAGGAAATCCAAAGAAGAGAGTAGTTCCCTCCCCTACACCTCCGTGTAGACACTATTGAAACGAGAGCCTTTGGGTTGCCCTCGACAAACCTACCATATTATTATTATTGGTATCGTTTTTGTAGCCAGATTTAATTGTTATCGTGATATCATTATGGGCAGATTTTATTGATATTATGATATTGGTATTATAGCCAAATTTTATTGATATTATTATATGAAAGCATTGGCCTCTATGTGAACTCAAATAAAACAAAGATCAAGTGATCAAGATGGAGCCATCTCCACTTTAAGTGGCAAGCCCCTGAAATTTGTCGGCCAGTTCACATACCTTGGCAGCAATATCTCATCTACTGAAAGTGATGCAAACATACACATAGGAAAGGCATGGACTGCTATTGACAGGTTTTTGATCATGTGAAAATCTGATCTCTGATAAAATAAAACAGGATTTCTTCCAAGCTGTGGCTATGTTAGTATTACTGCATGGATGCACCACCTGAACTTTAATGAAACTCATGAAGAAAAAGCTAGATGGTAACTATACATGCTGTTTTGAACAAATCCTAAAAGCAACACCCCACAAAACAGCAGCTGTATGGTCACTTACCTCCCATCTCATAAAACATCAAAGTAAGATGAACAAGGCAAACGGGGGCATTGCTGGGAAAATAAGGATCAACTCATAAGTGACATTCTCTTATGGACTTCTCTACACATGGATGTACAAGTGTTGGTCCACCAAGGACTTACATGAACTCTGTGCAGACACTGGATGCAGTCTAGAGGACCTACTAGGAGGGATGAATGATAGGGATGGATGATGAGAGAGACAGGAAACTCTGTGCTATCTGTGCTTGATGATTATTACAGCCAGATTTTATTGATATTATTTTATTATTATAACCAACTTTTTTTGTTATTTTGTATTATTATCATTATGACCATATTTTATTGATATTATTAGCCTTTCCTGGATATAATAGTATATTCAATATATCATGAGATTGAATATTGTTTTTTTTCATTAAAATACTTTATATTTCTTATATTCTCAGTAACTTAATAAATCCTTATCTTTTGTTAGGCCTGTGTATCCGAAGTGTCTGTTGGAAGGGAGAAATGGTTTTGGTAGGCACAAAAGATGGTGAAATCTTTGAAGTTTCTGTTCATGATCGAAACAAACCACAGTGTTTGGTTCAAGGCCATGCTGAAGGAGAACTATGGGCATTGGCTATTCACCCAAAGAAACCAATATTTGCTACTGGAAGTGATGACCAAACTTTGAGGTATTTGTATTGATTAATATAAATAAGCGTCTTTTGGGAGGTGCCCATAGTGTAATGGTCATCGACATAGGAAATGGACATGGTGACACGAGTTCAAATCCTGGACGAGACTGATTGCATTTCACGTAGCACTAATAACCTTGGGAAAGGTATTAATCCAATTATTCTCCCTCCAGCTATGGGTAAATAGTAGGGCAGACTAGGTTCTTCAGCCTTGGTGAGGCAACTAGTCTAGGAGAAGGAAAACTCTGAATTCAAACCTGCTAAACTCCGCTTAAAATTTGACCTTGTATCACATCCTTCCCGAGCGGAGGGGATGGTAAATATGATATAAATAAGCGTCTTTCAAATTGTTTGATTGATTTTAATTGAATGTCAATCTTTCTGAAGTTATTTTATACTGAGTGGTTAGGTGATTGTGTAGATTTATATTTACATTTTTTTTTGTGTAATTCAAGATTTTTTTGTACGTGGGTTAAATAGTATCACTCCTATTCTTCTACAAGGTGGGCTTTAGCATTAAATAACCCATGAACATTGAGGGGGTGTCCTCATGTTGTAATGGTTAAAGCGATGGACTGCGGAATTGTAGTAAGCGAGTTCGTACTCCAGTCGCACTATTACATTCACTTTTGGGCAAATTCCCTTGGGAAAGGTATGAACCCCCTTATCCTCCCAGCTATGGGTTAAATAGTACCACTACTGTTCTTCCAGGAGAATGGCTTTGGCATTAAATAACCTACAAAGGTTGATATGCTATTAAACAAAGAAACCGAACCGAACCAGGAAGGTTGAGGTACCATTAAACAAAACACAAACCCACACACATGTGCACACACTCACACACATATATAGACACACTTATATGGTTTGTTTACTTTGTTTAATGTCATGTGAACCTTTGTGGATTATTTAATGCCAAAGCTATCCTTGTTAAAAAATAGTAACAATACTAATCAACCCATAGCTGGGGAGGATAAGGGGGTTTATACCTTTCCCAAGAGTATCAGTTTGAATGTGAACATATATATATATAGCTAGTTTTATTTGAAAGTTACTCTTTTATTCTTTTAAGTTGTATTTTTTTCTTCATTGAAAGAATCTTTGATATTTTGTCAATCTGATATATTTTCTCTAAATTTTCAGACTTTGTCACATGAACAATTTTGAACTTCTCTCCAAGACAACTTTAAGCCACAAAATTCGGTCTTGCAGTTTTGATAATGATGGGGGACACATTGCTGTTGGCTTTGATGATGGATCTTTCAATGTTCTGAAATCCAGGTTTGAGGGCTTTCTTTTTTTCCCTTTACATCAAGTTTCCTTTGTAAATTTGTAATATGTACAGTTTTTTTATTTTTATTTTAGATTTATTTGAATTTTCTGTAATCAAGTTCTTCTTGCTCATTTTATTTTCTCAACTTAGTAATATCTGTATATATCATTGCTTATAATGTAATTTTTTTTATACTTATGAGACAAAACTTTTTCCCCAGACTAATCAAATGAACGAGCATTATGACTAGTACATGATATTCAACATATTCAACTTACAATACATTTTCAATTTTTTTTAACTGTTCCAAAGAACAAAATTCAAAATAAAAAGTTAACCCTGTAATGAGCAATGCTGAAAGACTAGTTTCTTCTCTCATTGCTTGTCTTATCTTTTTAGCTGTTGTTAAAACTGAACTTCCAAAGTCAGTTGTTTTCCTTCTCGCTCACTGACAAAGTCAGGCAGAAGTTGTTTCCTTTTATGCTGGGTAGAATTGGTTTTCTTGTAAAATTCCACTTGATTTTCCAAACAAGTGTCACTCTCATTCTAGTTCTGGTGATGAACCCCATCCTGTTTCACTTTAGTTGAGTCCTTATATACATGATAACTCATGCATATAGGTAATAGTAACATAAGTATACGAAACTGCTTATTCATGCTCCCTACCTTAGAAAAGTTTGCTTACATGAAAGTCATGAAACAGCACATTCTCTTTGTTTCAGGTAAGTGAATGTTGTCACATTCTCTACTTGGGGAAGTCTTTGTGACATAGTGGCTAATGTACTGGACTGAAACATCATAATGAGTGAGTTTGAACTCCAGTTGTACTGTTACATTCCTTTTCAGACATATAAATTTGGGAAAGGCATGAGCCTCCTTATCCCTCCAGCTAGGGGTTGAATATTACCACTATAAGAATGACTTTGGCATTAAGTAACCCATTAAGGTTGATATGCCATTAAACAAAGGAACCAACAAATCATCCAACATTTTCTACTTGGTTGGGCCAAGAACCTTTCAGTGTGCCCACATAAAGTATCCTTTTTTCAGTTTTCCTGTTTTAATATTGTATTTTACATATGGCTCTTTTTTTTAA
>OY757940.1:47678516-47693516 GCA_963585895.1 Sepioteuthis lessoniana | reverse complement strand
ATATATATATATTGTCTCATAATGAATAGCCAAAAGTTTACAGGGAGTAAGGTCTGGACTGTAGGGAGGGTGAGAAACTGTCTTGATGCCCATCTTGGTCAAATAGTCTATGACTAGAATGGAGTTGTGGACTGGTGCATTGTTCTGATGGAAATGCCACTGACCCGATTTGAAGAGTGCTTGCCTCTTCCGACGGAATCTCTTCCTGAACTCCCTTAAAACCTCAATGTAGTAACCCTAACTCTTTGGTCAATCAACTCTGGTGTATTGACTTCCTTACTCCTCCCACACCTCTCATCATCCCTCACAGACTCCCTGCCTTCCTTGAATCTCTTATGCCACTCAAAAACTGATGCTTGATTCATCCAAGATGCTCAAAAAGCAGTGTGAAGCATTCCATATGTTTCTGTGGCATTTTTTCCAAGTTTAAAACAGAATTTTATTGCATATCATTCTTCTAAAGTGTCCTCACGTCCAGATTGTGTTTTTGAAATTCACCAGCTGTGACAATCAGGCTTTAGTATATTCCAATTGCTGCTGTAGCTGTTCATTTGAAGCTGAAATCATAAAAATTGGTCAGTCATCTCATAAGATGTATAGCAATAACATAATGAATTTTCAAGAGTCTACAACAATTTTAAATGCCTGTACAAAAAGTCTGGACACTTATTGAAGGCACTACGTATATATTTTCTGCAGCATATTTTCTTGTTGGCATTTTCAAAAATGACAAATAAGAATTTGGAGTTGACTTTTTCCTTTTTTTATTTGTTAGTGAGATGTCGCAAATGAAGATGAAGGCTGTTTAAGAATTATCTAAAATTTCTGTTATGACCCAAGTAGATGTGCTTTTGACCTTTGTTGATCATTGTTGAGGATATCGGTGTGACCACACCATAGATCATGAGATTTTTATATGATCAATATATATATATATATATATATATATATATATATATAATAAGTGTGTAAATGATTTGATAAAACACAGTTCTACAAATTTAATAAATTTTTATTTCTTTAACTTGAGTGAAAAGTTTTTTGAAAAATAAGTTACAAAGTCTTTTCTTGTCAGAAAAATATTATATTAGAGGGTAAATATTCTCCAATATTTACATTACAAAAAAGAAAAGTTCATGCATTCAGTATAGCAGTTTACATTGATTAAATCTAGTTAATATATTTTGTGTGTGTAAAAGATCTTTGCATGAGTATTTTACTATGTAGGGGAGAAAGTATATTCATGCACTGATATGTAAGCAGATGCAACTAAGAATATCTTTCAGAAACTATTTTTGTTTAATTTGAAATAATTAAGAGATGTTGAAATTTGAATAATCTAACATTCTGTTCCTTCAAGCCTGCATTTAATTTCAAGAGTAATAAAGTCAAAAGTTTGGGGCAGATTTTCAGAATCAATCCATAAATCTACTAAAGATTTATCTATTTCATTACTTATTTATAAGATTCAGGTAGGCTCAGAATTAGATTTTAAAAAAGTTGATAATTCATCTATGATTTCAGTTAGTTAAAAAAATATTTTTAACAATGTAGGAGGGAAAAGATTTCCTAACTTATTTTGGGTTCTAATCCTTCAAATTTTTCAAACCCCTCCACATGGGCAGGATTTGACATGAAGTCAGTTTTTTTTAAGTGGAGTTTAACAGGTTTGAATTAAGAGTTTTTCTTCTCTTAGACTGGTTGCTTAACAGGGAGAATAATTGGATTTATACTTTTCCCATGGGTATTAGTGCTATGTTAAATGCAATCAGTTTTGTCAAGAATTTGAGCTTGTGTCACCATGTCTATTTTCAACAATGATAACTTTGACAGCATACTAACATTGTTGGACCATCTAATACTTAATTTATTCTTTTTTTTCTGAAAGCAATGATGGTCTAAAGTATTCTTATCTAATACAAATAATTTTCAAACAAATCTATTTAACCCATAGATGGGATCCTAACAGGTACTACTTTTCAAGGTTAGAGTGGATCTGGGAGTAATGAAAATGAACGGGTGACTCTACACTCCCCAAAGTTCCAAACTCACTACTGTTGGATGAAGTTTAGTGCCATATCTAGGGCCATTCTATCATATTGCTATTCCTATCATATATCTTTTCAAGGTCAGAGTGGATCTGGGAGTAATGACCATGAAGGGGTGACTCTACACTCCCCAAAGCTCCAAATTTACTACTTTTAAATGAAGTTTAGTGCCATATCTAGGGCTATTCTATCATATATCTTTTCAAGGTCTGAATGGACCTGAGAGTGATTACCATGAAGGGGTGACTCTACACTTCCCAAAGCTCCAAACTTAGTACTTTTATATGAAGTTTAGTGCCTTATTTAGGACTATTCCTATCATATTCCTATTTTTATTTGATAATTTGCAAACAGTTGTAGTTTCAGTACTTAATAATTTGTTCAGTTTTATAATTTCAAGTATTCCTATCTAATATTTATAATTTTCAAACAGATCTAATTGACCCATAGATGGAACCCTAACAGGTACTACTTCTCTGGGTCTGAGTAGACTTGGGATTAATGAAGAGGTGACTCCACACTCCCAGAGTTCTTTGATGTCTTTGTTTCATGGCATGTCAACCTTCAATTGTTATTTAATGCCAAAGCTAGCTTTGTAGAAAAACAGCAATAATACTATGAATATTTTATCACTCTAGCTATGAACCTCCTTAACTCTTCAACTATGGGTTTTAACCCATAACTGGAGGGATAAGTGAGGTTCATGCCTTTCCAAAGTGTATTAGTCTGAAAGTGAATGTAAAAGCACAACTGGAGTTGGAACTTGCTTACTTCAAAGCTTCGGTCCAGCACTTTAGCCATTATGCCATGGGGACTCCATTTTCTCCAGAACTTGAGATTCGCCACAGCAAACTCAGGACATATATAGTATATATAGTGCTTGTGTCAAAACTACTTGGGTGAGTCAAAAAGTGTTGCAATATTTTGGTACATGCTAGTCTGTGGCAATATATCATGTGACTCAAGCAGTTCAAACAGTGGTAGGTACCTGCCGTGATTGGTAGTATAATGGTAGTTGGTGTGCTGACATGTTGTGCATTGCTTCACTTCATGTGTGAGAAGAAAGCTGCACAGATGAATGTGCAATGTGGTCTAATTTGAGAATTAATACTTTGCTGTCGTATACAGAGAAGAAGAACACTGATGTATCAAAATATAATCTGCTTCTTTTCTTGCTTTTTTTTTTTTTTTATTACCTGAAATGTACATATGGGTAAAGTAAGAGCAAGTCAGAGATGACTGAAATGCACACATACACACAATGGGTGTGATGGTGCGGTTTTTCTGTGAAACCAATTTGCCTTTCTGCTTAGTTCTGCCTGGGTTGAAATCTTTCCTGTTTTATATAACTTTCCAGACACCCATGCAATTTTCGTGGTCACACGTCCTGCCTACACATTGCATGTGGACATACCTCCTGTCTAGCATGCCACCCACACAACTTCTGTGACATTTCCACTGAGGAATACCTGTGTCCTGTTTACTTTAGAAAACAAGAGCACATCCTGTGTTGCCAGCCACGCAACTTACGCAGCATTTCTGCAGGGGCATCATCCCATTTACTTTATGAAACAGGTATACATCCTGTTACACCATCCATGCAACTCATGTGGCATGTCAAAGGAATCTTCCTGTTGCTATCCAACAATGGAAGCAATGAAAAACATTTATTGTGTAAAAGGTGAAGGTGCAGTTGATCTATTGCCGTAATCTGATTGTTCATGAAATTTTGTCCTGATTTGTAAGAACCTCATTGTTTAGGCAAAGACAGGTAGGACTATAACTGTGGATTTAAAGATTGTTCACCAAGCCACAGAGGCTGGCAAGTAGCATTATGAGAGTATCAAGTGAGATTGACATCTCACAGTGCTGTGGAATTTGTCACGGTCACAATTGTAGTAAAAACATCCAAAGCTGCTGAATTGTACTTCATGTTACTAAAATATTGCAAAATTTTTGACTCATGCTAGTATTTATCTTTACATGAAAACCATGTCCATTTGACTATTTTAAGATGGGATTGATAATGGCGACTTTGAAAAAAAACAATGCTTGTTGGTGATCAATACCCAATTAACAAGACTAGTAGGTAGTTTTGTTAGTAAATCAATTCTTTATTCACCTGTGAATAAACATTGAAATATTTACAGAACCAGATATAACTTTTGATTGTTAATTAAATATTGATTACCTACAATTTTTGGGAGCTACTTTTCTATTTGTGTATATTTTCATTCATAGATACATGCATATTTACAATTATTATAGTGGATGGAATTTTTTATGTATCATTTTAACAAATCTACCTGCGACATTGCAGGTTGCATATATATATCATCATCATCATCATGATGACGTGTGGCTAGCACGGATATCCCTGACCCTCTCTCTCCACGTCTCCCTATCATTCATCGCCTCCGGCAGGTCTTCAGGATTACATCCCAGATTATCACATAGCTGCTGTATGAATGTTCAAGCTGGTTGTCCTGCTTTTGATTGGCCAAATGTGGGGGTCCACAGGAGCACATCACTTACGATCTCGTCTTTGCTTCTCCAGCAGTGTCCAGCATGTCTGGTTTGTCTAGCTTGTATAGTTTTCGTGATAGGTGGTCGTACAGTTGGCGCCTTGTGGGGTGTTGCTGCCAGGACCTGTTCAATATTGCTCGCAACATTCTTGTATAATTGCCGTCGAGCTTCTTCTCCAACCATTTAGTCAGCGTCCAAGTAGTGCATCCATACAGCAGTATTGACACGACCGCAGCCTGGAAGAAACTGTGTTTCATTTTATCGGTCAGGTTTGAATTCCATATGATCGAAAGCCTATCAATAGCTGTCCATGCCTTCGTTAGCCGTGTGACGATGTCTTTTTCGGTTGATGAGACGCTGCTTCCTAGGTAGGTGAATTGGTCAACCAGTTTCAGGGAGGTTCCGTCAATATTTATTGCTGGCCTAGTCGACTGGGGCTGTAGAATACACCAACTACACCTCTGCAGAGGGATAAGACCCCACTAACAAGTGTCCTGGATATGACACTAAACAATCTGATGGTGAGGTTCCAGTAATGCTGGAGCTTTGGGGAATGCAGAGTACCCCATCATTGCCATCACTCCCAGGTCCACTCTGGCCTGGAGTGGTAGCACCTGATAAGGGTCCTATCTATGGGTTAAATAGAACTAAACCGTTGTTTCTTGAGTTTACTGGTTTTTGCATTTAAACTGCGTATTTATGTTAAACTGAATTGCTCAAAATAGAACTGTTTTAACATCTAAACTGTGTATTTATTCTAAACTGAATTAGAACAGTTTGAATAAATCAATTAGCTTGAAATAGAAATGTTTTTAACTATTAAACTGTGTACTCATGCTAAACTGAATTGTTTGAAATAGAATTATTTGCATAAAATTGGATTTGGTTGATATGCCATAAAACCCAAACAACCAACCAACAACATTTATAGCTTATATAAAAACCTACCATGATATTACAGGTTGCATGTATATATATATATATATATATATATATATAGGCATAATGGCTTGAGTGTTCGCCAATGGCCTGGGAGAACTGGGTTCAATCCCAGGTCAAGTCATACCAAAGACTCAAAAAATGGTACTTGATGGTACCTTGCTTAACACTCAGCATTATAAGGTAAGGATCAAGGGTAAATTGGAGCAATCCAGGGAAAGGAGTAGTGCCCTTGCCTACACCTTGGTGTAGTAGCTATCGAAAAGGGAGCTTTCGGGTCACCCTTGACTACGGTCGCCAACTTTACTTACTTTATATATTTATTTATTGCTCATATAAAAAACCTACTTTTGTCATCACAGGTTGCATATATATATATATATATATATATAGCTCATATAAAAAGCCTACCAGCAACAGCACAAGTTTCATAGGTCATATACAAATATAGTGGGGGTGTCCTTGTGGTGTAATGGTTAAAGCGATGGACTGCGGGATCGTAGTAAGCAAATTCGTACTCCAGTCACGCTATTACATTCACTTTCGGTCAAATACCCTTGGGAAAGGTCTGAACCCCCTTATCCTCCCAGCTATGGGTTAAATAGTACCACTACTGTTCTTCTAGGAGAATGGCTTTTGCATTAAATAACCACAAAGGTTGATATGGCATTAAACAAAGAAACCAAACCAAAACAAAACAAATATAGCTCATATAAAAACCTACCTGTGACATCACAGGTTGCATATATATATATATATATATATATAAACATAGCTCATATAAAAAACCTACCCACAACAGCAGAAGTCACATATATATATATATATATATATATATAGGTCATATAAAAATCTACCTGTAACATTACTGGGTGTATAAACAAGTCATATCAAAATAATTTGCAATTCATTTCTAGAATTTTTTTAACATTTATGTCATTAGAGTGAACAGAAGTTTTTATATTTTTTTTCAATAAATCCTACCTGTAACATCATAGGTGGCTGACATATATACATACTGCTTGCATATAAACCTTCATAGCTCATATAAAAAAAACCCAAACCTGTTTGCAACCTAACATATATTGTCATTTGGTCCACTAAAACAAAAAAAGTTTTTGTTATTGAGTTAATGGTCCCTTTTGATGAAAATTTCGACTAGGCACATCAGCGTAAGTTGGAAAAAATATGAGGATCTGTGAGAACAATGTGTTAGAAATGGCTGGATAACAAATGTATTTCCTATGGAAGTCGGATGCAGAGGTTTTATTGCCAACTCAACCTCCACATTCTTGACTAATCTGGGACTTCATCTATCAGACAATAGGAAATTCTTGGAAAAGATCCAAGGTAAGGCTCTAACTGCATCAGCGTGGATATGGCAATCTCATAGAGTGACGACAATCTTACAAAGTCTGGTGGTGTCATGAGATACTGCTGGGGTGCTCTGGGCTAGTGGTAATGATGCTTCAGCCCCGAAACCATGCCTGAACCCAGAGTCATCATCTGATGAAGGCTTTGTTGGAAGCAATGCTGTTGTACAAACATCAGTTATTGTATTGTACCTATATATATCACATATATAAACGTTTTTTAAATATAATTTTCTTTTAAGCCAAAAATACCAAAATTTTATTTCCAGAACGTTCAAAATGGATACCATTAGATAATATTTATCACCAAACTCTATACTATTGACTCTGTATCCAAAAATAAATATGTATGAATATTGTTATTTACTAAGTTTAGCTTAGTTATGGCATAAGGCCAGAAGTGTAGGATACTCGGTGAGAATCAAACTCACTAACAATTGTCTGTTAGCCTAGCTCCCACATGAGGTGCCTAAATTGCATAAATATATATGAGAGGTGTACTTATTTTTGAACTGCTACATATTCACATCTTTAGTAGGTTTTATTGATAAATACTACCTAATGATAGCCGTTTTTATTTTTATTATTCTTTTTTATGCTGCATGCTCTTCTTTGCTATTGTAAAAGTGATTACGTGAGTTAATTGTGATAAAAAGCAACAAGAATTAGGTCGATGAAGGATAATAATAGTCAAAATTATTAATAATGATAATGATTGACAGATTTTCATATGAATATATGAATAAAAGCATCTTTTTAAAAATCCAGTTGTGCCAAAATTTTTCTCATTTTTCTTTGTCTTTTATTCACAGGGTCCAAATTTCGGAAATATAATGGTCATTCTGCCCATGTGACAAATGTCCGCTTCTCCCATGACAAGCAATGGGTCATCACCATTGGGGGTGCTGACCATGCAGTATTTCAGTGGAAGTTGGTACCACCTGGTCTTATAAATGCTGATGGTGATGTCCAGCCACAACATGGTAAACTAGAATATTATTTGGCTTTGTTATTTTTCTTACGAATTTGAATACTTGTTAGTGTGATAAAAAGTAAATATTTAACTGTATTGATATCATAGGATATGCAAATGAATATTATAAATTGATGGTGTCTTGACTTTATATAGATAAGTCAATGCTAATTTGAAAAAAAACAAATTATAAAGCTAGTATCAGGTTTTGTTACTGGTTATTGGAGATAGGAAAAATATTTAGTCATAATATGGTGTGGATTCTGAAACTGTGACCTTAGCCATAGAGGCAGATCTAGTGAGTAGCACTTGGAGAGTATCAGGCGAGGTGTTGTATACTCACTTACAACTACATGTATACATATATACACGGAAACATAATCCTGACAATGACGCCTTCAATAAACGAACACATTTCTTTATAAAAATATATCTCTCACACTTTATTCTCGAAAGGGTGATGCTTGTTGTGTGTGAGAGATGAGTTGGAGACGGGGACAGACTGCTTTATTGACCCAAGTTCTGACCATAGCAGGACTTCTTTCACCTTACCTTGGCTGGGGTTGCTCAACCGTGGGTCACTGAAGGCCCAAAGCCCTCTGTCTGGCGCTGGCTCTCACTTTGGCATCTTGTCTCCAACTGACTCGAACCGTCTGTGCACCTGGTTATATTATTGTTTAATGCCCACCTGCTTCTACTGTTCTTCTGCTTATTTACACTGGTGCAGCTCTTGATTGGCGGCTCTGTTGAGGGTCAATATATAACCGAGGTCTGAATTGCACAGACTAGTGTAGTTTGTCACCTTCATGACCTTAGGAAAAGGTTAGGAAAACCTCACGTTAGCAAAAATATTGCTAAACTTATGACTTCCTCTCGTAAATAACTTGGTTAGTATGCAAAACTGCTGAGTGAGCTATTTGCTTTATTAAACTGGCCTTGTGCCACACTTGTAAAAAAAAGATTTATTCATCTTGACATTTTCTTTTTCTTCTGCAGTTACAGACTCCAATAGTGAAGACAGTGATTCTGATCTTTCTGAAGTGGCTGACCTGGATTCAGACCTTGAAGTTGAGAAACAAGTCAAATATGACCGTAAAGTGTATCAGGAGGATGCTTCTGTCTTGCAGAAATTATCACGAAGTGAAATGAAGCCTGGGGAGAAGCGACAAGGGGGACCTGACCGGGGCCTTAGACTGGAATATGTGTTTGGGTGAGTCTTTAGAATGATTGGTTATTGGTATTGTGAGTTTCAATGAGATCCATTTTATTTTAGATAAGCAAAATTACTTGGAAATTATACCAATGAAGATAAGGTCAATAGTCTGAACCTTCTGGGTGATGAAAATTAATCAAGCTTTATCCCAGAAATTTAGACAAATAATAGCCAGTTGCTATGGACCCAATATAATACATCAATGGAAACAATTAGAAAGACAAAATCAAAATTTGGTGCAAATGACAAATCACCTTACATTCCTAAACACCTGAAGAAGGCTGAAAGACATATTGGCTGAAATGTTATGAGTATAATTATGAAGATGTGCCCGTGGTGTAATGGTTATCGTTGCAGGATATGGACACGGAGACATGAGTTCAAATCCTGGACCTGACTGATTGCATTTCACATAGCACTAATACCCTTGGGAAAGGTATGAATCCAAATATTCTCCCTCCAGCTATGGGTAAATAGTAGGGCAGACTAGGTTCTTCAGCCTTGGTGAGGCAACTAGTCTAGGAGAAGGAAAAACTGAATTCAAACCTGTTAAACTCCGCTTAAAAAATTGACCTTGTGTCATATCCTGCCCGAGCGGAGGGGTTGGTAAATATGATAATTATGAAGATGAGGTCAATTGTGAATTGAATTACCATGACCAGAAAATCTGGTAAACGCTTATGCACAACATACGGAAATACTAGACAGCTATTTCAACCTTATTAGGTCTCATCAGCAGTGTATGCTGTGATCTCCACCAATGGAGATCAAACCAGCAACCACAGATTGCAGAGCCGAAACTCTACAACTAGGCCACCAGTCCATGTCACACACGAGTGATGCCAAATTAACTAGTCATGGTAATTGCATGCCCAATTAACCTGAATATGTCTTGCAAGTTACATCCGTACTCTTTACAGAGAACCCGCTGTCCAGTGTTTCCGTGTGTCATGCGTAAGTGTTTGCCAGATTTTCTGGTCATGGTAATTCAATTCACAATATAATTCCTCTACTTAAAAAAGAAAATTGTCCAAATATTCTTGGTGATAAAAAATCATTGTATTGTTTTAAATATGCTTCATATGTATTATCTTTTTTTTTTGAATTTCAGATACCGCGGCTATGACTGCCGAAACAATATTTTCTACACGAAGGCTGGAAATGTAGTATTCCATATTGCTGCAGTTGGAATTGTCTTAGATCGAGAAACTAATGTTCAAAAACTATACTTTGGACACACCGATGATATCCTATGTTTGTGCATCCATCCACTCAAAGACATAGTGGCTACTGGACAGGTGAAGATGAGAAATTTACTTGAAATAGACTTATTTCATAATAACTGAATTCTTTTCTCTTACCTATTCACAGTATGAGTGAATATATATATATATATATATATATATAAGTTCAATTGAACTTTTAAGTGATGTTCTCCTTTGGACCCTTTTACAATGGTTGGCCAACATTGGCACAGTATTGGCCAACCAATAAGAACTTGCCTACAACAGCTCTGTGCAGATATCGGATGTTGTCTGGAAGACCTAATGGGAATGAAAGATGATACGGACGAATGGAGAGAGCGACAGAGAGAGAAATCTGTGCTAGCTGCGTGACATGATGATGATAATTTACAGTATTGCCTCAAAATCATCATCACATCATCATCATCTTGTGCCATCAGCACGGATATCCCTGACCCTTTCTTGCCACCTCTCCCTATCGTTCATCGCTTTTGGCTGGTCCTCAGGGCTACACCCCGTATCCTTTCTGTAGGTTTGAGCAGGTCGTCCTACTTTTGCTTGGCCATGTGAAGTGATCCGTAGGAGTACATCACTTATGAGCTTGTCACTACTTCTCCAGCACTGTCCTGCATGTCTGGTTTGTCTAATTTGGATAGTTTTTGTGATGGGTGGTTGGTGGTTGTACAACTGCTGATTTGTGGGGTGCTTTTTTTCTCAGTTAATTTTTTTAAACCAAAAATCATCATCATCATCATCATCAAGTTGTGTTGATAGCTCAGATTCCCTTGACTCTCTTTCTCTTCATCCATCCTTATTGGCACCCAGTGTCCATACAGAGCTGATGTATATATTTACCAACTCCTCTGCACAGACAGGATGTGGCACAAGGTCAATTCTTAAGTGGAGTTTAACAGGTTTGAATTCAGAGTTTTCCTTCTAGACAGGTTGCTTAACCAAGGCTGAAGAACCTAGCCTGTCCTGCTATATACTCATAGCTGGAGGGAGAATAATTGGATTTATACCTTTCCAAAGGGTATTAGTGCTATATGAAATGTTATCAGCCTTGTCCATTTCCTATGATGATAACCATTACACCACGGGTATCTCCTAATGATGAGCAGATGTTTTTTCTTGGTGTGTCCATGTGTAGGAGTCCAGAGAACATTACTAATAAGTTTGTCCTTGCTTCTCCAGCAGTGCCAAGGATATCTTATTCATTTTACTTCACTAGTTTAAAAGATGGGAAGTAAGTGATTTTGCAACTTCTGCTGCTTCCAGGATTTGTTCGGAACTAGATGCAGCATCTGTGTGTAGTTCCCATCGAGTTTATTCTTCAATACTATAATTTTACCATTTCTAGTAGCACATTATACAATCAAAATGGATATTATTAGATATTATCTATTGCCAAATTCTATAACATTAAAACTTTGTTGCCACAAAATATGAATATGTAGGAGTCCAAAAATAAGTATACCCTTAGTTGTATATCTTAATGAAATTTTACTTTTTGGGTACAGAGATGCTGAAAATTTATATTCAATTATAGCGTTTATATGCTGTTGAGTTAGGTATGTAATGGTCTATGATCTCTGACACAAATAAAATTTATATCTGTCTGGAGATTGAGATTCTATTGCCTCAAGGTATGACCTCCTGGGTTCCTGTATGAAGGATATCTCATAGATGGGAACACAAGAACACAGTGAAGGCAGTAATTGGGGAAAGAAAGTTGACAAATGCAAGGCTTATGGGGTCATGATTGAGGTTAGGGCAAGCTGTGTTACCGTTTGATGTCTGACTCCATTCTGAGGTTATTTTATTTTACCCCACGTTGGCTAGTTGATGTAACTCCTTGAACAAGAAAGGCCTAAAAAGAATTATATGAAAGAAGACAGCAACAGATAGGAGACGAAGATGTTCCTTTTTATATTCTTCCTTTATTTCCTGGGTTCAACAACCATTCAATGGGTGAAAGAATTTTCCCTGAATACAATTGAAATGGTTAAATCCCCCAGTCAAGGTGTTTAAAAATACGTTAATCGTTTTTTGGTATATGTGTGTCCTCATTTGGTATTTTTAAGCTTTGACAATGGTTAGTCGCTTTTGGGAGTTTGTCAAAGTCCAGTGTTTTAGTTTGTAGTTCGATGGGTCCATTTCGTACCTTTTTATATTTCGGCTTGCTGTTAACCGCGAGGGCTGCTACTAGTTAAAGGACTAGCCAATGTGTCATCCAAAAATGAATTCATGGTGTCTTCCACTAGTTAGCAAGGTGTTGTCACTTCGCCGGTCACTGCCTGAAAGAGAATGAGCCTCCTCCTTTTGTCGGGAGGTCCCTTTTTTTTTACACATGCATCATCCCTTTTTTCTGTCAGAGACCTTGGGGAGTTTCAGCATATTTTAATAATTTTCTTTGTTTAATTCAATAAAAATTTTTTTTTTTTTAAATTTATTCCTTCATTCCCTACAGGCTATAATAATCAACAATTTAATGATAAAGAAATGACAATAGGTAACGTGAGAAAAAAAGGAAGAAAAAATTTTGTATGGGGGGTATACTTGTGGTGTGTGCAACATTTAAAGACAAGTTTGGCAATTGGTATCAGTCTGATAGAATTCAAGTTCAACTTATATGGTTATATTTAGTGGTGTCATGCCTTCTGAATATCAAGTCTTTCGTATATCATAGTTCCTTCAAGCTACCATTTCTATCTCCCAGCAATAATTTGGGTGTTACCCAGTTGGATGGTGTATATTTCCTGCTTGCTTCACTATTATTTGCTTTGCAGTCTCTCTCTCTCTCTCGTCATTATTTCTTTTCTCCTTGTTTCTGCTAGCTGTCGCTCCTATGAGCCATCAGTTGCTTCCACCTCCTTCTGCCGTTGCTAGTCTCTAACTGTCTATATTCTGTTTTGCACCTTTTTTCTACCTGGTGGCACATAATCTTCTTTGGGGCCTCAGCTTCTATATCATGGTTGCTTAGCTGCCTCTGGTTCCTTAACTTGACTGCTGTTGCTATAATCTGCTACCGCCTTTATCCGTGTATAAAGAAAAGGAAGGAAGGAAGAAGATAATGGAAAAAGAAAGGGTGTGTCTTCCAACCAGTCCAGAACATCCCATCTCCCCACTTCTCCTACACTCTCTTTACCTTATGCCTGTCACAGGTAATAAATGCTATCTAATAATATCCATTTTCATTGTGTAATGTTTCCCTAGAAATAATAAAATGTTGTTATTTTTGGTATTGAAGAAGATTAACTTTTTATAAAAAAAATTGATAACTAACTTTTTTTAAACTAAATTTTTCTCATGAAACACAGGATTTTGCAAGTGCAACATTCTCCATACTCACCTGACTAAGGTCTGTTGAACATTCTCTTGTTTCCTTAACTGAAAGTTCATTTTAAGGGTAAGAGATTTAAGGCTGTGGGGGACATTAAAAGAAATATGATGGCACAGCTTCATACCATATTAGAAGAAATTTTTCAGAGGTGTTTTGGCCAAAGCTTCATTCACAATACTTTTTCATAAGATCTTGTATTTGTTTCCTCTTTTAATAATCATAATGTGGTTAGGTGAGCCTACTGTTCATTACACAGTTGTTATTTACTAAGTTTAACTTAGTTGTGGCACAAAGCCAAGAAGTATGGAGCATTCAGTGAGATTCAAACTCACTTTTAATGGTCTGCATGCAAACCATTATACCATGATAGTTGTCTGTTAAGTTCACAGTTTTCTCAAATCTTGAAAAAAAAATTGAGACAGTCACCCTCTTTTAAATTGAATTTTAAATCTTAAAAATTTTAATTTTAAATTTTGATTTTTTTTTTTTTTTTTTTTTTTTTTTTTTTTTTTTAAATGAAAAGATTTTTTTTAAATGAAAAGATTTTGATCAAACTTCTTATTACGTTAATCCGGGTTTGTTAATTTGTGAATGAACATCCAGGTTTCAGTGTGTCTCTGAGGAATTATTTGAATTATCCAAGTAGGATGGAATGTTTTTCTTTGTTCAAGATGCCAGGTTAAGTGTTATTGTTTTGTCTAATTTACTAGGTTGGACGAGATCCGACGTTACATATTTGGGATGTTGATACAATGAAATCAGTGTCAGTACTCAAAGGCCAACATGAAAGAGGAATTTGTGCTGTAGAATTTTCAGGTAAAATTTTTTCTCTTTTTTTTTTTTTTTTTTTTTTTTTTTAAATTACGGTATTTTCCATGACACATGAGATGCACATTTAGCAATGAAGTAATTTTATGCTTATATCAGACAGCATCTCATTTGCTGGTATTATGAATAGAAGGTTAGTTATTGCAGTTTGAAATCAATGGTTATGGAGCTTGACGTGGGTTTCAGAGAGTAGTTGTCCTGTAAACACCTTTGTAAACTATGCATTTTATATGTTGTGAAATATGGTATTCTGAATATTTTCTTATATATAGGTATGTGTTATTACTTAGAATATTTTGACATGCCATTGGAGTGAATTGAGTTGGTGGATTGCATGCCCAGAAGAGATGGCCTGAGAATTTTGGGATTTGGAAAAGGCAGGTGTTAAGGTTTGACCATCGAAGTGGGCAATTGAGTTTTTCGGATTGGATCAGATCAGGTCGGGTCTCAATTGGCAGAAATGAGTTGAGATCTTAGACACTACAAGAAGGGCTGCATGTGGGAGGGTGTCAG